>MU183122.1:195656-210516 GCA_016904865.1 Pissodes strobi
TCAAAATAATATATACATTAATATTACCAGACATGTCCATTAAAGCTGCTATACAATACATTAAATACATTTCCGAATCAATCAAAATTCAAACAAAATGTGTCAAATTCTGTGATAATTATTGACGTGCTTAGAGAGCATTAGGAATTCATAACGCCCTTTCATAACGCTAGGGGAGTAATGATTATGTTTATACTCGTTTATCTCGTACCTAGGAATTGTGAGCCCACCATACCCAAGTGATATATAAAGTAGTTATACTCACCTATCTTCATGGGTAACCATGGCCAAAGCAGCTTCCGAATATTTGTAATAAATAGCGTAGTCAACGGCACTCATTTCTGTTTGGTTGTACAGAAGTTTACATTGCATAGATAGAAGTTGCGCTATTACATTTGGCCTATTTTCTATCGAAGCCAGATGTAGAGCAGTATTCTAAAAGAAACATGAATTAGAAAACAACGGACATTTTATTCTTTACAAAAATAGTTAAGTGTTTCTGTTTTAAAGTTTAAACATTTTCATTTTAACTTTTTAATCTAGGATAAAACGAGAACAAAATGGTGTCAAGAAGGAAAAGTTATTCTTGCTGAGAAAATTAGATCAATAGTACCCCATACACCAACATATAAGTTGGACCGATTTGGTCCGTCCGGATTTTGTCGGCGAATTAGGCTCGGCAGGAGCCCAAACTGTCGTCATTTTGGGCAGACTAACTCTGCTTTGCCGACTTAATAACCCGATCAGATTTGCCTGATTAAATCGTCTCGTTAATGGAACAAAACCGACGTTTTATATCAGTTTTGACCTGGCTCGCGATCTTTTGGGATTTCTGAAAGTTTAATTAAGTGGTTTTAATCGACTCTGCGTTCGTGTGTGATGCATTAGAAATGAACAACCGTAGAAGGCGCCGCACTATAGCCAAAGTTTACAGAATTAAAAATATTGTAACAAGCAAATTTTGGAGAGGCGACGTTCAAATAGGCGAGGACGTGACAACCCTGGAAGGCGAATCTAGTCATGGTGTTATATAATACGGAGTATATAGATAGATTAGAAATAAGGCGTAGATATAGTTATTGTACGATAGCAGAGTCGACTCATGGCGTTATGTAATTATGATGACTATACTGGCGAAGTTTTTAAGGTGTAAGGCGGAAATATTTGTGGCTGTAATAATATTGGCGAAATAAAATGTGTTACCAAAAACTAATCGTTTACAGATCAGAAGTCGGGATAACCTACGTATTGTGTTATTTGTTGTAGAGAACGGTCAAATACGCGATTTAGGCGAGTTAAATCGCAGTGGCATCTTCTTCTTTTTTTGTGTGAGTGGCGATATCACAAAACTCATAACAAAAGGCGGGCGTTTGTTGCTATCCTTGACAGTGGATTGACATTTGGCGATTTTTCAGATATCCACGATAATAATAAACAAGTGTGTGCTAATTAATTAGTGATTATTGTAAAAATTGTGGCGTATTTTAACTGTGTTTATTGGCATAAAAGGCGTTTTTCTAGTAATTGCCTATGGAGGAAGGCAGAAGTGACGAGTTAGATTTCGATTACGAGCGCCGGTGACCACGGCGAAGGCGATTCGGCGATGGAAGACGAAACAGTCTCCATGGTACATAAGCTGTTGAAAGGCGGTTTGGCAACTAGTATCCAGCAGATTGTGGCGGCCGAAATGGCAAGGAGGGCGAAGCAAAAGGCGGCCGAAATGGTAAAGGCGACGAAACAAAGGGCGGCCGTTGGTACTGGCGTTATCAAGGGCATCAGAAATGGCGATAAATCAGGTGAGAGCGCTCCTCAGGCGGTAGTAGAGCATGCTTGTTGCGATAAGGCGGACTTCGCTTGCAGTTTGGGCTGTATAGGGTCAAAGGCAGGGGCAGGCGGTGACATTCTTGACCCTTTCGATCCTGACAGTCGGGACTGTGGCGTGGTCAGGTGGTTGAGCAAAACTGATCAGTTGGGCGATATTCATGAATGGTCGAACTATGAGAGAGCGTATTTTATGCAGGCGAAATTGCAAGGCGCAGCAAGGGGCTGGTTTAATCGGCTCGATGAATATGACCTCTCATGGGAAGACTGGAAGGCGGCTCTTAGGAAGGCGTTTCCTAGAGTGCATGACTTTGCTCAGCTGCTCAAGGAGATGATAGCGAGAGTTAAATTGGACGGCGAAACCATGACCCATTATTATCATGATAAAATGGCGTTGATCGAAAGGTGTGGGCTTTCAGGCACAAAGGCGCTTTCGTGTCTGATTGACGGTCTACTTCTCGATCTACAGGCTAATGCGAGGGCATTTGGTTGCTCTTCCCCTGGCGACTTGTATACTGGCTTTCTTTACTCTTTTGACAGATATCGGCGTCCATCAACCGATATTGTGGAATTGGAAGGGCAAGGAAGTCCAGGATCATGCGCAGGCGAAGGCGACGAAGACTTTGCGGTCTTCTGAGGCGATTCTCAAATTGAGAGAGGTGTTTGGCGAATTTTGAGTACCCAAGGCGTACTATTTCCAACTGCTGGCGCGGGCTGGCGTTTACGAGCAAGGCGTTTGCTGACTTTTTGGCGAGGCGAGGTGTAAAACACCGAGGGCGAAAGGTTAGGTTGAAAGGTGCATGCAAGTGAGTTTAACTGGCGAGGTGCAAAAGGCGAATGCTCTGTTGGCGAAAGGCGAGAGCTATGGCGATTTAAAGGCGAGTGAGAACCTGACAAAGGCGTAATATAAAGGTGATATTCGATAAAAGGCGTATGGTTGCAACCACAGGCGAAACTCTTAGTGTAGGCGATTTAGTGTTATGGTGAATGCACAGATCGATAAGATCTGGTTGATTTACTGGCGAGTTGAATTAATGAGGGCATTAATTGTTGCAGGATGGCCGAATGTAACAAGCAAATTTTGGAGAGGCGACGTTCAAATAGGCGAGGACGTGACAACCCTGGAAGGCGAATCTAGTCATGGTGTTATATAATACGGAGTATATAGATAAATTAGAAATAAGGCGTAGATATAGTTATTGTACGATAGCAGAGTCGACTCATGGCGTTATGTAATTATGATGACTATACTGGCGAAGTTTTTAAGGTGTAAGGCGGAAATATTTGTGGCTGTAATAATATTGGCGAAATAAAATGTGTTACCAAAAACTAATCGTTTACAATATTTTTAATTCTATAAACTTTGCTATTGCTTGTGCTATGGCGTATGTATTAATTTTCAATGAACAACAATCAAAAAAACGGAGCAAGTGGATAAAAAAGTGGATTTCTGGTAAAGATGAAGCGAGTCATATGTTACTAAAGAAAGATACGATAATGCGAGAATCAATCTCTCCAGAACAACGCCTCGTTGATACTCTTAGATTTTTGGCAACTGGACGATCTTACGAAGATTTAAAATTTTCAACACGCATTGCTGCTCAAACTTTAGGACAAATCATACCAGAAACTTGTAAAGTTATTTTTAATGTACTGAAGGATAAATATATGAAGGTAACTTTTTATGAAATATTTTTATTAATTAATATAGTAACTCATAAAAAATGTAACACATTATAATTATTAGGTAGGCATATATATTTTATATATCTGACGAAAATGTTTGCCCAATGTTTTGGTAATATTCACTTGCTGTAGACGAGGTAGAAGCTATAGATGAAAGTGGCGATTGTACCACATACTGATGTATTGGTGTTGGACTCACATAATTCAAATCTGTAGGACGTTCTGTTAAAGTCGTTTCAGAAGTAAGCTTCCTAAATATACCTTGGAACAAGACCTTATTAATAATTAATTCCGCTAACATTGCTTGGTCAGCTTCCATTTTTCTTAATTTTGCAGCAACGTTTAAACCAATAGCATCATACTCATCGATTTTGTCACTTTTTATAGAATTTGCACATGTGTTCATAAATGTAACGAGATCTGTATAATTTTTTCTTTTTTGTTTTCTTCCGGGTGTTGCGGTGGGCTTTGCCAATACCTAAAAGAGAAAACGTATACTTATATGTTTTCGTTTATGGAATCGTAAAATAATAGTGACTAACGTGTTAAAATGTAACACATCATTTTAATAAGAATCACCCTGTCCTTTGAGATGCTAAAATTTATTTTATTCTTTTTTACAGTTCCCAACATCAATAGACGTCGCAGCTGGCTTCAAAAACCGCTGACAAATGATTAATTGTGGGCGAATAATTGCCGGGAAACATAAGAATTCAGCCTCCCCCCCAACACTGGGGCTTTATACTACAATTATAAAAACTTCTATAGTGTTGTGCTAATGGCTATTGTAAATTCCAACTATGAATTTATATATGTTGACGTTGGTAAACAAGGTAGAATATCTGATGGCGGAATTCTTGTATCTACAAAATTTTATGATTTATTAGCAAGCGATATGTTGAAATTGCCAAACAAGGAACACACAGATGAACATTTGAATTTTGTATTTATTGGTGATGAAGCTTATGCGTTACGCAAGCATATTTTAAAACCATATTTACAAAAAGAGATGCTACACATGACAAGCGTGTCTGCAATTATAGGGTATCAAGGTCCAGAAATGTTGTTGAAAATACCTTTGGTTCTATAGTGTCAAAATTTCGAATTTTGCATACTAGAATATGTGTTTCTCCTAAAAATATAAATTACATAGTACCTGCAATTTGCGTACTACATAATTATTTAAGAAATAATGCTTCTGCCTATGTAACTTCTTCATCATTTGACAAAGAAGATCGCGAAACTGGTGAAATAGTAGAAGGAGACTGGCACAACCACAGTTCTAATAATTTAACGCCTTTGAGAGCAGTTGGCCTAAAAATCCACCGTTAGAAGCTAAAACTAATAGAGAAGCTTATCTAAAGTTCTTCAGAGAAAATGGACGAGTCGAATGGCAGGATGAAATGGTTCAACGGGGGAAAGCTTAAACATAAAAATACAATGCAATTCGTAAAGGCTGTTTAACTGTTAATACATTATGTACCTTTTTATTTATTGATTTTTGTGATTCATCCGTATTTTGACTTTCTAGATAATTTTTTTTCTCCAACAATATTTGCATCTATTTTTTCTTTATCACAATCTGTTGTATCTATGGATATATTATCAATACTTTCCATTGCCGTGTCGGTATCTACCGTAAAAGTTAATAAGTCAAAGTACCTAAAACAATTAAAAATATTTTATAAATCATAACTATTATAACTAAATATTATAATTACATATCATATTTAATAAAAATATTGTATTTAATACATTTAGATAAATATATTTAATTTATTAAAGAGGAATTAATAAAATAAAATTTAAATATCTAATTACATATAAATATTTAATTTAATTTACAATATTAATATTTAATTAATTTACTTATTTTTTTTTTAATTTAGTAAATATTTTAATTTATTATATATTTTTATTTTATTTATTTAATATTATATTTTTATTCCATAAATGTTTCATAAGCTTTCTTTACATACCAAAGTGTTGGCTCGTGTATATCCTCGGTTGCAACACCACTTCTCTTTGAAACCTCCACTTCTTTCATTTCTTTTCGGAACGCGGCACGTAAATTTTGAATTTTTTTTGTTACAAACTCACGATTAGCATCTGGTACAATTTTTTTGCTAAATCCAACCAATCTCTCATATGCCTTGTTTTTTAAATTTTTATTCATGTAATCTTTGCATTTCATTTGCCACAAACATGGATAGCTTTGGTAAATGTTAATAAATTCAGTTATAAATTCTTTCGATAAATAACGTGTATCGGCAAACATATTTACAAATATAATTTAACTTTAAATTTAAGTCAAATTAACTTCGACGGTTTTACGCGTCCCAAATAACTGACCAATCTAATCTGACCGGTTCAAACCTGTGAGATTCGCCCGTGGCAGTTAGTAAACAGCCCGATGAGTCTTGGCTCGCCACACAAACAGAAAGTTTTATCCGCGTATTTGGCTCGTGCCATATCAAATTGGTCGATATATCCGCTGGTGTATGGGGTACTATTGGGTTAAAGCAGATATATCTTACACTACTTAATGCTTTATTTCGACAAGAAAGCTACGCGAGATATTCTGATGAGCAATCCCAAAATGGGAATATCGTTTTATTAGGATTGACTATGCTAAGAAAAGAAGCAATGACGTAAGTTTCAAAGATAATAGAGAGAATGTGGAAAATCGTCCAAATCAATATTTAAAAAAAATAGGCAGATTTATTTAATTGAAATAGTGTAAAGGCATAAGTATATACCCTGTATATCGACAGGATATTGTAACTATTAAATATTATTATAACACATTTTATAAACTGCATACTATTGCACGCTGACCTGATTAGAGTCCATATTTGGTAATGTAACGTAACTGGGTATCATTATTATTCATAATATCATAGATATCATTACTGTAATACTGACTAACATGAAATCAATACATAGAGTTAAGTAAGCTCACGCCTATTATATGCGCCTCGTATGGACGAACCTGACTCAACTATTAACTATTTTTCATTGTATATTGAGGTAACTTAAGGTAGTATATTTACACCATAACATTATATGCATACGTATATTTTCCTAGCAAGGCACCATCGTTCTATTTCCAAATATATAACATATAACCATATTACTTATTCACATTTAATACTCAATCAAATATTTGAAGTTAAAACAGCATTTTATCAAATCGAATCGCTGGGACAGTGCCTAGCCAATTATTTTTGAAAATATGATTAACCCTTTCAGACCCGAATTTTAGTTGGAGTTAAGAAAACTTATTTTTTGGGGTTTTCGAACAGAATAGTGGTAAATAAAGGTGTTTATTCAAGTTTAAATTTTTTATTCTATTTTTTTTTGATAAAAAAAAACATGTCCATTATAATGGACATGTGAACCTAATACTAATAAAAAACGTAATACGAAAAAAAACATCATTACAACATTTTTTACTTTATTGATGATTTTTTCTGAAACAATTTCTATCTTTGACAAAACAAAGATGAATTTTACATTTGATGCAGTAAACATGAGTTTTTCCTTTACAACCAGGTTATTTGCATCTTGTTGCTTCTTTATTTTTGTCCATTTTTGGCATATGGTCCATGTGGTCTATCTGAATTTCGCGTAGGGGCCTCACTTCAGTATTTGCCCTTTTGGGTAGGACAGGGGAAACTGGTGGACTGGAAGAAAGTCGCCCAACCTTTCTTTTTAGATTTACAGGTTGATTTTGCCTTACCAAACACTCTGCTACTCGCATTTTAAAATGTAGGGAATCTATAATATAATTTTTGGGTACTGCCATAGCTTCAGCATCTTTTTTATATTCTAACCAGCTGTTAGTGCAAGCTAAATCTACTGCATGAGATATCATGCGTAGACTCCATTTCCTTGACTTTATAAAAATTCTAGAATGACTAACCATCTGATCCAATTTATCCACCCCGCCCATGCAACTATTGTAGAGCTTGACTACCTCTGGGCGATTTATTTCTACATAAGCCTTCCCCGCTTTACCCCAATGTTTTACTTTTTCTTCGTCTCGTTTGCCTACAAAATTAGATCCCATGATCACAGATCTATTATCCAGCCATTTACATAAAACTATGCCATCTTCACTCATGACCTCTTCACTGTATCCTCTGTCTTTTTTTAGAAAAACTTTATCTTGAGTGAGTGGCGGTTTACTGAAACGATTGACTCTCACAGTACCGACTGCATGTATTTTTTTCTGACGAAGAATTTCTAGCAAATTGTAGGTGGTAAAGTAATTATCAAAATAAAGAAAACTTCCTACTTGAATGCGATCTGATAGTTTTAGAACAATTGTAGCTCCTAGACCAAACTTTGCTAACAGTTGCTTGTCAAGTTCTGTGGTAGATCCCTGATAAATATCAAAGTCATAAGCAAGATCACTGCTACCACACAACACAAATATTTTTATGCCCCACGGGCAAGGTTTACCTTTTACGTACTGTATAATAGAGAGTTTCCCAGTAAACGGTACCATTTGCTCATCAACACACATATTTTTTTCCATTTCTAACGCGAGACATCTTTTTCTAATACTATCAAATAACGGTCTTACCTTGTACATCCGATCGTCGTTGGTAGCTGGTCTTTCTAAATTATTAACAACATGTAAATTAGTACGCAGTTGGAAAAAACGGTCCCTGCTCATGGTGTCATAAAAAAAACTCTGACGAAGCGTTTTAGCTCAGTACATGCGTACCCTTGGGTATCTCAGACAAGACATCATAATGTGAAGGCCAAAAAGACTTTTAATTTCTTCACTATTGCATGCTTTGAAGGTTTTACCTTGTTGGAGGGCGTAGATGTTTGTCATTTCAGACATTTCTGAAAATATGTCATCGGGTAAATATCGAGAAAAATATTCAATAGGATATGGTACCAAACTATCTTGAGAATTTTCATTGTTTTCTATTTGTGTGTATTCCGTTACAAATTTGTACTTTAGAAAAGATCCTTTCTTCCAGTTTATATCCGATTTCTTGGTTATTTCCATTTCTTTGCTTCTTTCCTTCTGTTCTGCATTCGGTAACGCGATAATTGGCTGAGGTATAGGGTCGATATCACTACCTACCACCCTTGGAATAACTGGTATTTCATCCGATGGTGTTTCAATAATTTCCTGGTCACTGTCACCTTCATTGTCGCAAAACTGCCCTAGATGGTCCAAAACCCTTTCACATTCCTTTTCCAGTTCGTCATCATCCAAAAATGATAATAGTATCTCTGCATCCTTTGGATTTTCAGGGTCATAGAAAGCTGAAAAAATATTGTACTTTAGACCAGATGTCCATTCTAATGGACAATAAAACGTGTGAGGTTCTAATAATGTCTTTTTCATGGTTGAACACTCAGATTATTATCAAAAACTCTTTTATACACATTCCTCATTCTCTGTGGAATGTTTTTTAGGCAAAAAATTAAAAAAAAAGTGTAAAAAACGTGTTTTTACTTACCTTGAGTGGAGCGTGATGTACCAGCCATGATAACTGACGTATTATGATGAGCATATAATTCACAAAAACAATCATAGACGGTGCTGCGTGTTTAAATTTAGACAAATAAGGGATACAGTGGTGTAGTTAAGTTTTTTAGACAATCGAATAAATTACGGTTTATTCGTATTATAGCCAATAAAATGTACGTCCATTATAATGGACGCCGGGACTGAAAGGGTTAATGAAAATTTCCTGAAATTAGTAGACATTTCGTATTTAAGTCGATCCACAAATTATAGTTTAACTAAAATTCTAAATTCACACAATGCGATTGAAAATCAAATATATAGAAAGTTACTTAATCTCAAAAGAATTTTTTTGATTAGTTTTCCGTCATGAGAAGAATAAATAAGTGCCAATAAACAAGATATACGTAACTAAGAAGTATACTAAAATAAACAAGGTATTCCAACAACTAAACAGTACAGAAAATTATTTAAGTATGATAATCTTATAATTTTGTACATTTCAAATCATATTGACACAATTTTAAATGTGCAGCATATAAAGTACTCAATCATAAGTTGGGAAGAATATAATAAAATAAATGGTTGTTGTTGATTTCTTTTAAATAAGGAATATCCATATAATATTGTAGTAAAATAAATAAGAGCGAATTTATGACTATTCTATAAACATGGGTCATCAACTCGTAATTGTTAATATCGATAATTACGTTGATATCGCAAATTTCGGTATAGCTGGCATAAATAATAAAAATAACGCGGTGTGAGGCGATATGTTAGGAAATATTAGAGTAACCAAACTCGTGTAAGTGGAATGGAATTGAATTAAATGTTAGTTATATATTATTTAATTACCTATAGGATGGAATATGATTACTTTCCATATAAATGGACTTCTATACATTATCATATCATCATAGCATATATAAGCATTATCGAATACAACAAGTAAAGCTAAACATTTGAAGAATATTAATTCGGCTGATAAGCTACATGCAATATTGTCTAAATAATGTAATTCGTTGTTGTTGCTATTTTCAACGAGTTATATTAAATTTTGCTGTAAACGGTATCTTTTCTGTACGGGGTTATTACAATAATTAATAATTGCAGTGGCCAATTTATTCATTTACTATGACATATTTTCATAGGTGAAATAAGCCTTAGATTATAATAATGGATTTTTGTGGCAAATATTAACTTAGAGAGTTAATGTGAAAAACGGTATTCAGACATGTCAAAAAGTATTATTGCCAACTTCAACAACAGTTCCTGGTTGTCAAAACGCAAAAAAATTAAAATATCAATTGATTATTATCTCAATCACATACTCATTCAAAATAAAAGAATATTTTTTTAGTAAAATAAAAACAAAAAACTAATTCGGTAGTAAAAGTTAACAAAGCAGTAACAAAACTCATTTAAGTCGAATTGAATTGAATTAAATGTTAGCTGTATATTATTTAATTACCTATAGGATGGAATATGATTATTTTCCATAAAAATTAAATAACTTCCATACATTATCATACCATTATAGCATATATAAGCATTATCAAATACAACAAGTAAAGCTAAACATTTGAAGAATATTAATTCGGCTGATAAGCTACATGCAATATTGTTTAAATATTGTAATTCGTTGTTGTTACTATTTTCAACGGGTTACATTAAATTTCTCTGTACACGTTATCTTTTCTGTACGGGGTTATTACAATTAATAATTGCAGTGGCCAATTTATTCATTTACTATGACATATTTTTATAGGCGAAATAAGCCTTAGATTGTAACAATGATGTTTTATGGCAAATATTAACTTAGAGAGTTAATGTGAAAAGCGATATACAGACATATCAAAAAGTGTTAATGCCAACTTTAACAACTAATTGATGGTTGTTAAAACGCAAAAATTTTAAAATACCAGCAATTGATTATTATCTCAATCACATACTCATTCAAAATAAAAGAAGAATTATTTAGTAAAACAAAAACAAAAAACTAATTTGGTAGTAAAAGGTCAAAAGCCCTCCCATCCTTTTGAAAATATGTACGGTGTATCATTAAAATAACGAAGTCGGTGTTCATTCACTAACGTCCAGAATCTCATTCGTTTATTTTCTGACAGTTGTTTGAGGTTGATACATTAATAAAAACTGTATGTTTCAATTTAGATATTTCTTCTCTTATGGGTTTCGCTTTAGATAGGAAGATTTACTTAAAGTAAGCGCAACAATTACGAAATGAAATGAAAATAATTTGTAGACATGGAATGTAAAATTTTATGTATTTGGAAAAAATAATGAGATATTTGGCAAGTTAATAAATCAGTCAAAAAGACAATTTGAAGGCAAAATTCGAGATAAAACTAGGATACTAGTATAATACTTTGGGGATTTTTTTTTATTTTTGTGGCTGGGGGCGCACTGTTGATTGCTGATAATTACTGTTACTCAAGATAATTCTTTTCTTTACCTTAAGATATGAAATTCTAAAGTTATAATTGAAATTTAAAATTCAAAAGGAAATTGTGAAATTTGTCCAAACAGTGGCTCTCGGCAACTTCAAATAGAAGATAACTAGATTTTTATGATAAATAAGAAAATCGAGGTATAACCTCTCTATAAATGAGTCTTATTATAACTCAAAATAAATAATTTCTATTACTTTTTTTATATGGCCATTGGCACATAAACGATAATTGAAAAAATGGAAAAAACGAGGTACAACCTCTCTTTAAACGAGTCTTATGACTCCAGATAAGTAATTTCTATTACTTAATCTATAAATATGGCCCTTGGCACATAAACAATAATTGAACGTAAATTACGTCTCAATTAATCAAAATCAATCACTATCTCGCCTTGAGATAGGAACTAAGATAAACGATAAAGAAAAAAACCAGGTAAATTCACACACATGTACTCAAACCTCTCATATATGTAAATTAATGTCGGCTCATCATTGATAAAACGTGACACGGTAAGTGCTAATAATTATATGCTTCGCTTGATGTTACAAATAAACTGAAATATTAATGAAATAAGCCTGAAAAAAAAATTATTAAACTAGCAATATTATGAGAGAAAATTCGAAGGAATTCTACTGAAAATTCAATTTACTACCTTTACAGGAAAAGATTAAATCCTCTCTGAGAATCTCCCCAATAATACTGTCGAATCTAAATGAAAATACGTAAAATAATATGTGTGACCGTTAGACGATGAAATAATTTCGTTCTCTATAAATTTGGATTAAACCATTATCAAATTACACGAATTTGACCAATAAGATACGCAATTATCCACCAAAAAATCGGTATTCATACCTAAAGGTCACCATAAAAAATTAAGATTTTTGAAATCGTCAATCACTCAAAAAAGCAATATAAAAATGCTGAATTTTCGCTTTAGCAGAATATAATTAAGCGAATTCGAAACAATTATTACTTATGTATTTGAAAAATGAAAAGATTATTGAAAATATGCAGGATGAATAAAATATTTTGAGATCAGAAAATTAATAACACTTACCGCGTCAAACGTTCTCACCAAGATGAAACGACCTTCCTTTCAGATTTTTTTGCGTTCTACCTATTCTGACTTCCGATGCTCGGAGCAATTTAAAACATGTGACAACCGTTGTAGGAAACCCGACGTCAAACTAACGAATCACTCAGCATACGCTAAATGTAGCAATCTATTGTAGATTACATGCTTAAATTACAGGTATTGAACAACGTATTACGGCCTTCAATTACCAACTATATTAGATAAGCCCGTTTCCGAACAGATGACATTCACCCAATAAAGAAATCTGCAATGACACGAATCCATAAATTATGGATATAAATCTGCGTACCTGTTCTTCTTAAATAGTTGATTGTGCGATATATATCCATTCACCGATAGGTGTCCCTGCCGATTATATAGCGAGCATCGAAAACCATTGATAAATAGATATAATTTAGTGAAGCGGAATAGACTGTTATTTGTTAACTTATATTCCGTTACAGTATTTCTAATATGCATAATATTATTTGCAGAAAATTTAATATTAATTGATAAAAACCGATGTATCATAATTGATGTATGATCAGGGAATCTAAATTACTAACCAGAGTAACGAAATAATATAATCATAATGTAATGTTAACTTACGCCATCTTTATCCGACTGGTCCAATAAATGAGAGTGTACTGACAATAGTAATTCAATAGTTTGCGTATATCCATTCATAGCAGCCAAGTGAAGTGGATTTCGTCCATTATGATCCCGATGCAATAATGCCCCTCTATTAAGCAGAAGTTGGACAACTTTTGTGTGCCCCTAAATCGTTGAATATATATAATACAGTTTTATTTGGTTACCAATTTATAACAAAATTATAAAGAGAATATGTAGAATGATAATAGTTTCAGCGTCTACGTTACGTTATGCTCAGAGATGATTTCCTAATGCTTGCTTTCATGAAAAGTTTAATAATATATGTAATTTCTTTCCTGCATTCTAACATTGTAATTAATAAGGTAATCGAGTATGTGCTATAATAATATGAATTATAATACTTACAGTTTTCTTTATAATTATTATTAGATATTGTCACATATACGCTTCTACCGCTTGTTGCCTATGGACCTGACTTTGTTGCAGTAGTTGCGCTGTGCTCTTTCAGAAGACGGAGCTCAGATATAGGTAGTTGGGAGAGATGGATAGAAACACTCGGTGTAAAAAAGGCTTGGTTTATTAACTTCACGTTGAGTATAGAAGGTTGTAAGTATTACCAAAATATTCGGGAATGCATATCTCGTAAGTCCTCTAGGATATTACTCGCGAAAATGTTAACCACGAACAGCAGCGAGAGAGAGGGAGAGCTAGCCTGAAGGGCTGTTACAATTAGACTGACGGGCGGATAGACTATTTGATCTGGCTGAAGGTTTAGTTACGTAGTTTACTTTTTTATATGTAGTTAATTTAAATAGAACTTTGCCTTATGGCGTTATAAATTTTCACTGATTCACTTTCAAGGCGTGCCTGATCAGAGTGGCTTTTCCCTTTCGGTAGTTTGCACTGAAAGGTCTTTTTTAAACGTGCCTGATCAGAATGGCTTTTCCCTTTCGGTAGGTTGCACTGATAGGTCTCTTTTAAGCGTGCCTGATCAGAGTGATTTTTCCCTTTCGGTAGTTCGCACTGCTAGGTCTTTTTTAAAGTGAGAGCTTTGATCTGCCAGAGGGGCTTTTCCCTTTCGGTAGTTCGCACTGGAGATCGAAGTCTTTTTTAAAGTGAGAGCTTTGATCTGCCAGAGGGCTTTTTCCTTTCGGTAGTTCGCACTGGAGATCAAAGTGTGCCGGTATGGGCTGCAGCATAGCTTTTTATACCAAACTTTGACCTCTAATTCGATTACTGTTTTGAATTGATTAACATAACAGTTTACACTTTAATTAGCAACAATGTATAATTGCGATTCAAGGTTAAGTTCAAACTTTCCACTGTATGATTTTATGTTAGTTGACACATGCCCTCCCTCCAGAAAACGACGGCGTCCAGAGTTTATTACAAGATATGCTATTCCCTTACTACATATATACAGTGTGTCCAAAAAAGTATGCAACAAATGGGAAACTTTTTTATTATTGGTTTCTCAGAAAATTTTATTCTTGATAAAAGTTGGTGCTTGCCCTAAAACAGTAAATGAGTATTTCAAATTTTCCGTACTGCTTTTTGTGCGGGCGCAAATGTCATTTTTCCGAAATCGCGTCAAGAGTAAAGTACCTTAATTTATAAGGATACAGCAAAATCTTATAAGGAAAAGTTCTTCCAAATTAAAGATGTAATCTAAATATGAAATTTGAGTTAAGT
>MU183122.1:214733-229628 GCA_016904865.1 Pissodes strobi
GATAGGTCTTTTTTAAACGTGCCTGATCAGAGTGGCTTTTCCCTTTCGGTAGTTCGCACTGGTAGGTCTTTTTTAGAGTGAGAGCTTTGATCTGCCAGAGGGGCTTTTCCCTTTCGGTAGTTCGCACTGGAGATCAAAGTCTGCCGGTATGGGCTGCTGCACAGCTTTTTATACCAAACTTTGACCTCTAATTCGAGTATTGTTTTGAATTGTCAACAAGGTTAATCATAACAGTTTACACTTTAATTAACAACAATTTATAATTGCAGTTCAAGGTTAAGTTCAAACTTTCCACTGTATGATTTTAGGTTAGCTGACAATATGGTAGATATGGAGATGGTAAATAAAAATTGTTTTATAATTATCCAACTACAAATAATATCGAAACTTTCCAAGCTGTGTGTCTACACTATCTATTCAATGATACAATGCAGGAATTATTACTTGAATTTGTGGTTTGTATATTTTGTATATTCTAATTCTATTTGTATCTTCACAATTTTATTTGCTTTAAATTGTAGTTGAATAAGTACGGAATTCAGTATTTTCTGCAAATATAATTTATAGATAAAAATTGATTTTGAAAACTACAGTCTCTGAAAGTAATGTGTTCTTAATATGCAGAATATACCAATAAAATTCATTTACTACATGTTTGTATCATCATAATCCAACAAACTATGAACTACAGAATATTTTACCTGCTGAGAAGCTATATGTAATGGTGTCATTCCCTCTCCATCACTCTCATTGATTATGAAATTCCCTTTCTCTGACTCCAAGAGATGCCTTACAGTGGTATATCGTCCATACCTTACAAAACAACAGATGTTACCACTATTGTTAACAAAGCAATAACGAAATATATAAAACTATTTTTACGTAATTGATCAGGTAACTTAACTGTTCAGCAAATCTGCTTTCTTATTGAACATTTTATCATAATCTGTAAGTTTTATCATAAAGTTGTAATTGCTGGGTTTTCAGTTATCAGTGTTGAACAAATTCCATGCAATTCTTTATTTTTAGCTTTAAAAAAGTAAAAAAAATCTTCCCGTGGATATTTCATATTTTCTCCACTTCTGCTAACGCAGTGCATGGCACGGGTTAATAAAGCATTTTTCAAAAGTTTATATTGGAGTTTCGTAGTTTATTCGGGAAATAATCTACCCAAATATAATACATGTAAAAACAAAAAACTATCGAGAAGTGTACAATAATCGTTTATCAAAGATACACAAAAAATAATTTTTTTTTGAAAATGTCAGAAAAATAAGCTTTAAAAACTTAAAAGACACTTTATATTGACAAGAAAAGCTCAGCGGTAGAAATAGTCTTCTGCTGTCGAGGGTTCATCAACATTAAGATTAAGCAATTGTTTCTACTTCTTATTCAAGAGAAGAAAAATAAGTCTTACCTTGCTGCAAAATGCAATGGACTTTCATTGTTATTATTTTTAAGGTTTATACATGCGCCCAAATGGATTAATTTCTCCAAGCTCCTAATATGACCCTCTCGACTAGCATAGTGAAGCGGCGAGCATCCCGTTAGATCCTTTTCATCCAACAAATGTAGAAGGTTTTCTTTGCATCCTGCCTTATAAGAGTATTAGAAAATTAGGCAAACATAAATAATCTGTGCGTTCGAGAAACGATAAATTAGGGCTAGGCCACACAAATGATATTTCAATTATATTATATAGCACCCCAAAATTTGAAAACTTCACATATATTTTAATTAAAGAGAATGTGGAAAATAGATTCGAATTTCTGCGTTCTGCATCGCACCACTCCCGGAATAGGCTTATTGCGGAATCCGAGAGATTTAGGCGATTTAGGCTATGACATATTTAAGGGCATGGTACCGTGAGACGTACAGATATCCGCGCCGCGCCATAAATGTCCGGCCATGACGCCACCAACAACAAAAGCAGATTCATTAGCATGCTTCTACAGAAATTCAGTGCAGCCCAAATTGACACGAAGCAAGCAGGTGAAGATGCAAACAGCCCAATCCCTTGCTGCAGAACACCAAACTGTTGTAGTGGTTCATGAGGATATAGACCTCCTTGTCATTATGATTGGAACCCTGACGTCTCCCAATGTATATTTTTGAGACCAGGAAAAGACAAAAATCTTCCATCAGTTTACCATCCTCCAAGCGCTATCGAGAAATGCGTGGCAAGACATATACTATTCATACATGCTGTCAGAGGGTGCTCTTTTCAAACAAGTGAAAGCCAAGATTATGAAAACCCTTACAAGGTGTATTGACCTATCAGTCTACATCCGAGGTTTCAGAAACCCTCTTGCCTCATCAGAAGCAACTTCGGAGGCAGGAGAAAAATTCCTAGTGGCTTTGTATGGCGGAGACCAAAGACATTAAAAGGAAAAGATAACATTGTTTACAATTTTACGCGATCAATCATCGTTCCCTACCTTCGCTTACAAAACTGCTCTTTTGCCGGGCTTACCTGTCTGTTATAAAAATCAGGAAATGCTGTTTACAAATCAAAGAAAAATGATAATTTAAAAATAATAAACACTTACGATGTTAGAGAAAATAAAACGCTTAATCAAATTATTAGGAATATAAAGCTTATTATGACACAATAGGACTAATAAGAGCTGTTAATAACATTAAAAGTTATTGGAACTATAAAAATTATAGTCATGATGGCAACGCTGCGTTATTGTTTTACTCACGTTGAATTTGTCGGAATGAATGCTTATCTTCATGGTTTATAAGACGTTGCCGGCAAGCCGACTTGCATTTTTGTGCATTTTGGCTTTATTTGTGTGCAAATTAGTGTTTAAATAAACAATCATGGTAGATACCTGTGTAGTGTGCAAGAAATGCGTCATTTCAACTCAAATTTATCTTTTCATCGGTGAGTTTTTTTAGGTATAACAACTACCTATTTCTTTACCATTTACACACACCAGTGGCGATGCATATTAAATTATTAGGTTAAATTTTTACTATTTAAAAAAGTACTATTTTTTACATACAATGCAAAAGATTGAGTGTTATAGAAATAATGAAATGGAATGTTTTTAATACCAAAAAAAAACTATCGACTATAAGAATTTAAGCCCAAATTAAGCAAGTGTCTAAATTGAATAATTTTAATTTGATACTTTTAAATTTAACTATTTATGTTTCCTTAGGATCCTGAACAAAAACATCTCGAACTTTTGCAATGGATTAAATAATTTAAATAAAATCACACAACAATACGTATGCTTTACTGAAGCAGAATTGTTTCCTAAAATTTCCATTCTATAATTTATAGCATTATTGAAGAAATAATAATTTTTATTTTAAAGAAATCAACCAGTGGTTATTGCTTTTCCGCATAAAAATCAGTAACTTTCCACGAGTTTTAGGAGGTTTACGTCACGTACTTCCCAGAATTAATCTATCTGTAACCGCATTACAAGAATGCTGAATCGCCGTGTTAGTGTTTTCTTTGTGACTTATTTGCGTTATTTTGTTTTGACCCTTTTACTGTTCTTTTTTTGTGAGTTTTACGATCAGTATTTCTCTTAATTTTGGTGCATTCGTGTATTGTATGCAAAAGGGTAAATCATCTAAACCCAAATTTAACTTTTCACCGGTAAGTAGGGTTATGTTATAGTTTATTGATTTAATAGGCGTAGTTGAATTATCTACTCTGCTAGGTAGATATATTTGAAAATTCTGATTAATTACATATTTTATTGATTTACCTATCTTTTATTAATAACAAACTGCAATTTATTGTCCATTCCATTTTCATTTAAAAAAAAAACATTTAAAACGCAAACTGAGAATTGGCTTCCTGTAACATGGCTTTATATTTAATGGATAATTTGAACAATTTTCACACTAAAAACAAGTATAAACTGTCGTTTAATTTGCATATTGTAAAAATAAAACTAAATACAATAACATTTATTAGTGGAATGCAGTAACTACATCCAGATCCATGTCTGAAGAACATTTGAAACTGTAAGCGAACTCTACTATAGAGGGTGGTCCAACATATATGACTCGGTTCTTCTACAGAAAATGGTTAAATATTTTTTTAAAATCTCTAGGGATGTAAAGATCAACCAGAAGAATAAATTGAAAATATTTAATATTATACCATCTTCCAAAAATACTAGTATGAGTCAAAAATATTTTTTTTTACAAATATTGTATATCTAAGCTCATTTTCGAATTGTAGGGCTAAAATTAATCTGAGTTACGGTCAAATTCCTTAATACTTACCTATTCCCTTTGATAATTTTGGATATATTTTAACTTTTGTTAATATTATTATGTTTGTAACGTATCCATGTATTTCAAGAAATTATATCTAAAAAGTATAAGTTGGCTGTAAATTCCAGTCAAATTTTAAGAGACAGGGTCAAATCAAAATGAGACAAATTAAATGACAAAATACTTATTTAGGGTGATGATTAATTAATACTCAAAATCACTCAAAACTTACGTAATCACCCTTTATTTTTATTTGTTATGTTTGACTCATACAAAAGTTTTCATACTTATGTATAATATTTAATATTTTCATATTATTCTCCTAGTTGACCTCTGAATAGTTGCAGGTCTTTTAAAAATATTAATCCGTCTTCCTTGAGACACTGAGTCGTATATGTTACTCCACTCTGTATTATAGATTTAGTTTAACTTATGACACATAAATAAACAATATATATTCTAGGTTTCCTAAAGACCCAGAGAGGAGGAAGGTTTGGTTTGGATTGGTTGGCATTTTAGAAAGTCAACTTTTACCCAAATATCCAGAACTGTACTCTGGCCATTTTCATCCTGAGGATATCGAGGTGAGATCGAATGGCTTAAAATTTGTAAAAAAGGGTGCCAATCCACGACGTTCACAGGGCTTGCTACTTTTGGACGATGTTTCTGATTCTACTAGGTAAAGTTCAATATTATTTGCATAATTTGTATTTCTATATGTATTGCATATTTGTTTATTCTTTTTTTAGTTCTGATTGCACCTTTTTGCAACACCACCCAGAAAAAATGAGGTAAGTTTTTAATTTGGGGACATTTTACCTCCGTTTCCAGGGATTTTCATTTTTATTTTGTTGATATCGGAACCAACGTCCAAGGGGATATGCTTTCTGAAGCAAAGGAAGTATTGGTTTTCATGCTTGTTTGCCTCAATGACTCGTGGAAGGTCCTCGTAGGATATTTCCTGCTAAATGGATTGTCAGCTAACGAAAAGGCTAACCTTGTTAATCGGTGCTTAAGCTTTTTACATGAATCTGGTTTTCAAATAACATCATTAACTTTCGATGGTGCTCCTGCCAATTTAAGTATGGCCGAAAGGTTGGGAGCTGACTTTTCTGATCCTTCCAATTTAAAAACATCTTTTAAACATCCTCAAACTAATTCGGATGTGTATATTTATTTAGATGCCTGCCATATGATAAAGTTAGCTAGAAATTGTTTTGCAAGCCAAGATGGTTTGAAAGATTTTCAAAAACGGGATATTAAATGGATATACATTTCTGAATTAGTCAAGCTTCAAAATACTGAGGGATTACATGCCGCTACAAAACTACGTTTACGATATTTGCAATGGGAGCGCGAAAAAATGAAGGTTCGGTTGGCGACTCAAACGATCAGTAAAAGTGTTAGCGATGCAATTACGTTTTTAAGGGAGGATTTAAAAAACTCAAATTTTATTACATCTGAAGGAACATCTGATTTTATATTAAAATTTAATGATTTATTCGATACATTAAAGTCGAGAAATAAGTTTAACAAATATGCATATAAAAGACCAATATCTCCTGAAAATGCTGAATATTTTCTGAGGTTTTTCACCGAAATGGAGAAATATATACAAGGCCTTACTTTGCACAATAGGCCAATTCTTAAATCTCCCAGAAAGACTGGTTTCCTGGGATTTTTAATCTGTATGGAAAGTTTAAAAAAAATTTATTTCAGATATGTCATCGAAAAAAAAGTATTAAAATACATTTTAAGTTATAAATTATCCCAAGATCATTTGGAATTGTTTTTTGGGGCTATACGAAGTAGGGGCGGATATAATAACAATCCGACTGCCCGACAATTCCAAGCAGCCTTTAAAAGATTACTCGTACATACACAAATATCTGGTCCAGAAACGGGAAATGCTGCTAATTTAGAACATATCACAATATTATCGTATCGGTTTCAGAAACGGGGCAAAGTCTTGAGGAAACTGAAGAATATATTTCATTTATGCGAGAAATAAATAAGCATATTAATAATGAAATTTTAAATTCCAATGCCTGGGATCTAACAATATACAGTCAAGATGTGGTAGCGTATATAGCCGGTTATGTGGTAAAGAGCCTGAAGAGATGCATTAGCTGATCTACGTGTTTATATTTGATAGAAAGTAATATGACTACATCACTTTGTTAGAGAGAAAAAATATGGAAATCTTATTAGAAGCAGTCAATTGGTAATTGAAACATGTAGAACAGCCGAGCGATTCTTTAGATTTTTCCACGCCACAAGGAATATTTTTAATAAAAATATAAAGAATCTTTATAACATTTTGGTAACTAATGCCTTAAACACTTTGCCATCTTCCATTTGGGATTATTTTAAGGACCACATATATGTAGACGAAGCAATAAACGATCATCATATTCAGTGAGTGAAATTAATATTAAAAAATTATTTCAAAATTAGAATTTACTACGAAACTGTAAAAAATTTAGAAATAACCAGAAAAAATAGAATTAGGAGCACACATACAAAACTGATCTTATTTAGAAATGAATAGATTTTTACCCGTTATTTCTTAAAGCTTTTTTTTATGTGTGTGCCACAGGCCACGAAATGCTAAGGCCTATAATATACTCATGAGGATACCATACCGTGACCTGTTATATGGATTATACCGTCAACGTTGTCCAAGTATCGAAACATGCACACTTGGTGCACTTCACGGCACTTTTAGATAACGCAGTAGTACTTCCACGGTCGTTATTGTAGAACCACAATAACTACTACTAGCTTAAATTAAGGCCGTTATTTGCTGTTTTGATATATATAAATATCATAGAAATTTTGAGTCAGAATATTCAAATTCAAAACGTGCTTAATTATCATAAACACAAAACATTTGTTGACAAAGCTTATTAAACATAAGTTACTAAAATTAAATGAAAGGGAAACACAAACATATAATAAAATAAAATGAAAATCAAATTCTCTATATGTTGTGTAAACAAAACACGCTTCATTACCAGAAGAACAAAAATTCTCATCCATAAAGTCTATAAAAACAGGAGAAAACACAATACAGTCAAATGGTACACAATTTGCCACAAAATAGTAAAACCTACAACAAAGTGCCTAAACTAAAAATAAGATTTAAGATTATTTAGAGAAAACAAAAATCTGTCAATGGAAATCAATATTATAAAATGTCAGTCGGTCACAAAATAAAACTAATAACAGGCATTAAGGATGCAAGATAACCGACCCTAGGCCTCACCGTTTGACCCGGATCTGTTCCTCCACACTGTCATAAGTTTTGGTTACAAAACATTAAGCTGGGTAATTATAAGATAAAAAAAAAATATTTGGGCATGGTATTGTCGAGAATTAAAAAATAGACGAGTGTTTCAAAAACAACTTAACTATATTCTTCCCTTTTCTACCCAATTAACTCCACATCCAACCAACTATCGTTATTTTTCATTCTGCCAATTCCGCATATTACATCAACGAATTTTAACATGCTCTTGTAATATTTTAGTAGCAAAATTGTATTCTATGTTACGTAGTCTAAATTTGCATTTTCTATAGTTATTTAATTAGCGATGTAAGCAGAAGCTATGTTTGATACCATATGAATAAATCAGTACTTTTTTTCAATAAAGTTTTTAAAATGTGTAATTACCTATCATAAAAATTTTACATTTCTAGTTGCCCATTCTATTTTTCTTACTATAGGATTCTACGAAGTTTTTTTTCGAAAAATAAAGAAAAAATAATTATATTTTGATTTACTTAATCCAAATCAATAAGTCATAATTAAATAGTGTCTGTCGTTAAGCACGCTACTGACTACAATAAACGGTACTCGAGGACTATCGAACATGCATTGTTGCCAAACAGCCGCCGCCGTGCAATTTCTCTCTCGCACTCGTTGCACACTTCCAGACAATAACTGATCGGCTTTTAGAGTGATTTATCAATGAAACATGTTTTCTCTTGCGTTTAAATATCTTTGGCGGAGATCATCGCGCCACTTCATTTAATAAGCTGCGGCACAAACAGTATGCCACCTGAGCAGTGGGGATGGAAAGTTATTAAAGACAACTTGATTCCCATCACGACCCTTGAACTCCCAGCGCTAGAGAAGCTTTTGAAACTTATTGCATGCAAGTGCCAGAATGGCTGCAAGGGCAATTGCGGATGCAGAAAGTTGAGTTATACTGCTTCAGACTCTGTTTGAATTGTGAAGGAAGGTGCTTCAATGTAGAAATACTGCTCAGTGATGGCGATCAAGACGTTTCACCTGAGAAGGCCGAAGGTAATTTATACTATTACAAGCAATTATTCTTCTAATCTAGTATTGATCACTGCAAATTAGGAACTATACCTCCACCGATCAAAATGTCATAACATTTTTTTTCTGTGGAGAGACCAGCGTCCATCCTTCAAGAGTTCGAGCAGTTCACTGCCCGGACAGGACTAAAAAGAAAACATTACGTCGCTCCTAATATACAGCCTGGTCCATCTAAACGAAACATCTGCGAACGCAATCCTGAGCCTTATGCAGATGTTGACTTCTTCATCTTATTTTCGATTTTGTCTTTTTTAAAAATGATATTAATGTCTATTGTGCAAAGACCTAATAAATTTTCTTCATAATGAACATGAACGACATGGATTCAATTATACTTATCTAAAGTCTCCATTCTCGTTATTTCAGGTGATAATTCTGCAGATGAGGACGACGAATGAATATGAAAATTATTAAATAATGGCGTTTTTGCTTTGTTTCGTGTAAATGCAAATTTTTTCCAAATATGTTTCCTTTTATCCAAAACCTTCTTCGCCTTGACTTAAGAGTTGTACGATTTCGTTTGGACTAGGAGGCCCGTTGACCATATACGGACCTCACTCACGTTTGACAATTTCTTAAATGTAACCTGGACGTACCAGGTAATCATAAGATAATTAATTTTAATCGTGTATGAAGTTGATAATAGGACACCAGCGCGCAGTTAGAATAACGTTTTCATAGCCGAAAGTCAAGAAATGCAACTTTATCAACACGATCTAACGACGTTAGGGATTGTCCAGACTTTAGAGTTATTATACGTATTTGTCGGAAATTTCGTCTACTTTAATTTGGTATATCATAATTATACTATAAAAACGCTTATTAGTTTTCGAGTTATAGATAAAAACCTGAAAAATGTGCCGAAAATTTGAGGTTCTTTGCAATTTTCTTTGTGAAGCCGACGCCATGCGCCAGCTTGGCGAGGTGGCAAACCTCAAATTCGGATTCAGAATCCCAAAAAACATATAGAACCGGTGGGAAAAAAACTTCAACAATTTTTTCCTGGAAAAAACCTTTACTTACTGGATTATAAGTGGGTACATTTTATTCGGCAAACGATTCATAAGGAAGCATCTAAACCATTTTTCTATTTACATTACTTACTTCTGCGGTGAACTGGTCTAATTGGCCACCATTCATTACAATCAAGTGGAGCACATTCCTTTTGTTGATGTCTTTGATCTTAATATCGGCACCGAGTCTAATTAACACATGCACCTGCAAATTATTTTAGTCAAGAGTCTATTAAATTAAATAGTGTTCTACAGGAAAATATACATTGATAGAAGCTGTGGAAAAATATCACTAGTTTACTTCCAAAAACCACTAAGGATGTTCACACTTTTGATGCAATTTTTCCCATTTCTAATAGGATATGTCATATATAGTTATATTTCTATGAATATAAAATAACTGAAATTAAAAATAAGGCTCTAGGGCGGTATTATAAAAAATAATGCTCTAGAGCATTACAAAACGCTAATAACTAAGTGAAACGTCTTCAGAAGGTTTTGAATTACCACGCTTTTCGCACATTTACTTAATAACCATTGCAAAAATATTTTGGTGCATTCCTAGCTATAATATATAATCATATTTGCATTACGACTAGATTTTTGAATGTTTGATATCAATAACTAAATAGAATTTTTTTTAATGTGTTATATTTTTCTAAGTAAAAAAGATGTTCTAGCCGGATATTAAACGTTGAAGGCCGATCATGGGCACGGGTATTATACACCTAATAACGCTCTTGGCCGATGAATATCCCTCACGCCAGAGGTCTTCGGGAAACTCTTTTTCGAACTCCAGGGTTATTATTCTTATAATGGTCTTGATACTTTAATAACTAATCTTCCGCTTAAGAAATCTGTCAAAAAGAACGAAATGCTATGAGATATGGCCGTTTATGTATATAATTATTGGAAATTAAATTAATTTGTTACTGGTAATGTAGGAACCTATTTCACTTAAAAACAACTAAATAATTGATACAAGTTCCAATGAATCTAAGTATATGAACTTCTTTTCCTACTGATGTTGTTTTCAAAACTTGCAAAAAAATAATTCAACAAAAAATTTTTGTTGAATGACCCTAAAAAATAAGACAGTTGTAGAAACAAGTATAGCACTCGACTTACATATATCTATCCACCATTACATGCTTGTTGAATAATACAATACGATAGATTATTTTGACGATTATACATTTAGTCGAATAACTGTGACATAATAGCTTAATCAAGCAATAGAGTAGTAACTTTATCGAGAAAATAAACTCAAATGGAATGTACTATAAGCTAAAGACACGTTAAAAATAAATCTGTATTATTTTTCGTTCTTTAGATAGAATTATCTCATCCCAAATAAGAGGTGTTTAATTTTATCTGCTTTTACACATCCTTTTGTTTTAATGCGTTGCGTTTCAAAAAAGCAAGGCACATATCAACTTTGTTTTTTTAAATGTAATATACCACATTTTTCAATGATATTTAATATATCATGTATGAAAATTAACGGTTTTTGAAGTATTGAAGGTTTTAGAATTACGAAATACATAGGCACTATGATTTTTTTATATATAATTGCTTACCTATTTAGATACTTGCCGCTACCTGGAGATAAATGTTGGTATTGACCGAGAATAACAACCGCAGAGAAGCGACAACATAAATACCGTCCAAAAATTTGGAGTGGGAGGTAAACCGGCCAACTGTCATCTGCACGTGCTTGTCAGTTTAGTTTAGTCCGAGATTTGTTTAGTACAGTCGTCGACGTCCAAAATTTTGCGTGAACGCCAGTTTTCTTTGGTTTGTGTGTTAATTATTATTGAAGTGACTTCTTTAGCGAGGGTCAGAAAGTCAGAAAAAATTAAACGCTTATCAAAGTGAAACGCCCCTTTAATTAAGCGTGTTTCAGTATAGCTAGAGGGCTGAAATTTTCAGGACATGTAACCAGGGTAAAATGAGGATCCTGGACGAAAACTGGACCCTGTATCCCCCCCCCCCCCCGTTTTACCCGGAGAGAGACTAACTAGACTAGGCTAACCCAAACTAACCAAATCTATTAAAATTGATTATATCGTATCGAAATTACTAAAATAAGTTGAGGATAAAAGAAACTAACCGAAAGTTGAATCTACGACTAACCCAAACTAACTAAATCTATTAAAATTGATTATAACATATCGGAGCCGGTTCAAATGACTAAAATAAGTTGAGACTAGGTGAAACTAACCAAAAGTTGATTGGACGACTAACCCAAACTAATTTAATCTATTAAAATTGATTATAACGTATCGGAACCGCTTCAAATGACTAAAATATGTTGATAATAAATGAAACTAACCGAAAGTTGAATCGACTACTAAATTTGCATAAACATAAATATTGACACATTGTCTTCACGTTTTAGTGACATAACAAGGAACGCGACCTGGTATAAATAACAAGGAAAAGTGTAGATTCTTTCTTAATTAAAAATTTTTTTGGTATTGTTTATAGTTAGTTTTGATGTATTTGTGACAAGTAGATAAGGTCAGAATAAATTAAATAATTTTACTTAAAATTAGACTATTCACGCTAAAATGTTCTAGATTAATTTTGTAGACTGCATCGCTGTATTATATTACTATTATACTTTATGCTTATTTTGTAAGTAAATAACTGCAAGATTACCAAATTTATTTCGAGTAAAACGTTAAAAGATCAAACCTTTTTGTTGCTTTATAATTCTTAATTATTTTTTTAAGCTTAACTATAAAGAATAACGACAACTTTATATGACATTTTTTACAGTTGTCATTGCTCTATCGACCTCCAATTTTTAATTTCGACAAAATCTACACTTTTCCTTTTTATTTATACCAGGTCGCGTGAAAGACAGAACATAACGTGAAGACAATGTGTCAATATTTATGTTAAAATGTGTCAACTTAATCCCCTATTAATATACGATTATATAGATTTCAGTAAATTGGACGGTTCAAACAATTGTCAAATCTGACAGTTAGTCAATATTTTCCTTATTATAACAGATATCGGAAAAAGTGTTTAACAAAAAGGTTTTAGTTTTCGATGCTGTATTGTATGCAAATAAAATTTGACATCTGCAACTGTCAAATTTGACAGTTTTAGATGTCAAATTATTTCAAATGAATATGATATATGTCAAATTATTACCTTAACGTTTTGACACATTTAAATATCATATTTTGACATATATTTTTTACTTGCAGAAAAAGTAGCCATGTTTATTTTATATATTAACGTTTATATGTAAGCGAGAGCTTTAATTTTTATTTTAGAATTTATTTAATATCATACTTTGACATATGTTAGTTTTGGCCAAAAATCATTTATGTCAAAATTAGTAGCAGTATTCATGTAATTATGGCGATCTCTTTAGGCTAACGCACTATTATCTGCGAATCGTTTGGGTAAATAAAAAAATGTTTGTTCAGTACGTGTCTGTCTTATCAATTCTATTATAAAACCTAATATACTGCATGACATTAGTTAAATTTGACCATGTTTTGACATGTAAATTTTTCTGAAATGTTTGAATTATATGGTATTTTTTAACATTGATATATGTATATGATGAACGTTCATTATGGATATGAAATTAAAAGCTTTTAAATAGAATAGTATATTGTAGATAATAGTTGATATTATATTGTTATTAATTTGATTCAGTTTTTTATTACCATTTAACAACTATTTGAGGATTTGTTTTTATGTGCGTTTATAAATATATCGGTAATAATTCGAAAAAACTATAATTTTTCTAGAAAAAAATTTCTTTAACAGCCTGTATATGATTTTAAAAATTTATCGTACCTAAAAACATGTAAATGGATCTCTCTAACCGGTTCCGATACGTTGTAATCAATTTTAAAAGATTTGGTTAGTTGGGGTTAGTAATCCAATCAACTTTCGGTTAGCTTCATTTGTTCTCAAATTATTTTAGTCATTTGAAGCGGTTTTGATACGCTATAAGCAATTTTAATAGATTTGGTTAGTTTGGGTTAGTCGTCGATTCAACTTTCGGTTAGTTTCACTTAGTCTCAACTTAATTTAATCATTTGAACCGGTTCCGATACGTTTTAATCAATTTTAATAGATTTGGTTAGTTTGGGTTAGTCGTCCAATCACCTTTCGGTTAGTTTCATGTATTCTTAACTTATTTTAGCCATTTGAAGCGGTTCCGATACGTTATAATCAATTCTAATACATTTGGTTAGTTTGGGTTAGTAGTCCAATCAACTTTCCGTTAGTTTCACTTAGTCTCAACTTATTTTACTCATTTGAAGCGGTTTCGATACGTGATAATCAATTTTAATAGATTTGGTTAGTTTGGATTAGTCGTCGATTCAACTTTGGGTTAGTTTCACATAGTCTCAACTTATTTTACTTATTTAAGCCGGTTCCGGTACGTTATAAACAATTTTAATAGATTTGGTTAGTTTGGGTTAGTCGTCCAATCAACGATACGAAAATTTCGTAACGCGAGATGAAAACATAAAACCATGTCGTGATGCGACCTTGAAAAATCACTTTCATGAAACCAAAGAAGTATTCACTTCAAAAAGGTTAGAACGCGACAAATCAGTAAACTCTGAGTTAAACCGTTGAATCCTAAAAGATAACTACAATTCATAATACATTTCTAATAAAGTAAATAATAATCATGTAACTAACTACATGTTTTATCGGTGTATAGCATTTCTTTTCCCTTCATTACATTTCTCTCAGTGTATTAAACCGGTCATCTGTCACATATGACAAACTGAACTTGGCTCGCCAACTTCAAATGTGCCGAGGGCTTTTTTCCCTTCTCTGCGGTTGTTGTTCTCGGGTATTGAAGTCTAATTTAGTTACTTTCTGCTAACATTTTACGGATTGCGTTATAATATAGTTTTTAAATTTTTAGTATGTTTTTTATTATTATATACCATAGACAAGAAAATAAATAGAACCTATAATTTCTAACCCAAATTAAATGAAGTAAATGCTCTGCAAGTCCGCCATTAACCCCGTCACATTTCTATCATTTTTTTTTAGGCGTTCCAATGCACTCATAATTGCATCGCTCTCATTTTCATTTAATTTTTGTATTTCCCCGACAATGTATCTTTAAATTGCATCAATATTGTTAGTTCTTTCTCTATAGACTATATTTTTTAAGGAAGGTATCCATGGGCGTTAGATATGCAGAGTTCCCGGGTCAGATTGTTTCATATCTACCCATCCACACTTGATTAATTATTCTGGAGAATGTTTCTTCCTGCCAGGCCA
>MU183123.1:0-31925 GCA_016904865.1 Pissodes strobi
AATTGTAAAAGTTAAAGTCGACATCTAGACAGAAACAAAGCAAGTGTATTAATTATAATGTATAATACAAAAAAATAAAAGACCGTGACCACTAAGCTTTTAAAACAATAGGTAAGAAAACATCACGATAATTTCACAGATTAATTATTTACTCAGTTATTTATTTTATTTTCGACTTACAGCTAAAATTGACGTATTTCCATAAAAGAAGGGTCTAAAATATATAATCTAAGAGTAAAATATGAAAATTTAACAATAATTAAAAACACATCGAATATGTTTTACCGTGTTAGAACATCTTTACAGAGCGTGAAAATTATTTACCGTTTTGAATATTTCTGCATAGGCCAAGGACACCTTTTCAGGACAAATCAATGAGCCGAAACATAACACACTGGGACTGAAGATGAGTCCATATCATGGACATGGAACCAATTAATCATGAAAATTCATTTTTTATTATGATATCAAAGCTATCAAAGCAGGGCTAGCATTAGGCAAGTCATTGAGCTAAATGATAGGTAGGAGTCGTATAGAAGCCCGATTCAATCGCGACTCGAACCTCTCTCTTTCTCTTTCTCATTCCCGGCATATACTTTATGTTCTTTCATAAACCAGGAGAAGATAGTTCCCAAGATGCATTCCGTCGAAACAATTGGGCGGGACTTTAGCCTTTGTTTACTATTTTAGAATGTCTAATATTTTACTTCACGCATGACCCTCCGCTCGCTCCGCTCACTACGGGGGCGCAATCAACAAAGGTAACCAAAACTGGTATACCCAAAATGAAGAGAAAAAAACATTTTTCAAACATAACCTCAAAAAAAATTGAAAAAACGGGATGCCATATCGCAAACATACCATCTAACCACTGGACCATTAGGCCTGCTGAAAACAATCTACTTATTAGACATTCTAAAATAGTAAACAAACGCTCTAAGTCGCGCCCAATAATAAAGGGAATGCTTCTTGGGAGCTAGCCGCTAATCATAAACCGAACCGTGTAGTGACGCGCACGAAAATTTTCCGTGTCGTGACGCGGCCTTGAAAAATCACTCTCATGAAACCAACGAAGTATTCATAAACAAATAAGAATATATTTACAGAACGTAAAATTGTTTATTACTTTCAATATTTCTGTGTAGCCCAAGGATCTTTTCAAGACTAATCAATGTTAATATTGAGCCGAAAAGCAACATACTGGAACTTGCTGACATTGAGGATGAGGCCATTGTCGTAGAACCATTCTTTTAAGGAGCGTTGCTATAATTTATTACAGATATCAAATCAGTACTAGGCAAGTGTGGTACCCTTAAAATAATGAAAGTTGCTCAGACATTTTCGGCGTTAATTGCCACATTTTGAGATACGTTTGCCTATACTCTCACGCCATTTAACTTATCAAACAATTGAACGTAGCTCGGCAAATTAAATGCCTTGGAGAGATGAAGAAATAGACCCACTGCCAAAGCAAACTCCTCTGAGAATTCAAAACACTTTCGACAAACTCGACAATGATATAGTTCTTTAACATATACCAGCCAGTTGGAAGATTGAAATGAAAAGCGTAATTTATCAAAAAAAAAATCGAAAATATTTACTGATTCAAATCATGACCATGACCTTTATTAGCAGAACATTCATTTCTATGTTAGAAATAAATCATTTAGTTAAAAATATAGAAATCATCAGTTGACAAATTAGATTGAATCTACTGAAAAGTTAGTAGACCTGGCAACTCTCCTGCTTACGTCACATGCGTCACTCATATTCGTCTTTCCGCTGTTGCCATATTTTCATTTGATTTTTAAAACATCACTGTGCCATTTTGTACATCTTTCCCCTATTACTGCTTTTACTACATGCCTTTAACTAAAATAGGCCTGATAAAGGTGTAATACAATCTAGGTAGGGCGTTTAGGGGTCAGGCGTGACTAACCATTTTATTTGTCCCTATTACAAATAATATTTCCAGGTATTTTCATTTTATAAATTAGAACGAAATTTATTTCAGCGGCAATTAAGTAAATTCCTTCCGGCGTTATTTACTTATCTCAGGATCTCACTTTATTGGTTTTGTTGACAATAAAGATTAATTTGAAAAGATATAGCTCTTCTATAAAAAAATCCCATATTTCCTGATTGATAGTTATCATCAAGTCGTAAATCGTTATATCAATTTAACTACTAATTAGTTGAGTAAGCCCAACAGATATAAATTCGAACTGCTAACAGGGCTTTTAATATATGCTACGCCACTGACTGGTAATCGGTAACTATGCTAAGGTTTATGTATCAACTTTGATTGCATGACCGCAAGATTCCAACGGCTGACAATAAAAAATTAAATGATGCATTTCTGATGTAATAGAAGAAGACAGATTATTCCGTGGAAATTTTAGTTGTAATATTTCCATATAATATATTCAAAAAAATCACTCGTGAAGTTAAAATTGAATCATTGAATGACCTATTGACCTCTTAATTTACAAAGCAATTTTTTTTTATTTTATTTTTTTCTTAAATTCTGTACAAAAGAGATTTGTAGCAAACACAACCTGCTACAAAAAAAATAAAAACAATCCAACAAACAGAACTCTGACAAAAAATACAAAACATATTTACGGAATAAATAAAAAAAGAACAATAAAAACTGGAATATCCTTATACAAAATAAAATTAAAATAATATTTAAAAAATAAACCTAAGAAAAACAGAACAACTTTTTTATCATATAAAATGTAAAATACAAAACACAGAGATTATTTTTAAAAAAATCTAGAGTTAATCAAATTTTGTATTATCAAAACTAGGATCATCATCTTCAGAATCAGAAGAATCTTCATTAAGACGATTTGTATTTGGAACATATTTAATCTTCATCATAATTATAGTCGAAGTGGGTCCTATCCATTGCTGGGACATTTTTTTACTGATGTTCTCGGATAGAATTTTTCAAATGTTTTACCTAACAACCTATTTCTTCTTTTTTCGAGTGAATGAGATGAGGTGTGGACCAATTCCTTTCAGAAACTGAAAATGTTGGAATTAATTGTAATAGAGATACCGAAAAAAAAAGAAAACATTGAACTTTTCCAAATTAAATATTTTTTTTTTCAAAAAAACGTTTTTTTCCGTGTTTTTTTAAAGGCTGAAGATGGTGGAATTAGTTGTAATAACAGACCACAAGAAAAAGAAGACGTGGAACTTTTCCAAATTGAATGGTTTTTTATTCTCGAGAAAAACGGTATTATTTCTATTTTTTTTGTCGGATTTCAACAAAAGCTGGCTTTTTAAAACATTAATATTGAGAAATCACCGTTTCCTAAACAATAAAAACTGTAGTATTTTTAGACGAAACAACACTAAAATAATATTTAAAAGAATAAACTTGTTTAAACAAACTTATACTAAGAAAAACACAACAACTTTTATATGATATAAAATATAAAACATAAAACACGTAGAAATTATTAAAAAAAAATTAGAATTAATCAGATTCTGGAGACATAATTTCGTCATCAGTATGATCAAAACTACGATAGTCTCCTTCAGAATCAGAAGAATCTTCATTAGGACGATTTCTATTTGGAACATATTGGCAAAATATTTAATCATCATCATCATCATAGTCGAAGTGGGCCTTATCCATTGCTGGAACATTTTTTTACTGATGTTCTCATCTAGAATGTTTCCACTGTTTTACCTCACAATCTATTTCTTTTATTTTTTTCGGGAAAGACGGTGGAATTAATTGTAATAACAGAGATACCGAAAAAAAAAGAACAGCATTAAACTTTTCCAAATCAAATATATTTTTTTTTTCAATAAAATGCTTTTTTCCATATTTTCTTAAAAGCTGAAGAAGGTGGAATTAATTATTGTAATAGCAGAGATACCCATAAAAAAAAACAAGGAACTTTTCCAAATTGAATCGTTTTTTTTTGTCGAAAAAAAAACGGTATTTGTGTGTTTTTTTCGGATTCCAAGAAAAATTAGTTTTTTAAAACACTAATATTTAGAAATTATAGTTGCCCACAGTTGCTGCTGTCTCATCGTATTTTAGATTGATAATAGGCCTTGATCCTTGCTAAAATCTGGATGAAGCAACTAAGGTCATAGCATAGCATTTTCCCTGCTATAGCATATCCTAAATACGATTTTTTAAGATTTTTTTGAAGATCGGTTGCCTATATAAATTAATGACCTAACGCCCTTCCCTAGGGATAATCCTGAAGCCACTTAATGGCACAGGAAGACACTTCTTGATATCTCTGTTTTTTTAATAGTTAGATCTTTTGGATAGATGGTCTATAAATGTACAACGACATCACCCTCGTCATAGAAAATATCTCGCCAATCATTTCTAAACTAAGAGGTCTTGTGACCCAGCTTCCCTTATCTGCGGTGTCGGGAAAACAGGAACAGAAAATTAAAAATGAAAAAAAAATGTAGCCCAACTAGATCAAGGACTAAGTAATGGCGTTGATTGAATCAATCAACGGTAATGGGAAGTCTGCTTCCTCATTAGCATTTTTCTAAGCGCGAATTTTTTGGAAACGTTTTCATTGCTGAGAGTTCGGAACGCAATTTCTACCAAGCGGCAAATATGCAATATTAACAGGATAAACCAATAATTTAAGATGGTGTTTTAATAATACAGTTTAACGCCTATAAAATATTTTGCAGAGGTCCCTGAATCTACGTACATACTATGACTTAGAAGGGCCTAGATTTGATTGAGGTGATTTGTATCCAGTCATCCTCTGAATTCCTTACTGATATTAAGAGGGAATGCCTGGAATGTTAACAAGTATCTTCAGCGAAAATTTGATTTTGCGACAATCATAGTTGTAGCCTCTGGATAATGTTCTGTAATTAGAGATTAAATTAGATAAAATATGCGTAAACAATATAATTTGTTTGTTGCATTTGTTCTTCTGTTAAAACATCATCTTTAGTTATTGGATTATCCTCTTAATATCTCGCATTTGCCGCTTAGCAAAAATTGTGTTCCATATTACTTGAATAATTTGTGGCTAACACCACACACAACAGTTTCCTTATAAATAAATACTCTTCTATGTTTATACATAAATTCATAATGCTGGCGTGAGCAACACGTAGTCCCATTATGGTATACCATTGGCGCCACACCGCCTTACATCTTACATGATTTATGGGCTATTAAATCGAATGCAACTCGACTGCGAAATAAGAATATGTCGAGTCAGGCACTGGTTGGACAGGATAAAGTGATAAATTAGCAGTGCATGTCAATATTTAGAAGACTCGGCATCTTCTAAATAAGCATGTTATGTCGAATGTCATAGTTTTGAACCATATACCTACGAGTAGCATTTGGATGTCCGGGGTGCTCCATTTTGTTGGTTCCACTGTGGTGGAAAGTAAAAAAGTAAATAAATAAAAGGCCTAGGGAACTAATAATATCCATAATCCATGGCTTGTTATTATGTATTTGAAAAGAGAATTTATAATGTTATCTTGTCAGACTAAAATATAGGGGGTGCCCCATTTAAAAAAACAAAAGTTGGATGCGATAGCTTTCGACCTGACCACGTAAAATTATTCTGAAAAAGGCATATCACACAATCTTTATAAAAAAAACTCTTATATAAAACATTTTGTGTATATTTTTTGATATAAAATTCTTTGATTCTCACCCGTATCTTTTAAGCGAGCGCACTTCTGCTTTATAGATGCACAGATTTGAACCAATCGCAATTTACAGTAAATAAAAAGCTCTTTATACCTCAAGATCACATTAAAACGGCCTCAGTTAATAAATTATAGCCACCCAAAAAAATTCGAGATAAATTAGTGCTGTTTTTTAAATAACTATTTCGCTAGCTAGAACAATATTCATTACGTAGTTTATAGCCAAAATAAAAAGATTTATGTAATTCAAAATGTTGATTATATTGTAATTAACTTATTCAACAAAATAATGTGTAAAAATTATTCTTTATGCAAACGAATAATTGCGGTTTAAAAAGTAATCATCTATGATAGGAAAATGCGGTTTTCATTGATCAATTGCAAAAAAATTACTATAAATCCTGAAAATTTGAGACGTTAATTAGAGGTTTCGAATTTTTTATAGTCGCTGAAATGCCGGTTAATTATTAATAATTATTCTTTTCGCAAATCTTCGGAAAATTTTGATTTAAAAATGAACCACTTCTGTGAACATTTTATAACATTCTATGGTCAATACAAGGCAACAAACGGCAAAAATGGAGCAAATGAATAAAATGTTGGCCGATTTCATGGAAAATCTAAATGCTGAGAGACAAACAAAACAGGACCGGCTTCAGAAAATTTTTCAATATCAAGAAGATAAAAGGCAAGCAGATCAGAAAGAAGATGAACGTAAAAGGCAAGCAGAACAGGACGGGCTTCAGAAAATTTTACAAGACCAAGAAGATAAAAGGCAAGCAGAACAGGACCGCCTTCGGAAAAGTTTTCACGACCAAGAAGATAAAAGGCAAGCAGAACAGGACCAACTTCAGAAATGGATGCTGGATGTAATTGTGGGCGAGCAAGAAAAATTGCAGAAAATATTCCACGGTCAAAATGAGAAATTTGAAAAAGAAGTAAACAATATACAAAAAAAAGTTGTAACTGTACAAAAAGAAGTTGTAACTGTACAAAAAGAAGTAGGAGACGTACAGAAAGAAATGAAGAATCTACAAGCAGAAGTTACCAGACTAAAAAATCAAGGACCCACCGAGAGAGTATTCGCCACAGGGCAGAATATCAAACCTCCAACGTATGACGGTCAAGCATCCTGGATAATGTACATAAGACAATTTGAAGCCGCTGCTGTTGCCAACGGTTGGAACAACGAAGAAATGGCTACAGCACTACTGGTAGCGCTTCGTGGATCTACCCTGGAACTACTACAGACCATTTCCATCAGCCAACAGGGGTAATTTGACATACTTGTAGCTGCCCGGAAGAGACGATTTGGAGACCAACACAGAAGACAACTGTATCAGGCACAAATAAAGTCCCGACATCAGAAACCTGGTGAAAACCTGCAAGAGTTAGAGGCAGACGTTACACGTCTCATTCAATTGGCCTACCCGGGAGCGACAGAAGAATTTCAAGAAGAACTTGCTGCCCAATATTTCGTGGATCCAGAGACTCAGAAGATGCCAAATTTGATAACAGCAGTGAAGCTTTGGGCAGAGCCCTAGAAATCGAGGTAACATCTCTAAGCTAAAAATCAGAGCCGTATCCATCCAGGAAAAAAGCCGGCAAACAGCTGTGAATTAACTGAAATGAGCGAAATTTTGAAGAAATTAACGGAAGGTCTTCAGGCCACGGGGAGATTCCGGGAGCCTATAGAAGATAGGCCACGTAAACGAAATACCTCAAATCAGTGCTATAGATGTGGCAGGACTGGGCATTTCAAAAAGACTGCCGAGTACAACTATGATCTAGATCTCCATCTAGAGACACTAGGGCCTCAGGGTCAAATCAGGAAAACTTCAATTAGTCAACATTGCGGGGCGGGTGCTGGCTAAAGAAGATAAAGCTTTCAGGATCGTCTCCATAAAAAGCCTAGTGAAAGCCGCAGACAGTCTAACTATTAAAGGAAAGATCAACGAAGAGCCATAACAATTACTGTTGACACTGGTGCGGCGGTATCTTTGATAAGATCCAACAGAGTAAATAGAGTAGAAGTTCTACCCATATCAAAGAATGTAGTTTTACGTACGGTTACGGGTGAGACAGCTGAAGTACTTGACGAAATGGATATTGAAGAAGGAAGGAAGAATTAAATTACACCACACAATGTTAATAGCACATAGACGACGAATTTATTTTGGGGATGGACCTCATCGGTCAACATGGATTCTCTTTTGACAATAAACTTAACCTTCTGGACTAAAGTAATGGTGGCATGTACTGTCAGAATAAGCGGAAATACCGAGCAGATAATTTTTTGGGAATTGGAAAAGGATTTTGGAGATTGCATCGGACTTATCCAACACTACGATTTGCCTTGCAAGCACCTCGTGGGCAAAACACTAGTTAAAACCGACGGCGAAATGCCGATAAGGATAGCAAATATTTCATTCAACTCCATCAAAATAAATAAAGCAGATGTAATAGCCACTTGCGAGACGGTGCAAAAGTAACACCCTCAACATAACCTTAGGAAGTCCTAGAACATTTCCAGAAGTTGTGGCATCATTTATGTTCCGAAGAACTAAAGAAAGCTACGCAATTTATCAAACAGCAGAGCATAGTCTTTGAAAGGGAAAATAGCGATACTGGAAGAACGAACATCATAAAACATAAAATCGGCACTGGGAGTACTCACCCCATACGGCAGCATCCTCGGAGGTTATCAGTGATGAATCAGCAAGGGATTATCACATTAGTGTATAAAATGCTTGACGATGGAATTATTGAAGAGTCATCAAGCCCATGGTCATTGTCTTAGCCACCAACAAGGATGGGACTACCAGATTCTGTGTGGACTATAGAAGGCTCAATGACGTTACCAAGAAAGACAGCTATCCACGTCCCAGAATTGACGACACGTTGACGACACTAGCAGGTTCTCATTGGTTCTCAACACTCGATTTAAAAAGCGGCCAGTAGGCATTAACGAACAGGATAAAGAAAAGACTGCCTTCTCTACCGGAAGTGGTTTATATCAGTTTAAAGTTATGCCTTTCGGACTATGCAATGCCCCCGCTACTTTTGAGCGTCTTATGGAAGTTGTTCCACGAGGCCTCACTTGGAAGACATGCCTGGTCTATCTTGATGATATAATGGTAATGAGAAAAACTTTTGAAGAGCACCTACAAAACCTGCATGAAGTTTTTACTAGAATCAAGAATGCTCACCTCTTACTGAATCCAAAGTAATGTTTTCTTTTTCAACAAAAAGTTGAATTTCTCGGGCATGTCGTGTCATCAGTGGGAATCCAAACCGATCAACTAAAGACTACAGCAATCAAAGACTGGCCTCGTCCTCGCGACAAACACGAACTGCGGGGCTTCTTTGGATTTGTCGAATAATTTGCAAATATAACTACACCTCTACATAAGCTCACTGAAGAACGAGCAAATTATAACTGGGATCATAACTTTGATTTTGCGTTCAGGAAATTAAAAGCGGCTCTATGTTCTAGTCCCATATTGGGATAACCAGAACAAAAGGGTAAATTTGTATCGGACACAGACAGAAGCAACACTGGCATCGGAGCGGTTTTATCACAAGTGCAAGCAGGAGAAGAACGAGTTATCGAATATTACAGTTTCGAAACCTGAACGTAACTACTGTATAATCCGAAAAGAGCGTTTGGTAATAGTACGGTCTGTTGAGCATTTCCATCAATATCTGTATGGACAAGAATTCCTAATAAGGACTGAGCATGCAGCACTTAAATGACTTTTGAATATGACACCAGAGTATTGAAACAGCCTGATGGACAGGTAGTCAGATGGCTTGAAAAGTTACAATAATATAACATTAAAGTTAAGCACAGGGCAGGGAGATTGCATAATAATGCAGATGCTTTATCCAGAGACCATGCGAGGATAATTGTAAGCATTGCCAAAGAATAGATCAACGAGAATGAATTACTCCCGTTAGGCAAATGAAGTTTGAGGTTGATCAGCAGTGGATCACAGAGCAACTTAAAAAGGATCAGCTTGAGGATAGTGAAATAGCACTACTGCTAAAAGCTAAAGAAGAACATCAACCAAGACCCAGCTGGAGAGAGATTTCAACTAAAGGATTTAGTTTTGAAACTCTGTGGACTCCGTGGGACTCCCTGGTAGTGGAAAATGGACTTCTTAAACGAGCCTGGGAAAGCGCCGATAGAAAAGTAGTGAAGACACGATATGATTTCAAAGCTAATTCTATAGGATTTCAGATGAATGATAAAGTCTGGTTATATAATACGCAACGGGAGAAAAGAAGATCTCCCAAGCTAACGCCCGTATGGGAAGGGCTCTATAATTAATGAGGTAGTGTATAGAATTCAACGTAGCCCCAGAAGCAAACTGAAAGTTGGCCAGACAGGCTGAAAGCATATTACGGACATGAAGTAGCTGATCGGGACGATCAGGTTTAAGAAGGAGGCAATGTCACGGGGGTAAATCTATTTTGCTGACCAGTATTTGCTGATCAGTAGAGGCTGCTAATCTGATTGTAATTGTTCAGAAATGAATAACTTATTCATGTGGGGTCACTCAACAGAGATGCAGTCAACCCAATAAAACATTTTTACAGCATAACCGCCTCTCACCGCCCCAATTTGCAAAAAATAGAAATATACAGCTGATTTTTAGGCAGATTTGATGCGGTCACTTATCAGGGATGCGGTCAACACACAATAACATTATTACATCATAACCGCGTCTGACCGCCTCCACCTGCCGCCCCAATATCGAAAAATTGAAACATACAACTGATTTTTAGGCAGATTTCATGCGGTCACTCATCAGGGGTGCGGTCAACACAGAATAACATTATTACATCATATCCGCGTGTGACCGCCCCCACCTGCCGCCCCAATATCCAAAATTGGAATATACAACTGATTTTTAGGCAGTTTTCATGCGGTCACTCATCAGAGGTGTGGTCAACACAGAATAACATTATTACATCATATCCGCGTCTGACCGCCACCACCTGCCGCCCCAATATCGAAAAATTGAAATATGCAGCTGATTTAGTTGTTCATGTGATTAATAAATAAGAAATTTAACATTTTCTATCATATGTCTAATTGTGCTTCTTTTACAGACTGACAGTGAAGTAGCCTGTGAAGAAGCTGCGAGCCTGACCGCCGAACAGCAGGAAGGAGATGAGGATGACATATCTTACTGCGATTACCATGACCTCCCGCCACCTCCTGATGGAGGCTACGGGTGGGTCGTGGTATTTGCTTCGTTTATGTGCAACATGATTGTCGACGGTATTGCCTACACCTTCGGTGTCTTCCTTAAACCCATGGTCAACCATTATGGCGAAACTCAGGTAAGTTGTAAGCAAGTAATAATATATCCAAGTTCGCCGATAGTTTTTAAAGGACAGCTTACTACACATATTACGTAACAACACCTCATGCACTTTCTAACATTGCAATTTACGTAATAGAAAAAGGTTAATGCGCGTTACTGACGAGCGTAAAAGTGCAAATGATTATGCCGGTTCACAAAAATAGCTATCGCACGTTATTTTAGCTGGTTTTAAACTTTGAAACGTGCTATAATAAAATCATACGTTCCGTTCCCATGAACACTTTTAAAACCTTTAAAAGTATCAACATTACAAAAATGTAGTGGAACTAAACGAACTTAATTATTAAAGTAATGCGTTTTGCAGCTGCATGCATGCTGCATTTACTGTGTACGAGTTAGCAATGACGCAATACAGGGTGTCCTCGGATTCGAACGCCTTTGCTCTGATATTTAGAACATGTTATTGATGTCTATTAACAATTCATTAAAAATGCTTATATTTAATAAATTAAATTTATCGAAAAATGTTGTATCTGATGTCATCTGGTCGGAATAAACAATTGATTCTTATAATTGCTTAAAACCATAAAGGAGGGTGTGGTATTTTACTTATTAATTAACCACTGTTAATGAACTGTATCACCATAGGGTAGTGAGATTATATCTATAGGATGAACTGAAGCATGTATTCGTTTTGATCTAATTTAATAATGCAGGTGTAAATTGCATTTGAATATGATAAATATATACAGTAATTTCTGTCTACTTTCAAGCACTCACTCATTCACACATAAATACTAAATATACAAAGGTTACTTATCTCTAAATAACTACTACAAAAGTCTTGGTTATTTAACTTTTAAATGAGAACGTTTGTCTTTACTTACTTTAATATTTGAATGTAACAACTTCTATGCTTTAAATACGGGCAACTTTCTTTCTCACAGAGAATATCTTGATTTCCAATGCTCCACTCCACATTAATAAACCAGGGATCTGACTTTAAATCATTGATTTGAATTGTACACATCTGGTACCGTCATTTATTTCTTCTTCTCTTCAACTACAAGGAAACAGAGACGCTACGTCGTTTCTGGCTTTAAGGAATTGCGTTAAAACGCCCATAAGAGGTCTTTGTCCAATCTTGGACAAAGATAGCTGAGGTGCACTAGATATTCTCTAATATCTGTGCATACAAACGGAGAAAATGGCCTAAAAGGGTGTGACCTTTTGGCGCGAAAACGGGAATCAGCAATTTCGCTGTTGTTCGAGAGAAAGTTGTAACTGCACTGAAATCTGATTCTTCTTAAGCGCTCGGGAGGGACAATAATGCGAATGCGGAAAAGTGGAAAGTAAGCGTGGACGAGTCCATTATCGCATTTGAGAGGGTAGAAAAATGCTTCTTCTCTATTCGACACAATATTGTTTACACAATACTGACGGAGACAAACATATATTAAATTGAAAACGATTACAAACGTTTTCCCTGACTGAGTGACAATTAGCTTTATATAATGGGATCGACCATTCAGGTTTGGACTAAGGGGTAATGAAGAACTGACATACGCTGATTTAAATGCACAAATTTATGTTTACCTGGGGTTGAATAAATATATTCGTGGATTAATTATGGCTCATTCATACTACATTCATACAGGGTGTTATCACCAAACTATACTGTGAAAAATGACAAGTTAATACACTTGTTGGGGTGTTTCCCCAACAGCAGCCATGTTGTGGATCCGAATATATGCAAAGTACGAAAAAAATTGTCGTCCCTTTCGACTGGACAGAAAGTTATTCCAAAGTGTATATTTCGTATTAACCGTGGTTATCAGTAGCCAACACTTTCAAAAATATTTCTGGAATTCACGTTTTAGGCACCGAAACAATAATTTTTTTATACCTACTTACCTTACTTACCTTAAATTACATTTCTCTTCTTTTTCAGGGTAAAACCGCATGGGTGGGCTCTCTGCTCTCAGGAATGTATCTCAGTGCCGGACCTCTAGTGAGTGCTCTGACAAATAAGTTCGGGTGTCGCGCCGTATGTATAACCGGCAGTATAATCTCCACGATAGCCTTCGTCTTGTCAATTTTTTGTCCAACCGTGAACTCGTTAATGTTAGTGTATGGTTTTATGGGTGGTCTAGGATTCGGATTAATTTATTTGCCGGCAGTGGTGTGCGTCGGTTACTACTTCGAAACCAAAAGGTCGTTGGCTACGGGTATCGCCGTGTGCGGGTCGGGAGTAGGTACGTTCGCGTTTGCCCCCCTTGCGGATTTGTTACTGCAAGCGTACGGTTGGAGGGGGGCAAATTTAATCCTCGCAGGATTAATTTTAAATTGTGTTCTGTTCGGAGCTTTAATGCGCCCTTTAACGTATCCGAAGGACACGGGCGAGCAACCTTTGCTACAGAGAATGGCCGAAGAACGGAGAATTCAGATGGAGCGAGGAAGTATAGGAGGGTCATATTTCATGGTTCAGTTACCGGATGGAACAATGGAAAAAAGGATGAAACAACCATTAAATATAGATCCAGGTATATTTAGGGAATTTTCAATAGTTTAATCTAAAATCGAACCGATTAAATAACTCTCTCCGAATTTGTCAAAAATTACATATTTAGCACTTGGTAATAGAGTCCGACTTTTACTACTCACATAGTCTCTAATCCGGACTCCAATGAACCGGTGAAGCGCTTAAGCAAGGTAGCTGAATTGAAGAACAATCTATCAACCTAATGAACTTTTATATTGTAGGCGTGCATTCGAGTCTCAATCTGGATCAGTTAGCGCCCGGGACGCCTATAACACCGATTCCAACTGTCCCGACGCTTCCTACCATTGCTGAAGTCAAGATCACCGAGCAAAGCGGGAGTTCGGGAAGCCCCAGCCCGCGCGAAAGCCAATCAGAAATTAAGCACCCTCGCCTTTCGGAACTGAAAAGCCAAATGAATAATGCGACTGAGGCGAAGGATCCGAAGTTACCTAGGAATGCTAGTCAACCGGCTTTCTCATCTCAAATACCAGGTGAGTAATCAGAATATAGTTGGTCGTTTAATTATAGGTAAAGTGCACCGCTTTTTTTATACGATAGTACAGGGTACTACAGGGTTTCCGTTCATACTTTGCACATAATCTATAGGGTTTATTGAAAGATATTTAAACAAAATGGTTTATTTTAATGTTTGGGTTACACACTATGATATACTGTAGCATGTAAACTATTTAGATCAACGCGCTCTAAATTATAAAGGCCCTGAAACTAGTCAAAGCAGTAGCCAATATGGCCACCCCCGTAGGGTAGGTAATTATGTATTTTTGTTTTAGTTTATATATACCTCGAAATATATTTTAAATAAACCACTGTGTATTTATAAATTAATAGCCATAGACCGTATTATAATTGTTAAACTACTTATTATACCTACTTAATAATAATTATTATGTTTCTTTCTGTGATGGGTATGGCTCCCAAACGTTTTTTCGTTGTTATTTTGGTAAATGGTAAGTAATTAACTATTAAAAAGAATGAGGTAGGTATTTTTTGCAGTCAAAAAGTAACAAAAGTAGTTTATATACGAATTAAGAGGTTTTCCACTGTTTACTCCCTACGCGCGACGCCATCTTAGATTTACATATCAGGCCTTCTTGCTTAGATATTCATAATTAATTATCTGGTATCAGCTTTCGCTTTAACCGGAAGTACCCAAAGACCGGAAATTGCGTACTTTCTGTTAAACAGGAAGTTGATGCCACACGAAAGATTATAAAAACTAAAATAGGAAAGTGCTCTAAGCAAAGCCGTTCAGACTTCGTAGCCTATTAAAGTGTGTAAAATTAAAATTTTCCAAACGTAAATATTTCGAAAACAGTTGAATTTAGCTGTGGTACAATTGTTATATCAATGATACCTACTTATTTGACAAAATAAAAAAATTACTGTCAGTCTCTGATTCTCATTTGTTTATTTATTTAACAGAACCAAACGAATCAGGAAAAATCCTAAAACTTTTGTACAAACTATTTTTGATATATTTTTTAGTAAATCCTGTAGATACCGTTGAAAATATTAACAAAACTGCTCTCGAGAATAGGACTTGTTCAAGCGGTCAAATTTTTACTAGGGCTAACCAAAACTAGCCCATGAAGCAGAAATCATAGAAATATCTTCCATATGGAAAATTTATGCAAAATAAAAATGCAACAGAGTGTTTGTGTAAGTTAACAGAATAATCCATCAGCTTAGTTTTTTTAATGAGTTCAGCTAAAGGAAAGTTGAGCCTAGATTTTCATTCAGGAAAATATTGCATCACTTTCAACGCACGAATCACGCTGACTAAACGCTTTCTGACGACGTCAACATATCTCTAGGACACAATAACATTTATATGAATAAATTTTCACTCATCGAGATCGTTTGAATGAAATCAAGTGTCTTTAAAATATGTCACAGTTTTGATTAGAACCAACCATGTTTCGAAATAAATGAGATTTAAAATTAGCATAATATCTGAGGCATCTTCACAACCAAAACAACATTCCATATAATCCAATTCAGCACTAATTTAAGATAAAAATCACGTTGAATATTCTACTTTCTTTACACAAATGAAATTTAGATATAACGTTTAATCTATGGCATAAATTCGACACTAAGAATAAGGGTTCATGTTTGTCGACATTTGTTTTATAATAATGTATTTGGCTAGAAATAAAATTTGAAAGACACTAGCATTAAATATTGACATATCATAATTGCACCTGCCGCGATGCCTTCTTCCCAGAAAAAATATTAAACAGAATAGTAATCTCAGGAACGCATAAACTATCTATAATAATATAGCCAAAATCTAAGTTTATTTGTTATTAACCATGCAATAAATTAGCCTAAATTATGTCACATTATTATTCAGTCTGTCCCTGCTCTATAATAAAAATATGATGAAGGAATCACATGAAATGATAAGGAGTTGGGTCCAAGGTCATACCAAGTTAACAAACATTTTCAAGATCAAATTAGTTATCCCAAGTGGATGGGCGAAAATCAAGTTATAGTGGGCGAGGCCTAGCTCAAGGTCACCTTGAAAATAATAAAGGTTGGGGAGAGTCAGTTGCGTCTTATATATACTACTTACCGCTATTTCTTTAATAACTCGGGCCGAACTGTCTACGCGAAGAAAAGGGTCTGTGAAAGGGAGTATGGACAGTACGCGTTTGGTTTAGGTTTTTTGACAAAATATGCCATTGTTTCAGGTTTACCGAAAAACGGTTCAGTGCCAACGTTTGATAGAATTAGGAAAACTTCAGTAGGCGAAAGGTTCAGACCGACTTTGGATCCCATAAAATCTACTTCCAGGGGTAAGCTCGGCTCCAACGCTGACATGAGAAGACTCAGAAATACTTCCACTGGCTCGTTTTTAAGCCGAAATAATAATAGTGAGGTAAGAACGCATGCAAAACTACCATTAAGCATTTTCGTACTTATGCTTTTTATGGAGTTCCATCAAAAATGCCTCTTGTAGACCCTAAGGAAACCAATTTAAAAAGCTAATGTGCTCTTTCGATATTTTTCATTTTTGATATTTTATATTTTCGCTTTTAGTGTATCCGATATTTTTTACTTCCGACAATTTGCTTCCGATATTTTTAACTTTCCATATTTTGCTTTTCGACCGAATGTTGTCGATATATTTTTCTAGATATTTTGGGTTTGAATATTATTATCGTTACGCGTATCTGTCATTTATTGAGTTGAAAGTTAATAAAAATATATATATTAATAAATATTTATTATAGACAGTAAAACAGCTAATGTACAACAAAGAATTTTTTTACTGTTTTTGCTGTTTTTATTATCTAGTTTGATGTTTTTGTGCTGTTTTTGTCGTATTTGCTGTTTTAACTATCTAGTGATCATTCAGGGATTATCCAGAACCTGTACTTCACATCTGCTGATCTTATTGTATTTGATATTTTTTCTTCCTTCTTCTTCCGGGTAGCACTACAACCCTTGGTGGGTCTTGGCTGCGTTAACGATTTGCCTCCATCGGTCCCGGTCCAGCATGGCCTCCTTTCAGTCATATACCTGCATAGTTTATAGGTCTTTTAAAATGGTGTCCCTCCATCTGAGTCTCGGCCGCCCCAGGTGCTCTTTGGACATGTCCAGCCCATCTCAGACGCTAGGATTTTATTGATTTGACTATATCCGGCTTTTGTTATAGATCCTGGACTTCTGCATTCGTCCTTCTGCGATATTGCTCCGTGCTTGGATCCTTGACGGGGCCAAATTTTCTTCTCAGGATCTTCTTTCAAACCGCTTTAGTAGAAGCTCATTGTGTTTCGTAAGGGTCCAAGTCTCACAACCATAGCAGATGATCGGTTTGATTACAGTCTGGTACACCCTCAGCTTTGACACTCTTGACACCGTTTTGGATTGCATGAGGGTTCGCATAGCAAAGAAACACCTATTGCCACTGTGTATTCGTGCTTTAATCTCTTCGTTGCTGTCATTGTCTGAGCATATCGTGGCTCCAAGGTATTTAAACTGTCTGACGCATTCGAAGTTATAGGTGTCCATCGTTATATTCTGACCAATTCTGTACCTGGTTGGTTGGTGGGTGATATGCATGTATTTGGTTTTTTCCTCGTTGAGGTTGAGACCCATTTTCTTACATTCCTTCTCGATTTTAAGGAAGCTTTCCTTGACTCCGACAGTACTTCTTCCGAACGCGTCAATGTCGTCAGCGAAGGCCAGGATCATCTGTGGCCCCTGGTTAGTAAATACTTCGGTAGTGATGTTCGTCTTCTTGATAGCCATATCTAGGACTATGTTAAAGAGTAGGGGCGACAGTCCATCTCCTTATCTCAATCCACTCATGACCGAAAATTCCTCTGTTATATGGTTTCCTACTTTTACGCGACATCTGGTATTGTTTATGCATATTTTCGTGAAAGTGATGATTTTCTGTGGTATATCTATACTTGCCAAGGCCATCCAAATAATGTCGGGTATAATGGTGTCGTAAGCTTGTCTGAAGTCCATAAACAGCTGGTGCACGTCTTTATTGAATTCCCAGTGTTTCGCCAGTAGTTGCCGGATTGTGAATATCTGGTCCACTGTTGACCTCTTTGGTCTGAATCCACACTGATAGTCCCCAATGTGCCCCTCCGCATACGGTGATATACGGCTCAATAGCACATTGGAGAGTACCTTGTATGCTGTGTTCAGTAGAGATCTTCTCCTGTAGTTGATACATTTCATGCGGTCTCCCTTTTTATGGATGGGGATAATAGTACATTCGTCCCATTCGTCTGGCAAGGCTTCCCATTTCCATATGGTTAGTACTAGTTTATGCAGTTCTTTGTGGACTTGTATTCCTCCATATTTTAGGCATTCTGCTGGTACTGTGTCGCAACCAGGGGCATTGTTATTTTTGAGTTTGTTGATTGCCACTATTATTTCTTGGAAGCTTGGCTCCTCTACGTCTATTTCCGCTGTCTGGTATGCTGTGGTCACTGCAGTTATGCCGTTGTCTGCATTAAGAAGGTTGTTGAAATACGCTTTTCATGTTTTAATTATTTCCGATGTGTCTGTTATTAGATCGTCCCCATCACCTTTTAGGATACTGCTTGTTATGGGTTTATACCCTTTCTTCATTTGTGATATTTCTTGAAAGAATCTCCTACTATTGTTGCTTTTGGCATCCTCCTCTAATTGCTGTAGTACTTTATTCTGGGCCGCTCTTTTCTTGTTCCTTGATATTTTTTACTTTCAGTAAATTGGGTTTAGATCGAATATTGCCGATAATTGTTCTTTCGATATTTTCAGTTTGAATCTTATTGTCGCCACGCATATTTGATACTTATTCAGTTGAAAGTTAATGATATAATTTATAAATATTTATTAGCTCTTTCGATATTTTCAACTTTCCATATTTTGCTTTCGACATTTTGCCTTTTCGATATTTTATAGTTTCGATCTTAGTAGATGTGAAGGACAGGCTCTGGGCAATCCCTAAATGAGCACCACTGAAACAGACAGTAAAAACAGCAAAAAACATTATACATCAAAAACTGCAAAGTATACAGTAAAAACAGTTAATGTACAACGAAGAATTTTTGCTGTTTCTATTGTCTGTTTTGATGTTTTTGTGCTTTTTTTTGTTCTATTTTACTGCATGTTTTTCATGTTTAAACTGTCTAGTGATCATTTAGGGATTATCCAGAACCTGTACTTCACATCTACTGATCTTATTGTATTCGATATTTTTTACTTTCGATAATTTGGTGTTAGATCGAATATTGCCGATATTTGTTCTTTCGATATTTTGAGTTTGAATCTTATGGTCGCATCTCATATTTGTTACTTATTCAATTGAATATTAATTATATAATTTAAAAATATTTATTAGCTCTTTCAATATTTTCATCTATCCATATTTTGCTTTCGATGTTTTGCCTCTTCGATATTTTACATTTTCGGGCTTAGTAGATGCAAAGTGCAGGTTCTGGATAATCGCTAAATGATCACTACTGAAACAGACAGTAAAAACAGCAAAAACAGTTAAATACAACAAAAACAGCAAAAGACAGTAAAAACAGTTAATGTACGACGAAGAATTTTTACTGTTTTGCTGTTTTTATTGTCTTGTTTTGATGTTTTTGTGCTGTTTTGCTGTATTTTACTGTTTGGTTTTGCTATTTTAACTGTCTAGTAATTATTTAGGGATTTTTCAGAACCTGTACTTCACATCTACTGATCTTATTGTATTTGATATTTTTTACTTTCGATAATTTGGTTTTAGATCGAATATTGCCGATATTTTATTCTTTCGATATTTTGAGTTTGAATCTTATTGTCGCCACGCATATTTGCTACTTATTCAGTTGAAAGTTAATTATATAGAAAATTTATATTGATTAGCTATTTCGATATTTTTATCTCTCCATATTTTGCTTTCGATATTTTGCCTTTTTGATATTTTACATTTTCGATCTTAGTATCGGGCTTATTTAAAAACGGATCTCAAATTGAATTGCACTTTTGCATTGCCACTTTGTCCGCTCTATCCAATGGTGGTATCCAGTTTGGAATCCGACGTTTCGCCTTCAAGGGTCATCATCAACTTTCTTTTTTTAAATACGAACTTTTGATTAATTGATTAATATGAATGTGTTTTTAATTTTTTTATTATTTTTTTATTTTTTTTTAATTTTTATTTTTTTAACTTTCTTATTTTGCTTTGGCGTAATTTTAAATAGTTTGAGTTACTTTTGAAATTTTTATATTTTATAAGAATATTTTATTATGTTTTGTGTTAAATGGAAAATTGAAGCCTTTATTTTTAATGAAAATAAAAAATAGTAAAATAAATAAACAGGTTCATTTTATTCGCCATAAAACAAAATGAATAATTAAAATAAAAATTAAAAAACAAAAATAAACAAAATTAAAAACACAAATAGTTGTTGTTAGGCGTTGTTGCACAATTGTGTCCTAATGTGACCGACACTGTATCTCTAACGGTTTTCGAGTTCCTCATACATAGACTCGAATTCGAGCCACCCTTTACATACAATGAAGAATGTTTTTATTGTGTTTGCTGTTTTTACTGTCTGTTTTGCTGTTTGTGTTGTACTTTACTGCTTTTTGCTGTTTTTACTGTTTGTTTCAGTAGTGATCATTTAGCGATTATCCAGAACCTGTACTTCATATCTACTGATCTTATTGAATTTGATATTTTTACTTTCGATAATTTGGTTTTAGATCCAATGTTGCCGATATTTTGAGTTTGAATTTGTTTAGCTGAAAGTTAATATAAATATATAAAACATTTATATATTTTAATAAATATGTATTTGCTCTTTCAATATTTGGCTTTCGATATTTTCAACTTTCCTTATTTTGCATTATGGATCTAATTGTTTTCGATATCTTTCACTTTCGATAATTTGCTTTTCGAGCGAATGTTGTCGATATAATCTTTTAGATATTCTGAGTTTGAATCTTATCTTTTTTGATATTTTTTACTCTCGATGGTATGGGTTTTAACCAAAACATTTAATAGTTAGTCGTGAAAAAATAGATATTTTCTTTACGAGTGCGGAGAGTTACGCTTTCTCACACGCCGGACGATGCGTAGCCGAGTTCAGACAAGCAGTCGAGTGTAGGAAGTATACTTTTCGCATGAGTTAAGACGACGACATATTAAAATAAAAACAAAGTAAATTACAAATTAGTAAGAATAGTAATAATTTTAGAGACAAAATTAATAATATATATATTAATGTCAAAATGCGGGAAAGTGGTTTTCACGCAGTAGTGCAAGTAAATGACACTTGTGAGAAAAGTGAGCTAAAACGCACTGGCCCAGAAAATAGTATTCTTCTCTTTCTTATAATACAAACTTATCAAATATCAATATTTCCACGATCTTAAACGCCATATTTTAGAGGCAAGCTAAGTTAATGAAGAAAGAAAGGCGCTTATCACAGAAAAAGAGGTTTATATTATTTATCGGACTAATATTATGATATGTTTTAACTTTAGAAAGGTAAACAAATATTTAACGTACGTAATATAATTTATATTTCTCAAGCTAATAAGCTTAGCGTTTTTTATACTACTTTCCAAGCACATAATAAATAAGTTAGAAATATAATTTATGAATAACATATTATGGTTGCCAGGAGAGCATTTTCCAAAACAGTATTATTTGTTAGAAAATATTTGGATCACTTAGGTACATGAGATCCCGGACTTGAGAGAGACGATATTTGCAACATCAACAACTGCTTCAGCTTCACTATTACATATATTTTTTAAATATCTCGAGGACAGTGAAATTGGCTTACTAAAATGGACACATCTGTTCTGAGTTCATGATACACTTTTTGATTTGTTACTTTGACCCAAATGTGATCTCCCAGCTAATCCTTTTTTTATTTTGCAGGTAGATGTAGAAAGTTTAGGGTATACTACCTCAAAGTTGTCTTTGAGCAGTAAAAAAAGCAACATGGTTAGGCCGCTATCGAGAAAAGACATATTTTATTCTGGTTCGATTACGAATCTACCCGAATTTCATCAGTCTCAGAAATCGCTTACAAATTACCGCCAAAGTATTATGAGTATTCCAAAAATGAAGCAATTAGATGATGGATCACGTAAGTTAATTAAATCTTTGAATCATACTTGCATACTTTAAAAAGGGTGTCTCTACAAAACGCTAGCACCAATGCCTGATGAAGCTAAACCATGAGGGTCTAGCCCAATTTACCTTAGTCCATTAAGATTATGAAGTTAAATTGACAGAAAAAGATCGATTTTATGTAACTTTACTCTCGACTTTTAAGCTTCTTCCTCTTTTTGAGATTTATTCTATTGTCTTTATTCTTCGAGTTAGGTTGTTTTTTAAGATTGAGTATCGCTAAATTGAAAAAACTCTTCGTCTTTTTTTAATAGAGCAACCTATATATTTTTGAGTTTTTCATATCTACAGCCACAATAAAAAAAAGTAAAGATTTATGGGTTTTCCCGATTTTGCGATGCTTCTTATTTCCAATTTTTGAATAGTTCGATAAATAACAAACAAAAATATTTTTTTATTTTTTTAGCTGCAGACATATGTCCTTGTCTCGCGTTACCGGAGAGTTTTAAGTCTGCGCTGTCTCAGATGATGGACATGAGCCTGCTGAAAAATCCGGTGTTCATGTTGATAGCAATATCCAATCTATTTGGCATGGCCGGTTTATATGTGCCATTTGTTTACCTGGCGGACTGCGCAAAAGCTGATGTAAGTATATATCTTCTTCATTTCCTAACAATTTTAAATTCCCGCAACTCCAGCCATGACGGAGCCTGGTTCTTATTGATCTAAACATTAACTGTCATAACCCAAACTAAAGTAGAATAAATAAACACTTACATATTTAAGACACCAGCATGACTGTTTCAGAATATAGAGCCAACTCAAGCCTCATTCCTCATCTCGATTATTGGTATAACCAATACCATTGGGCGTGTCGCGTGTGGATACTTCGCCGATTTTCCTCAGGTTAATGCGCTCCTGGTTAATAACATTTGCCTTGTAATTTCAACTATTGCGGTTGCTGCTACACCATTGTGCCATACCTACGCTGCCTACATAATTATGGCTATCGCATTTGGAATTGCTGTCTGTAAGTATTATATAGTTAGGTATAGTATCTATAGTATGCATGTTTAAGTCAAGCACTAAAGCCGTTCTTAATTCTGACGAAAAGATGACCCGCTATTTTCAATTTTTCAGCAAGATTTGATTTTAAGACAAACGTGGAAAATGCTGCCTTGAATTTCGTCATTTACATTATCTCCTGGGTCTGAATCTCGAGCCACTGGAAGAACTCTCACGTGGGAAGAGAAAATGCGATTGTTTTCTTCGCCTGAAAATCGATAAGTTTACATCCATATTACACATTCTCCCATTGACTCGAGAATTCGCATCCAGGACCCCAGAATTATTAAACTAGAGAAGGATGGTTACTTTCCATAAGAGCTTATGTTTACTTACTATCGCCTCGTGCCTCGCGGTCCCCTCACCCACATCGTCGTCACTGTGGCGTTGCTGCGCGACGAATGGCCTTCGGTTCGCCATTGCTGTCATTGCATCTTCTATGTTTCCGTTGTGTTTTTAGCTTTTTTAATGATAGTTGTGTTTTGGTGCTTTGAACATTGAGAAACTTGATACTTATTATATTTTTCGTTTGATCCTTAAGAAAATGCCATAAATTGATTATTAAAGCTGAGACCATAGTGCCAGTTTTGCAGAGTACTTTTCAATATAGTGTTTTTATTGATTTTTTATTAAATAAGGTAGGAACAACTTAAATTATTTTTCAATGTAAGCAAGTCTGGGAGGAATAATAATAGTTTACCTATTATAGAGAAGTTGTCAAACTGGGAATTTTATTATACAGTGTGTCTCATGGCTATTTAGGTTTCTAACTGGCTTCTTCAAATATTAGGTCCACGTAGCTCCGATCTCACAATGTTATCTTGATATGGCATAACATATTTAGGCGATGTTGTTGAGATATTAAAACATCACATACAAGAGTACGTGCAACCAATATCACTTAAAGATATTAGAAATAGTTACATTGAGCTTCGTTACCACCTGGAAGAGACTGCGTCACAAAATAAGGAATTTTATTAAAGAAATATATTTTATTATTATTAATTTTAAGATATCTTTTAAGCGCTGTCCAACTGTTAGTAATATTGTTGCATTAATTCAAGATTTAAAAGCAATGTCGCAACCTATTTTTTATAAGTCAGATTTGTATATGTCCTTGCGAGCGGTTTCAGGGTAAAATAAGAATGAAGATTTAAGCAGGTGACAATTTAATAATTCGGTGGGTAGGTACGCTTTCACGTTTTTAAAGGTGTGTAGTTCTGCGCTGAAATATTAATGTTAATGTACAATTTACTGTTCTTCTTCTAGAGTCATGCCTTCAAGTGGCGTTGGCGATAATTCTGGCCCAGATAATAATTTTATTAACCGCTGCTCTAAATAAATTTGTTGACATCTCACCAGTCCACTGCCGCAAGTTTCGTAACCAAGAAATTCGTCTTCGGCCAGGCCCTCGTTTCCCATCAATCTTTCCGTGCATTACTAGTTGGAGGAATCGATATTTTTCGCCCCTCATAATGTGGCCAAAGTATGTCAACTTCCTCATTTTGATGGCTTGCAGGACTTCTTTCTCTTTGTTGGCCCGTTGCAGCACCCTTTCATTTGTGATATGTAAGATCCAAGGTATCCTCAGCATGCGTCTGTAGCACCAGAGTTCGAAAGCTTCAGGTCGTTTCTCAGCGTTGTCAGACAAGGTCCATGCCTCAACTCCGTAGTACAGGATCGAAAAGACATAACAGCGAAGGTCGCGGGTTCTAGTATCTACAGCTAGGGTAAGGTTGCATAGTACATTCCTTAGATTGTTTACGGCACTTCTTGCTTTTTCTACCCCAATTCTGATTTTCCGAGAGTGGTCCCACTGATCATTAAGAGAACAACCTAGATACGTGATTGTGTTAACACGTTCTAATTGTTTATTTGTTACATAAAAGCGGTCCTCTAGGTTGATTCTTTTGCTTATTATCATTATTTTTGTTTCCTCACTGACACTCGTCACTCGGTTTATTAATGTTTGAAGTCCTTCTGCATCACTTGATAGTAATACCGTGTCGTCTGCGTATAGTCGATTATTGACTACCACTCCATTTATCGATACTCCGCAGTCTACCTACCCCTTCAAGTGCTTTGTTAAAAATGCCTTCTGTGTATATGCCGAAGAGTAACGGATATAGAATACAGCCTTGTCGTACTCTTTTTTGAATAGTTATCATGTTGGAATATTCATTATTCACTTTGACCTTCGCTTTTTGATCCCAGTATAGATTATTTATAATCCTCTCTTGAACCCAAACTGACTGTCGCTAAGAAATTCCTCAATTTTTGTGTATAGTTTTTGATGTATGATTTTAAGAAATAGTTTTAACATATGGCTCATTAAAGAGATTAATCGGTATTTATTGCATCTTTTACCCTTACTACTTTTTGGGATTGAAATAAATGTTGATATTAACCAGTCTTTTGGTAATTCACCTGTTACATATATGTCATTGAATAAGTTCAGTATGGGTTCAAGGTGTTGTTCTTCTAAAAGTTTAATGAGATCTACATGAATCTCATCCGGTCCGGGGGCCTTGTCATCTTTCATGCGACGTAAATCTAACAGTAGTGTCACTTTAGTGATACGGGGTCCTATTTCAGTTGGTATATTTATAGAATTATCTCTGTGTTCATCAAGAAAGAGCTCTTTAATATAGTTTTCCCAAGTTTTCAACTTTTCGTTTGAATCCCAAATTGCTAGTCCATCTTCATTTATTAATGTTGTCATGTAATTTTTCTTTATCATTCCTGCTGCCTCTTTAACTTCCTTGTGCATATTGAATGAATCGTGTTTTTTTTTCTAATTCCTCAATCTCTGCACATTTCAAATTTAACCACGACTCTTTTGCATCTTTTATTTTCTCTTTGATTATCTTGTTTATTTCTCTGTATTTTATTTCATCTCTATTTTTGAACTGCCTTCTCTCCTCCATCAATTCTAATATTTCTGTTGTCATCCATACCTTCTTTTTTTGTTTTCCTTGCGGTTCCAGGTTGTTTTTTGTAAGTGAGACAGTAGTATATTTTATGTTGTTCCATTTGTCTTCTATTGTTTGTTGGGAATTTGAAGGGATATTTGCAAATTGGTTGTTAATCTCTTGTTGTACTTTGTGTTTTATTGTCTGTTGTCTTGTTTATATTCTTCTTTCTCATCTTCTTCAATCGTAGTTGTATTTTTGCTGATAGTAGATTGTGATCAGACGAAATATCTGCACCAGGATATGTCTGTACTGATGATATTGAGTTGCGGAACCTTTTATTAATTGTGATTTAGTCTATTTGGTTTCTTATTGTGTGATTTATCGTGTCTCCTGGTGCTCTCCATGTGTACAGTCTTCTTGGTGGCAGTTTAAACTGTATATTCATAATGGGAAATTGGATCTCTTTAAACTGTACTAATTTTTCTCCTCTTTCGTTTCGAATGCCCCGTAACTACCAACAATGCTGAAGTCTCCTAGCAAAAGGGTTATCTCTGATTGTTTGGTGTTTTTCAAAGCCGTTCGGACTCCTTCATAAAACAGTTCGATTTCCTCTTCGCTACGTTCTGCCGTCGGTGCATATGCTACTATTATGTTGAATGGACACGGTTGGTTGTTAATCTTCAGTAATGATACTCTATTTGATATTGGTATAAATGCTTTAAAGGAACTTACTATTTCTTGGCTCATAATAAATGCGGTTCCACTTCTGTGTTTTGGGGTGTCTTCTCCTGAGTAGTATATGCGAAAATTATCAATTTGGCACTCATCTGTGCCCGGCCAGCGAACCTCTGTGCAAGCAAGGACAATTATTGTCTTTGATTGTCTTTGGCGCAAGCAAGTATATCTATATTCAATTTTTTCATTTCTTTCAGGATGTTTGCTGCTTTTCCTGCTTGGAACATACTTTGCACATTCCATGTGCCGATGTGTAGTTTGCGGTTTCTTTTTCGGTTTAGAATGCAGGGATTTCGCTTGTTAACGACCTGGAAGGCCCTGCAGGTTTCTTGGTGCCCTTCCCTGCCGGATCTTGGACTCCGAATTCCATGATCAGTAAGTTTTTCATTCATCATCTCTGCCATCATGATTTTACTAGGAATGTCTTCTAGGATCTTTAATGCACTGGTTTTCCTTTTGCCTTGTGCATTCCCAAGCCGTTGACTATTGTTAGTTCATCCGCCTTTAGAAATGATTTCTCATCTCAAGGGCAAGAGAGTACCCTACCTCAGTTTGCTCTTCCACCTTACAAGAAGCTGTTGGCCTTACTGAGGGGAATCGCTTATCCCGGCGATTACTCGGCTAGCTGCTTGCAGGGATCATAAAAGATCCCTGCAGGATCCCTATGCCCTATAGGATATAGGAAAGGATAATTAATTGGCTTTTGGTTAGGATAAAGGGTTAGGACCTGAGTATCTCCCGGTTTAGGTATGGGAGGTATTTCAGGGCTCGCGTAGGCAGGGTCGCATCCCTGAATTAGACCTGTCCCTGTCAGGACCACAGAGAGTGTCTACCCGCTATTTACTGTTACTTACTCATATTTTGAGTTCACACAAAACTTATCACTAGTCAAACCCTTTCAGAATATTAGTCGTATTTATAAATGTCCCTTTTACATTTAATTGTATCTCCTTTGTCGGTTTAATCTTAAACCTTAATTACTTTAAAAGCCTTGTATCTTCACAGACTGGATTAACATGAGAGGAGCGAATACGGCTTTGTAGCGATATAGAATAAAATTATATATCTCTCTGGCCGATTTAAAAACTTTACTTCAAATTTTAATCACTTATTTACTGCTTGACTTTAAACTTAACGATAATGGATTTAAATTAGTTTGTTTAACTGTTCATGAAGTAAGAGGAATGTTATAACTTACTTTTAATGAAGCAGATTTTTATATGTTCTTGCATGGATAAGGTAAGAAGGGAGCTTTAAGAAGGGGGCAATTTAATAATTTGGTGGGTACTCCTTCACGTTTTAGAGTTTGAGTTCACATTACACTTATCACTAGTCATATTATTTCCGAATATTATTTAATTGGTTTAATCACACTGCAACCCTTACACCTTTTTTATATAATAGGGTTTGATCTTAACTGACTGGACTAACGTGAAAGGAGCGAATATGCCTCTTTAACAATATAGCATATAATTATATACATCTCTAACCGATTTATGAATTTTATTTGAATTTTCAACAACTTACTCCTAGGTTGACTTTAAACTCGACAATAATAGATTTAAATTAGTTACTGTTTAACTGTGAATACTGAGAAATATTTAGATAACTGTAGTCACAAATAAATGAGATGATTACTTTAATAATACATACATTTATGCAGTCAGCACTAAAGTCGACTTTTTTAAATGCTTTTCCTATTTAGCAAAATGCCAACTGAATATCATTTTTCTATATACACAAGCCATGCTAAGAATGTATGAATCAATTTTTAAATTTCTTTTCCAGCTGGATATATCTCATTAACCTCCATAATCCTGGTGGATCTTCTAGGATTGGACAAACTTACCAACGCTTTTGGCCTTCTCATTTTATTCCGTGGAGCTGCCGCGATAGTGGGCTCCCCCTTGGCCGGAGCAATATACGATGCTACTCAATCATATGATATTCCCTTTTATGTAGCCGGTGGCCTCTTTGCCATTGCGGCTGTAACTAGTTTCCTCGCTCCTTATATGAAGAGGTTTTCAAACGAAGAGGAACAAGTTCAAGGAGACGGTGATGTTTTAACACCGATAGGTAAGAGAAAGCTTTTTTTTAATATTGGATTGGTAGATATAGATGCTCGTTGCAAACTTGTACAGCCTCGATGGCGCTCTACGGTTTTCCGTCCAGGTCCTGCAATGCTTTATTCCAAAGTATTGCTTCACAGTCATTTGAGGAATCCTATTTTGAATTATAAAAAACAGCCAGATTTTGAAGGTCTTCAACAATTTTATGAGTCATTAATCACAGATGCTAATGCAGCTTCAAGATTGGCTTGGGAAACTTAACTCCAATTGAATTCATTTATTCGCCTGATATCTGGTCTCTTATGTGTGACCCCAAAAATGATGCTCCCCTGACCAATGCCATAAAATGCAAGCTCTTCAATGATGATGCTCATATAATCAAAGGCCTTAATCAAGTCATAAATTTCAAAATTCAAAAAACCATGTTCATACGCCTCCTAAAACCAAATTAACATTATTTTAGAAATTATATAAGCCTCTGAAACACCTGGGTAAGAGGTCCTTTTCAGAACTGCAGGTACCGACCATTGCTTAAACCAAAGTTTAATCAACTTGGTTAGTGGTACTAAAATAATATCTTTAATCTGTGAGTTTCAGATTGAGATTGAAAACATCACATGATTGAAACTAACTTCATAGAAATCAAACTTCTTGTTTGAAAGATTAGCCCTCAAGAGTACTGGTTGATGTACTGTTCACAATATTTAGAGCTACAGTCAAAAATACTCATCCAAATTATTAGGCTTGAATGTCCTTATCTTTGTGCTCGTTAATAATTGTCCACATCTAACCATAACAGCTATTCTGGCAGTGCTGACAGAATTCCTGTATAAAAGTTGGAAGGATTTAAAGCTACGTCTATTTTCCTCACATGGGTACAGTCTTTTCACTTCTCCAAGAGGCGATAAGTGATCTGGCATATCCCTCAGGTCATTGTTGACCATGAAATGTTGTCAGCTTTATCACACTCCACATATCTCGTTACAGGAAATAATAACAAGTATTGACATGAACATAGAGAATTGTTCAATAAAATAAAATGAGGATTTGGCCCCTAGGTTATAAAATAGGAACAAACCCTTTTGAGTTATTGGTCGACGAAGTTTGATGGATTGTTTGCATGTTTTCTGAGGGAGATGTGCCTCGACCTCAATCATCTGATTCATATGATCAGATGAAAACAAATCCTAGACCGCATTATTGCGAATAGGTTGATCAATTGTTTGCCACATGTTGAAAGTCAGGAAGGCATCACACATATCCACATCATATCCGAACAGAAACAGAAGAAACATTGAAATCAGCAGCTAATATAATAAACCTACCTTGTTTTAACTTCTTTAGTGAATCTTCCATTATACGGTCTGAAAGGTGTCAAAATGACCGGAGAAGGGTCTGGTATGATCGGGGTTCGCTCGGCAAGATTTGACCACAATTGATCTTTTGTGTATATCCTTCTATTTTACACGAAACTCCTATCTCTTTCGAGAACCTCATAATATTTCGAGGGTTGAGCTTTTGTAGATCTCCAGGTGCCACAAGAGCATTTTCGAGATGCCTCAACCATTGGCGAGTCAGTGCCTGACATTCGCAGAGTAGGTGCTCTGACGTTTCAGCCATAATTTGGCAGAATGTGCTTTGTTCGTCAGTGGTTTTCCCCATTTTCTTGAGGTGGAAACTCCAGGGGCCATGTCCAGTGAGAAGATGTACGACCAGTTTTATCTCATTTTTTTGTAGCTTGAGAAGCTTTTTTTGTGTAGTTAGGCGAGTGAAAGATGAGTCTTTTGGCCTGTCTCTGCCCAGGTGCATTGGCCTAATGTGTCTCCGCCTTTTTCTTCAATTTCTGAGTTCCTTCATTACGTGCCATCTAGTGATGACACAGAGTGGTTCAGGCCCGCAAAAGGCAGTCTGTGCATCATTCCGTGCGAGCTGGTTAACGGCTTCGTTGCCTGCCACATTCTTGTGCCCTGGATGGCTGCAGATCAACTGGCAAACAAAAATAGACTCACCCTAATGTGGGTATTAGGGTGAGTCTGTTTTTGTTTGCCAGTTGATCTGCAGCCATCCGACAATCCCACACTAGCCGGGAGTTGATTCTGCTAGATGCTAGCGCTTTTAAGGCTGCTTGACTATCTGATATGATAATATGATATAGATCTTTGCACCACTTAGACCTTTTTTTGGCACATTCAGAGGTGGCTATATTGATAGCATTTAGTTCTGCTTGAAATATTGTGGGAGTGTTTCCTAAAGGTGCAGAGATTCGACACCTAGCTCCGTAAATTCCGGATCCCACTCCTTCTTTTATCTTTGATCCATCTGTGTACTAGACAAGTGATCTCTCTAGTTGTTTTAGTCTTTCCCCTAATTACCACTTCAAAGGAGCGATCAAAATGAAGTTTTTGTTTCCATTGCATCGGTTGGTTTGGTCATTGCCTCTATCTGGATGTCCTTCCGAATTTTAAGGTGACTTCAGTTTTTGTGTCTGAGTGACTCTATACGCACTGGCCCAGGCCTCCTTTTCTATGCATAGGTGCAGCGGAAAGTCAAGTAGGGTTTCCAGAGCTGCTGTGGGACACGTCTCCATAGCCCCTGTTATACCCAGACAGGCAAGCATTTATACTCTTGTTAGCTTTCACTGTGTTGTTATTTCCTTTGTTTTTACCCACCAGACTAAGCAGGCGTAGGTTATAATGGGCTTTACAACAATGTTATAGGACCACCAGATGATGGGAGGATTTTAGGCCCTATGTTTTACCAAAGAGTCGTCGACAGGCCGAAAGCGCTGCCGTTGTTTTTTTGATAGCTCTTTCCAGGTGTGGATTCCAGGCTCTTTTCCGGTCAAGAACGATGCCCAGCCCTCCCCAAGTGAGTGTTTTAAGGTTCAGCATTGTTGTATCTGGTTCAGCTTCCTTCTTTTGACTTCTTGCTTGGGTTGGCATTTAGTATTTCCTGTGTAAGCCATGTGCTGAC
>MU183123.1:56463-87822 GCA_016904865.1 Pissodes strobi
CCTCCGTAGAGACCGTGCGATATGCGCTACAGATGCGAATCGCGGCTTGGCGTTGTGTACTATCCAGGTGGGCTCTATTCTTTCTCAGCTTCATGGCCGGCTCCCACACGGGCGCAGCATATAGTAAGATCGACCGGGCGACGGAAAGCACGGTTCGCCTCTTTGCTGCACTTGGGCCCCCTACATTAACCCAAGCTAACCTAAACTAACCAAAGCTAACCCAAAGAAATACACATTATGTTTTATTTTAAAACGCATATCTTTCAGTAATATGTTGAATAAAGTTTAAAAATGTATCATGGGGCCTCTGTCGTCCATATGTTCTGGCAGCATATTTAGGAACACACTGTAATCAAAGAAAACGAAACGGCGCGAAAGCAGTACAGAATTCAAAATGTTGAGAAACACCCGAGGGCGGCGGAATGTCAATCATGGCATCCCGCCGACCAATGAGAGTGAAGAGTGACTGTATACCTACGCTAGAACGCGCCAATGTTTGCTACGCGTCGAAAACTAGTTCCAGATTGAAATATTATTATAAAAAAATATGGATATTCCGCATTTTTTTTTCGTAAATCAACTTGAAATAGGATCCTCTTATTATATAAAGTAATTCCGGTAAGTAATTTTGATTGCATTTTTGTTCAACGTCACCGCATGCTACATTAGACACATGACATCATACGCGTGTGAGATCGTGTTAGTTTATTTACTTAAACTTAAATTTGATTTATAAGGTATCGGAATAGATTAAAATGACTAAAATAAATCGGAACTAACTGAAACTAACCGAAAGTTGATTTAATGACTAACCAAAACTCGCTAAAAGTAACCAATACGGGCTTAAACATACCGGTACAGGTTACGAAAATTAAATTAAGTTAAAACTAACCAAAACGAACGGAATTTTAACGACTAACCAAAACTAACCAAAAACATTAAATTTGATTATAACGTATCGGAACCGATTCAAATGACTAAAATAAATTGGAACTAACTGAAAGTAACCGAAAGTTGATTGAAAAACTAACCAAAAGTAACTAAAAGCACCAAAAGGGGCTAAAACGTATCGGAACAGATTAAAAATATTAAAGTAAGTTGAAACTAACCCAAAGTAACCGAATTTTGGCGACTAACCAAAAACATTAAAATTGGTATAAAGTATCGGAATCGGTTCAAATGACTAATATAAATTGAAACTAACTGTAATTAACAAAAAGTTGATTGCACGACTGATCAAAACTAGCCAAAGTAACCAAAAGCACTAAGGGCTTAAACCTATCGGAACAGATTAAAAATATTAAAGTTAGTTGAAACTAACTCAAATTAACCTAATTTTGGCGACTGACATAATTTTACCAAAAACATTTAAATTGGTTATAATGTATCGGAACCGCTTCAAATGAGTAAAATAAATTGGAGCTAACTGAAAGTAACCGAAAGCTGATTGAATGACTAACCAAAAGTAACTAAAAGTACCGAAACCGGCTATAACGTATCGTAATAGATTAAAAATATTGGAGTAAGATAAAATTAACCCAAATTAACCGAATTTTGGCGACTAACCTAAACAAACCAAAAACAGTAAAATTGGTAATAACGTATTGGAACCGGTGCAAATGACTATAATAAATTGAAACTAACTGAAATTAACCGAAAGTTGATTGAACAACAAAGCTAACCAAAAGTAACCAAAAAAGCGAAAACATAAATCAAAACAAATTGAAAATATTAAAGTAAGTTGAAACTCACTTAAATTAGCCGAATTTCGGCGACTAACTGAAATTAACCAAAAACATTAAAATTAATTATACTCGTAACGTATTGGAACCGGTTCAAATTCTAAAATAAATAAAAACTAACTAAAACTAACAGAAATCTGATTGAATGACTAACCAAAACTAATCAAAAGTAACCAAAAGCACTAAAACGTATCGGAATAGGTTACAAAAATTAAAGTAAGTTAAAACTAACCAAAACGAGCAGAACTATGGCGAATAACCAAAAGTAACGAAAAACACTAAATTTGATTATAACGTATCGGAGTCGGTTCAAATGACTAAAATAAATTGGATCTAACTGAGACTAACCGAAAGTTAATTAAACGGCTAACCAAATCTAACTAAAAGTAACCAAAAGCGCAAAAACGGGCTAAAACAATTCGGAACAGGTTAGAATTATTATCTACAGCAAGGTCATGGCTAGTTATATATTAATAGATTTTCCTATCTACAAGTGGAGGGTAATCTTTTAGGTCTTCATATCCGCACCTTTTTTTATTTTTTCATAATTATGTTAAAGAAAATAAAATGTTAAAAGGGCATTTCTTTAATTTCAGTTAGTTTTAATTTATTTTAGTCACTTGAACCGACTCCGATAGGTTACAATCAAATTTAATGTTTTCGGTTAGTTTTGGTTAGTCGCCAAAATTCGGTTAATTTAAGTTAATTTTAACTTACATTTTTAATTTGCCCGATACGGTTTAGCCCTTTTTGGTGCTTTTGGTTAGTTGTTCAATCAACTTTCGGTTAGTTTCAGTTAGTTCCAATTTATTTTAATAATTTGAACCGGATCCGATACGTTATAACCAATTTTAATGAATTTGGTTAGTTTTGGTTAGCTGCAAAAGTTCGATTAATTTGAGTTAGTTTTAACTTACTTTAATTTTTTTAATCTCTTCCGATACATTTTAGTTCTTTTTGGTGCTTTTGATTAGTTTGGGTTAGTAGTTCATCACGCATATTACATCATTTGTGGCAATTTGATGCCCCATAACAGCAAAACAGAAACATTTTCAATGTTAAAAGTACTACGGCAGACGTAGCGCGATGAAAGAAATTCTCACAAATGCAGCCAATCACTTGAGAAATGCACCCGGTTAACTGGCCATGTTAAAGAGGACGCCAAATACGTCAGCTAGAGTGGAAGTGGAGGACAGCTCCGTTCGCAAAGCCATCTCCGAAAACTGACGATTTCGCAGAAAATGTGAGAGAAATACTCGTAGCGCGAGTAATGAAGTGTTAAGACCTTTAAGAAGCTATAAGTTTAGTTTACTAGCTTAATATGTCCTTTTTATATTTAAATTCCCACAATATTTGTCAGGTACTTTGAACCTTCTGCTTTATACATGTTTTAATAGATAAATTAAGTTACAAACTGTCAAATAAATTATTTTAATAGGTATTACCTTTATTTATAATGTTTTTGAATTTAGTATACGTTACTATTTTGTATAACTTTATTACATAGTTTTATTCATTTGAATCACGTATTAAAAATTACCTTAATCGCTCTTTGAAATATCGTGTATCAAATAATAACCGAGGAAATAATTTTGCATCAGCTAATACTTTTTGAATCTCCCCTCACAGACTGCTCGCTGCTGCAGGTAGAGTAAAAAACTAATTTTTTACCGTGCTGCGGCTTTTGCGTTTGATCCAAAAACATGAAACGATTTTTGCTGAGTGAATCTACTCGATATTATTTGTACTCTGCCCTAACGATTAAGATTAAATGGTAAATTGTGGTCAGAAGCCAGTGATTCCCGAAAATCACGATCGTCCGAATCTGCAATCGTTAAAACTATTTTCTTCTTTTTCTTAAAAATCGGGAGTGACTAAGGTTCCGGCTTCCGTCAGCGATATTTCAGTGCGTAGTGCACTTGTGAATGCATGCGATTTAAAGACCTGCAATTGGCAAGTATATGGCTCTCCTCTCGCTTCGCTCGCTCCGGGGCTCAAGAAAAGGAAGCTAACCAAGTGCTAACCCAAGCCATACCCAAGAAAAACCCAAAAATCAAGAAAAAACTGTTTACTTAAAAAAAAAACAAAACCGACGGGATTTGAACCCGGGTCGCTGAAGTGAAGGCTAACCATGCAGACCCCTAGGCTGACTAGCAAACAACTGGTTGCATCGCGAACGCGAAGACATGCGTCACCTCACGTAGCTAGCCAATACTCGCCACTCATTCACAACTGCACTATGAACTGAAATCTCGCCTTCCGTCAAGATTGTCAAGATGGGATTCTTCGTATCGATACAGCAAAATAATCGATATCGTTAAAAAAAAAGAACAAAAAGATAAATTTGCACCTGAAAATGCAGGACATTTTGCGGGACGCATGAAATGCTGGACAGCCTACAAAGGGAAAGGACAATCCCGCCAAATGTGGGACGTCTGACCACCTTAGCGCACGCATGCGTGAAGGCTCAAAATTAGTCTAGCTAGACGCGAAGTAGCCAATCAGATCAAGTGAGAGGAGTCGTCCTCGTCCTGCGTCCTGACTCAAATTTGTTTAAAATCAAAACAAACATTATAACTTAACCAAAACTAATAAATTTATTCTTATCAAATAGTGCCATTTGTGGTTCCGTTCCAAAACATATATTGGACTAAAGGCTGGAACGTATTTTCTGTAAGAAATATAATATAAGCGCTTCGTTTTAAGTTGCTTTATGATTAGCGTACAGAGGATTATGACCTCTTTCATGATGGATTACGAATTTAAAATGAAAACTCAAACTGAGCGAGTTAAAGTTGAAGATTTGTTCGACTACGAGGGGTGCAAGGTAGGTCGAGGAACCTATGGTCATGTTTATAAAGGCAGACGAAAAGATGGTTCAGACAGTAGAGATTATGCTCTCAAGCAGATTGAAGGGACTGGATTATCGATGTCGGCTTGTAGGGAAATTGCAGTAAGTGTCCGTTCTATTACATACTAATTTTGCAATATAATAATCATAACCATTGTGCTGTCTTTTTAGCTATTAAGAGAACTAAAACATTCAAACGTAATCAATCTAGTCAGAGTGTTTTTGTCACACAACGATCGAAAAGTCTGGCTTATGTTTGATTTTGCTGAACATGACTTGTGGCATATCATTAAATTTCATAGAGCAGCCAAAGCAAATAAAAAACCTGTGATGGTACCAAAAGGAATGGTAAAATCTCTTCTATTTCAAATATTAGACGGAATTCATTATCTCCATTCTAATTGGGTTCTGCATAGGGACCTTAAACCAGCTAATATTTTGGTAATGGGTGAAGGACCTGAACGTGGAAGAGTCAAAATAGCTGATATGGGATTTGCTCGATTATTTAATGCTCCTTTAAAGCCACTTGCTGATTTAGATCCTGTGGTAGTTACCTTTTGGTACAGAGCCCCGGAGCTTCTATTAGGAGCTCGGCATTATACCAAAGCAATAGGTGAGAACATTTTATTGAATAAATGGAAAATGTTAATTTGTTTAGATTTTATTGAACATTTCATTTTGGGCACAAGTTTAGTATGCTGAGTGATATGTTTTACAATGTTCGCAAACATTATTGTGCTGTTTGTTGGACTGGTCTGGACGTTGTGTAAGGACAGATCTCCAAAATAATCTTTTTTATATGCTGCTTAAACTTGGTAAGAGGCAAAACCATGACACTTACTGTTAAGGAGTTATATAGCTTAATTGAGATATTAATATAGCTCTTTTGTGTTAAGGGAAGCCAATGTAGGGGTTGTAATAGGTTATCACCATGCCTGGTGTTGTAGTTGTGTCTACTATTTACTGCTAGGAATTTAGCTTCTCGAGATCTTATAAAGGTCAGACACTGATAAATGTAAAGACCAAGTATTATGAGTATTTTACAGTCTTTAAATATAGGTCTACCACTATCTGTAGATCTCTTTTCCCCCATGATTCTAAGTGCCGTTTTTTGCATTTTAAATACTCGCCAGTCAGTTGAGTTTGCCTAAAACAACAGGCCATAAGACACTTTAGATTGGAATAGACCCATGTATGCAGTCCTGGAAACCTCAAACGGGGCCATATTTGCAATTCTTCTGGGCAAAAAGAGAGTAGATGACAACTTATTTGTTAGTTGATTGGTGTGGCTTTTCCAGTTCCATCTGTTATCCAGAAAAACTTCAAAAATCAACACTTTTATTATCCTCATGATCATTCAGGGAAAATATGGCAGTTTCTGATTTGTCAAGGTTAAGACACAGCTTAATCATAACCAGCTAGTCATCTCTACCGAAATCGGAAAGTTGGAGTGTCGGGCACTGCGCCTACCCGGCAGTGCCCTGAGCGGTTCAGTTTCATGGTCTCGTGATTTTTCATGGCAATGTAATGACACGGAGCGAACTGAATTTAAAATGAATATTCGCTTCAAAATCCACGACAAATTCGTCCGAAGCCACGGCTATCACCCTAAATGACCGGAAATTTCGGATTTTTATACAATTTTGCCATTTAAAATCGTTTTTAAACGGATTCTAGACGATAAAACAGCATATTTTAAATTAAACGAACTGTCAAAAGTATTATTCAGATGGCCAGACGTTTAAAACAATATTAAGTCATGGCCCTCTTCTAAAATGGACTTTCCCAAATCAAAGGATACCGCCGCAAGATGACTAGTTGGTTATGAATAAGATGTGGTTAAGACATAAATTGTCTGCAAACCAGTTGTGAAGCTTCTGAACTATTGGAGATGAGGGATACTGGTATGGTGGTCAAGAAGGTTGGTGTCGTCCACATACTGTATGGACATAATCTCAAAAAAATAAGCTGGGAGTTCATTTATGTACAAGATGACGAGGAGAGGGCCCAGAATTGACCCTTGTGGATTCCCTGCTTCAATCGGAATAGCCAAGGACAATCCACCCTCTCACTGAACAGTCTGCATACGATCGAAGAGGTAACAACTTATTAAATGAGAAGAGTTGTCTATTATGCCATAATGTGTCAGCGTATCAAGCAAGATTCCATGGGACACACAGTCAAACAAACGCCTTCGAGAGGTTACAGAATACTGCAGAAACAGATTCACCTCCCTCAAAGCACCCGACCATGCGCCACACCAACTCACTCAAAGCCTTGGTAGTTGATTTTCCTTTTTGAAACCCAAACTGACAGGGTGATAGTAGCTTGCTCTTTTCCTGAAAAGGTATTAATCTATTGGAAAGACTTATCTCAATGGGGTTTAGACAAAACTGGCGTTATTGAGATGGGCTGATAGTTGCCTGAGTCATTTTTATCTCCTTTTTTAATAAAGGACTAACCTTGCTATGTTTAAGCTTACATGGAAAGAATCCTGAGATGAAACATTTATTAATGATAATTGAAAGAGGCAGTGCTATACCTGTACTAATCTGCTTTAAAATTTTATTGCTTAGCCCAAAAATATCTTGAGCTGTGCTGTTGCTCATACCATGAATTATTCCATTTACTTCAGCTGGGTCCACCAGATCCAGAAAAAGGGTGAAATTGTTGTAAATGAGTTTGGCTATCACATCTGAGGGATCCTGACCTGTCCCTTGAAGGGCGGCTGTAATGCTATCGGAAATATTTGCAAAAAAAGTATTAAATTCCTCTGACGTGATATTAGAGGCAAAACCACATTTGGTGTTATTCCTGCCACTATTAATAACATTCCATAGGACCCTAGGTTTGTTGACACTATTGCCTATTTCATTATGGTAATATTTTCTTTTCGCTAGAATTATTTTTTGCTTATAATATTTTTTCGATTTATTAACTAATTCAGAAATATCAATTTTTTCATTCTGTCTGTTAAAAAGAATTTAAAAGTAGTCTAATAGGAATCCCTTCACTATAGGACTTACTCCCTTGTATTCTAGTTCATAGTACCTTTTAATTCCATCCAAATGGTGGTGCAACATGTTTTCCCCCCGATCACTGGAAAACCAAACTGTTCGAGCATTTCTCAAATAATATAGTAAAATTATTTATAAGGTTTATAGGCCTGTAACTATTAATTGTAGTTTCCGGAGCTCACTTATAAATGGGTGTAACTATTGAGATTTGAAAGTAACTTGGTACTACTATCCCCCTTTTCAAAATCAAATTAAGTATGTGCAGCAAAGGATCAAATAATTTCTAAATGAGTTTTTTTTATTGTTTCAACGTGAATACCATTAAAACCTAGGAAACCATTATTACTATGTGCAAGATTAATTCATTCCTATTTACAGGAGTAAGAAAAATTGAGTTTTGTATCGGCTGGGTTTTTTGGCTTTCCGTTTGAGGGGCGGGAATAACTTCCGCCGTTTCTATTCCGATGATTACATAATATTCATTAGCAAAATTAGTCATTTACTTTAATTTACCCAAAGCAGAGTGCTATGGTTCGCTTGCTACCACATTTGCGTACTCTCAGCCTGGAGAGACAGAGGCTATCCAGATTGTATAGGCGATGTGCGCATTTCACAATCTGTATCAATTTAATGAAATTACTAACGTCAGTGGCACTATTCTCTATTTGGTCCTCCTGAGCGTCGACGAATCAATGGTTGGTTTGGCAGATGATGCAGTGATTGCGGCAGACAGTAAAGCAGGGCGCCCACTGAATCGGCACAGACCGGCCAGCACGGCCGGCATAAGTTGCTATCTACGTTATTAAACGAGGCAGCGCCCACTTAATCGGAACAGCGCGGAACGGCATCTCGTTCAATAACGTAGCTAGCAACTTATGCCGGCAGTGCTGGTCATGCCGGGTTGGTCTGTGCCGATTCTGTGGGCGTCCTGCTTTACCCTTCGCCACTTACCGTTCAGATCAGAGACTTTGCAAATCATTCCAATTCTTCAGGCCTCCCCCTTTGTGAATGCCATTATGATTATAAGTCTGCTAATTTTGATTTAGTCAATAACTACCTTGGGCAGGTTAACTGGCATGACTCATTGCTACATCACTTTCTTGATAACATGCTGAATATACTCTATGATTTTTTATATTCAACTATTCATGCAGTGGTTCCTCAAAAGAGAGTATCCCAGAGAAATTTCCCAAGGTGGTACTCACCTGATTTGAAATAGTTGATAGTTTTGAAGAAGCAGGCACATAAAACATTTAAAAATCAGAATTCCTGTTGTGTTCTTGAAGAATACAAAGTGTGTTCTTTCGAGTATCTTGTAGGGGCTGTTTACTGTTTTGCAAATCTTTGAGCTTGGGTATTTATCCAAAAATATGGAAACATAGCTGCATCACTCCCATATTTAAAAGTGGTGATCACTGTGATATAACTAACTACAGGGCAATATCGGGAATGTCTATTGTAAGTGTTCTGTAATAGTTATTTTTCTGTGTATGTATTAATTTGTTAAGCATGTTACGATATTCTTTATATTCTTTTTCAAGTTGTTGATTATGATTGGAGAATATTTTTCATTTTATCTTTTCTTTTAATAGATGTAACAATACCGTTTCTAATGGTTTTCATTTGTCACAACAAACAAATCATGTAGTTGAAATTGCTCCCAATAATTAGCCATAATAAGTTTGGTGATTCTCACAACGTCATGTCCTCCTACTATATATTTTTTGAGGTTGCCCTTCCTCTTTTTCATACGTAATGCACTAAATAGTATCTAAACTGTAATGAGTTCTTGTATTTTCAGATATATGGGCAATTGGTTGTATTTTTGCCGAACTTTTAACTTCAGAACCCATATTTCACTGCCGACAAGAAGATATTAAAACGAGCAATCCATATCATCATGACCAGTTAGATAGGATATTTAACGTAATGGGTTTCCCGCACGAAAAGGATTGGGAAGATATTAAAAAAATGCCTGAACATCCAACCTTATTAAAAGACTTTAAGAAATCTAAGTATGAATACCTATATGTTTAATTTACTCAGATTATCAATGCCACATATATAATTGAGATTTTTGTACAAGTACATTCTAATAAATAGGCCAACAAAGCACTAGAATTTTACTACATAGGTACATATTTCTATTTCAGTTATGTAAGCTGTTCGTTAGTTAAATATATGGAACGACATAAAATTAAGCCAGAAAGCAAAGCTTTCCATCTATTACAGAAACTACTTCTTATGGATCCGAACAAAAGAATTACTTCAGAACAAGCCATGCAAGATCCATACTTTGCGGAGGAACCCTTGCCAACACAGGATGTTTTTGCAGGTTTGTTGTTAATAATAGTAATAATTTTATTTTAATAGGGAAATTTTACAAACAGTACAGTTGATAGTAATTATATGTAAAGTTCAAAAGAAAAAGTGTACCAACTAAAAAGCGAAATAATTTAAAAAAAGACGAAACAAAATACTAAAATAAACGAAGTTGCAAGGAAAACCATGGGTTGCACTATGTCTAGGGTGGCCATAATGTTTAAACAAAAAATTATGTGCCTCACCTTTATAAGTACATAACTGAAGTGGAACCTGAAAAGAGCATTTTTTTCTCGCCGAAAACCGCGTTTTTCTAAGTTTTTTTTATTATTTGTTTTTCTTTATTTCGTTTTATAATACTAAACTTTCCGATTTTTTTTTCCTTTTTTTTTGTTATTATTTTGTTTTTCTTATTTGGTTTTATAATACTTTTATTAACTTTCCGAACAATCTTATATTATTTTTTTAATTATTTTTTTTCCTTATTTCGTTTTATAATACTTTTATTAACTTTCCGAACATTTTTTTCCCATTTTTTTCAATTTTTTTTTTTTTTCAACATTTTTTCCTCTCTTTTTTGCCATCGCCGAGTTCCGCGTTTCTCTAACTTTTTTTTTATTATTTTTTTTTCTCATTTCGTTTTATAGTACTTTTAATAACTTTTCGGACAATTTTTTACGTTTTTTGCAATTTCTTTCCAATGTTTCAAAAATTTTTGGGTATCCGGGGTAGTGGGGGGTTGTTTGGGTTAGAAGGTCATCGCTTGTCAGATTTTCGATTCGAGGTTCCGTTGCAGAGGGATCGACAAAAAGCGATTTTTTCCCCAAAATCCCCCCTTAAATTAGAGCTCTGGTCCCCCCATATGGTCAAAGGCAGCCCCCCTTGAAGCGATCCTACCATAAAAATTTCGACCCCCATAGCTCTTCCCGTTCTCCCGAAATTTATTATTTTAGTTTCTCTCCTCTCTCCTGGCCAAACGGGGGGGAGGGAGTACGGGGTCCAGTTTTCGTCCATTATCCTTATTTTACCCCGGCTACATGTCTTGAAAATTCCAACCCTCTAGCTATACTGGAACGTGCTTAATTAACCGTTTCAATCTTGATAAGCGTTTCACTTTGGTAAGCGTTTAATTTTTCTCACTTTGCGGTGAAATACTTGATTTTGATTTCATACTGCGCCTGCAACTCACTGCAAATGCAAACGCAAACAAACGAGATGCTACTAATTAAGACAAAATAACGTTCTCTTTTCTTCATTAGTATAGCCTCTTATAATGCAACAAAGTGAAACAGCGAAATAAGTGACGTCGGCCCCCGCCTACTGGTTTCTTAGAAGGCGATCAGATGGCTACACAGTGGGCTAATATCCAAATACGCAATGCACAAAAGAGAGTTTTCTATTTCTTTTTTCATAATTATTTTTTTCTTCATTTAAACAGGAAGTTGGACATAGTTTTATGTATCTTAGACAAAAATACATTTAGCTGTATTTAAGACACTATTACATATCCTTAACATGTTATTCATTGGAGATGTGTTGTTAGAGTTGTTTATAAAATAAATATAATCATTTAATTTATTTAATACTAATAATATATTATTGATAATATTAATAATTTTGGTAGTGTTTTTATTTTTACTACTACTCTAAAGTAGACGGACTTATCTGATGCCTTTCTCACTTAGGATGTCCGATACCGTACCCAAAACGTGAGTTCCTAACAGACGATGACCAAGAAGAAAAATCTGATAATAAACAACGGCAAAATCAACAACAACAACAGCAGCAGCAGCAACAACAACAACAACAACAACAGCAGCAGCAGCAACAATCTCAACAACAACAGTCGCAAGTGTCACAACAGACTCAGCAATCGCAGCAATCCAACCAACAGGACAATCATTCCGCTAAGAGGGTGCGGTTGTCGGTACCGCAAGGACATCCCGGCCAAGTTAACAATCAGGTGAGAATTTGATAGTTAAAATAAATATTAATTAAACTAATAAAAACGCGATTTATTGAATTCTAAGTGCGACTTGCTTCTCTTTAAATATCTTATTTTCGAGGTACGAGTATTATAAATAATTTAAAGTTTAAAGCACGTGGCTTATTGGTATCATGTTTTTAGCATTTACAATTTTTTTACAAATCAATACTGTGTATAATGTTTTTGATGTTTTGCTAGATTTGGTTATAGTAAGCTCCCATTTACAGAGCTCCTTGATAAAACTTGATGATGACCCATTGTTGCCTGTGGATTAATACCACCGGGTGCTGTCGATTGAGGTCAGTCTTGACCATAAGTTGTAGGAGTGTGAACAAATGAAAAACACAAAATTTTATTTTGAAAAAGCTAACTTTGGACAAATGTACAGGTTATTTAAAACCAGAAATTGGGATAGTCTTTATTGTTGCTGTGATGTTAACAAATCTGTAACGAAATTTTATCAGATTGTTAATGACATTTTTGTGGAGTGTGTTCCTATGTCGACCCAGGTTGGGAGGGTCTTTCCGGTATGGTATAATGGAGAAATCATTAAATTGATCAGAGACAAGGAAAGGTTTTTAGCTAAATATAAGATAACTATAATCAATTCTTGGTGGGAGAAACATAGGGAGTTTAGGCAAAAAATTAAATTAAAAATTAAAAAAGCATATGCTTTTTACATAAGTACTGCAGAGCAGAGTCTCCTAAGTGATCCTAAGTATTTCTGGTCCTACATTCACAATCAAAAGAATGATGCTGATATACCTGCTCAGGTGTCCTATAATGATCTTTCTGCATCTGGCACAGAAAATATTGCAAACAAAACAGTAACACACATGCAGTATGGACTGTCCCCATACAACTTGGTCTTATGTTTAGGCACTGCAAAGTCATTACCATTTCTCATCTCCCTGTCACCCATATGCCAGTTTTTATTGGTATTGAACAGATGCTGGTTTTTGTGTGCGAAACAGCAGATTTATACAGATTAAGGGAATAAACCATCATTATTCCCAATGTTTGAAACAGTGGGGCACAATGTTCTAAGTATGGTACTTTACAGATGGTTCTAACTATTCTTTTTTGTGTCACAAAAATTCTTTCTATGGTTGGTTTATGGGAGCTGAAAAAATTATACCATATGACAGACGGGAGTGCACATAGGCATAATAAATTTTTATAACAGATTCCCTGCTGATCACATCCCTTAAATTGTATATAGCAAAATTTGCCGGTGAAATCTTTCTACAAACTTCATTTCCATGACTCTGCCAGTCTAGATGTCGATTTATAATGAGCCCCAAAAATTTAGTTTCATCTGATTGCTGAATGTTAATGTCATTAATACTTAATGCTAAATTATGTTTTTCTTTATTTTTATTTTGAAAGTGGATAAAGCTCGTTTTGGCAGAGTTTAGTACTAAAAGTTTGTTGTCACACCATTCTTGCATTTTTTGAGTTGCGGAGTTTGCCAGATGCAGAGCTATCTCTTCAGTGCTGTTTGACACTACACATGACTTGTCATCAGCAAATTGTGTCAGGACAAGATCACCTCCAAGGGCAGTTTTTAGGTCATTGCAGTATGATATAAAGAAGAGTGGAGACAAGAGGGACCCCTGAGGGGCTCCTGTCTGCGCACTTGTGAAACTCGACCTATGAGGATAGTTTACTATATTACCCTTGGGTCTCCGAACCTCAACTGACTGGGGTCTGGCATCAAGAAACGACTCTATCCATTCGAATCCTCTACCACAAATTCCCAAAGATTCGAAGACCTCTCCCAAACCCTTATGATTCATCATATTGAAAGCCTTGCTCAGGTCAAAGTATAATCCAAATGTGGATTTTTTTGAATCCAGTGCTTCGACTATTGCATTTATGTGGTTGAACAAAGCAGTCTCTGTGGATTTATTGTTTAGAAAACCATGCTGTATGTCACTGAAAAAGGAGAAGTTATTTAGGTACCCGAGAAGTCTGTCATAAAAAGCTCTCTCAAATATTTTTGAGAAAACAGATGGTACTGCAACGGGTCTGTAATTGTTTATGTCAGCTCTGCTTCCTTTTTTGTGTAATGGGATTACTCTGGTTTTTTTTTAGTAACATGGGAAAATTACCTTCCTGGAATGATTGATTTATTAAAATACTCAGGGGGAAACATAACGCATGTGAAACTTTTTTGATTATGATGTGCCATTCATCAATGCCGGCCGATTTTTTTTTGCATACTCTATTAATAATATTAATAATCTCACCCATATCAACTGGCTCAAGTGCAAACTTATTGATGTTAACGGTGCTGTGGGGCTTGGGTTTAATATTCTTATCAGGCTTTTTATTGATACTAGGAATTTCACAGAAATGCCTGTTGAAAACCTCACACAGCTCCCCAGTATTAGTGATAGTTTTATTTCCGTATGTAAGTTCAATAACATGTTCTATCCTATTTTTGCCTGTTTCTTTCTTTATAATGTGCCATACACATTTACTCTTGTTTTCTGCTCTGGATATTTCGGCATCATATAGTTCTTTTTTTGTTGTTTTTTAGTTGTGTTTTGTATTCTTTCAATTTCTGTTTATATTTTGTCCTGACACCCTCGCTGCCTGTATGCTTCCATAGCCAATGTAGAGACTTTGTTTCTTCCGAAAATTCCAGGGTACGTTCATCTTGCCACCTTTTATGTTTATATTTATTGTTACTACTAATATTTTTCTTTTTTTCTGGGAAAGCAAGGTCAAAACAATGCATAAATATACTAAAAAAACACGAAAACATGTCATTAATTGTCATTAATATGTCAGACCAACTTTCATTGCTTAGTAGGTTATTAAAATATTGAATGTTTTCTGTAGAAAAGGGCCTGTAAGTTTTTTGTTTTTTATTGACCTCTGCTTTTGGTCCTTCATAATATATTCTCAGTTCAAGGCCTTCATGATCTGACAATGGGGAAGTGAAAATAGTTATGTCGGACCTTGTATCAAAATTAATAAAAAAATTGTCTATTACTGTGGCTGTTGTGTGGCAATACCTGGTGGGTAAGTCTATCAGAGGCATGAAATTGTATGACAAAAAAACATCTAGAAAGCAGTCCCTATACCTTGTCCGTGTACTGCTACTTTGGCTTATATCTATGTTGACGTCACCTGAAACTATAACATTATTACATGTCTTAACTACAGTTTCTAACAAACTTTCTAGATTTAAAAGAAAGGTGGTAGTATCTGCCTGAGGGCTACGATAGATACTTATAAAAATATAATTTACTTTATTTATACTAAAGCTGTTAATACTATATTCAAAAATTTTTGGTGTGCTTTCAATTTTTTTTGTGACTGGCTTAAATGGCAGTGTATTGTGAAACAGTAACATAGTTCCCCCACCATTGACCCCTTCGTCTCTGCAATATTCAGAGCCGATTTTATAATTCTCTATATGAAGGTTATTAAGTTCCCCTTTACTTAGCCAGTGCTCACAAACAGATACTATATTGTATTCATTTTGGTTGATTAGTTGTTCATTTATGTAACTTGTTTCGAATGCTTCGAATATTTAGTTGTAAAATTTTAATATGATTTTTCGATAGAAGGTTCTACTGTGGTTGGTACCTGCGCGATAACCTGGTCCAAAGCTTCTTCTTGGGTAGTTTGACCTTCGAAAAAGATAATTGTCTACCTCAACCCCTTCGGGCCAAAGTGATGGGTCAAAAAGTGTTTCTTTTAGGTCCATGTCAACGGCCACTTTAAAAGAGTTGAATGTTTTCTGCCTGTTCTCGAGCCTCTCACATATGAATTCATTTTCTGAGAACCTGGAGTGCAGATGCTTCTTCAGGTCATTCTCGGTGAATATGTGATCCTGTATTTGGATGTAAACAGCCAGTGTTTTTGTTTGACTGCAACATTTTGTTGGTCTTTGCTAGTGACAACAATTTTTTGACTTACTACTTTAGAGCTTCCCTCTGCTAGGTGACTAACATCCTCCATAATTTTTGTCTGGGCTGCAAGCTGCACCGCGGCTGAAACATTCTGTATCGTAATACGGCCCGATTCCGATTATTTTGCGCTAGCTCCTTTACAGATTTGGTTGGTGATTGGTCTTTTTCCTTAGCCTCATTATTCACCTGTGGTGCTTGTTTTTGTTTTCCTTTCTTCTCCTGAGTGGGTTTGGGGTTTTTTGCCAAGTTTGTTTGTCCATGATTCAAAGGAAGTAAATTATTTTCCTCTTCTTTGCGTTGTCTATTTTTGTTTGTTGTTTGCGTTTCGCCAGCTGGTTAACAGTTGACATTTTCCTTGTCAGCTGTTTGTGACGTTTTTTGCGGTGTTGCTTTTCTGTGGTGATTTGTTGAGATAATTTGGGTATTTCTTCAATTTTTCTGATCTAACAAATCGATTTTTTTGTTTTGGTCTAAGAAACTTGGGTAGATGAGGTCTTTTATAAGTTTCTCAAATATGTTTACTGCTTTCTCCATGCCTTTGTTTCCTGGGTGTTCCATTTTTTTTGAGAGATCTAATTCCAACTTCAGGTTGTTGTTTATTTCTTGGAGTACTTTATTTTCAAGTTTTATTGATTCATATAGGGTTTTATAAACTTCATAATCGTCTCGCCTTCCATCTGTCTCATTTCCTTTGGTTTTTAGGCTTTCTTTCGGGTTTTCTTCTACTTGAGTGTTTGAGGTTAGGTCTCCATGCTCCGCGCATTTTACTCTCGTTTTGTCTATAACTATCACTTTATCTGCACAATCTCTTTTGGCACAAGATTGATGCAAGATTTTTCCACACACAACACATATTACTGCAGTAGTTATTTTAGTTTTACAGCACCAAAATTTAACTTTTTTTTCAGCTGGGATTTTTGTGCTTTCATCATCTGCCATGTTGCCAGTAAAAAAGGGCCTAAGCATAAAATAGTAAATTATCGACCTGTCACTACCCTAAGTATCTAAGGTTTTTGAGATAGCCCTGTTTGATCGATTATATGATGACGTTAAGTATAATATGGGCCATTCTAGAAAATATTGTACAATACGTCACCGGGGTTACCGAAAAAAAGAATAAATAAAAAAGGACTTTTTTAATAAAATATGTGGTCTAGAACACACGCAATGGGTCATATAAAGGTTAGCCGCTCTGAATATCCCTTATTTCATATTTTAAGGCGCTTTTTACCTTATCACCTGTGTTACTGATGTGTCACCTAGGTTACCAGGTAGATCCCTTATTTTATTCCCTTATTTTATTTTTTAATTAAAGATTCTTATTAAAATTATGATTTTAGTTTTTAATATATCCCTTATTTTGTTTTTAAATCCCTTTTTATGTTATCACCTGTGTTACTGCTTTGTCACCTATGCATTACCAGATTAAATTGTTCTTTTCTTTTTGGAGCTTTGGCTGAAATAATAAAAATTATACATATAAACAGAACGTATATTCTTAAATTCACATACAAAATGAAAACAGCAACAGCTTTAAAAAATACATAAACTAAATTTAAGATTCTTAAAAAAGAGTTAACTAAACTTCTGACGCTCTCTGTAGCGTCTCATTTTTCAGCTGCTGACAATGGCATTATTGGCTAAAATAATGAATATTATGCATAATAAAACTGTACAAACCAAAAATATGGAAGATATCAAAAGGCTAAAAAATGTCAAAAGGCTATGCTGACTATTTAAAATAGCCGAACGGTTGATTTTCTCTGTGATATACCAACTATACCCTGACTGGTAGAGTTGAAAGAGGTAACTCTGTCACCTAAGTTACTTAACTTATCACCTGTGTTACCGCGCAGTAACACAGGTGATAAGTAACACAAGGTGCAATCAGTTCTTTCTTTCATTCCCACTTATTCTAGAATAACAAATTTTTAGGTTATGAAATCTAGAGTGAAATTATCTTAAAGAAACAAAGATTTGGTAGGTGCCACAAAACCTTGCTTAACATAATGAGTTTCAGGATAATACTAGGAACATAGGTGCTATTTAATTTTGCCACTTACCTTAAAAAATTCGATTTCATATCAAAATTCACTCAAACGTGATTTGCACCTCGTTAAAAGAAAATAACAGACTGACTGAAGTATCATCTGTTTGACATTGAGTTAGACAGTGTTGCCACTTTTTGGTGTTTCAACGGTAAGAAAATGTGGTAACAAATTAAATATTACCTGAGTGTTTTTTAAACAACGTTTAAACATGGCAGTTTGTATGGGGGCAAGGTGTTTTTCAGTAACCTGTCATAGTTTCTGTGACGTAATTAAATTTCTGTCATTCAGAAAGGATTGCTGGGATTTTATTCTACCTCAGGATGAAAACACAAGTAGTTTCATTATAAAAAACTTTTAAATATGATACTTTCGTACGGTTAAATTAAATTCAAATATGGGGGACACCTGATGTACAACATTTTCTAGAATGGCCCATATATCTAAATACCAACATGGCTTTTTACCAAATAAATCTACATTAACAAATTTAATTACATTTTGTCAGTTTGTACATAATTCATTTAATAAGAGAAAGCAAGTTGATGTAATTTACACACATATGGAGAAGGCATTTGATATGGTAAAACATAGTCTTATAATAAAATCTCTTTATCAGAATAATGTAACTGGTAATTTAATTGACTTGATTAGCTCTTACTTGTTGAATAGGCAGCAGTATGTCGAGATCAAGGGTGCCAGATCTGATGTTTATATGAGTACATCTGAAGTTTCCCATGGTTCCAATTTGGGACCGTTAAATGATGCTATTAATGACATATGTTCTGTTGTTGGGAATTCAGAAACCTTACTTTTTGCCGATGATTTTCAAATGTATATGGAAATAGATTTTATCGAGGATTGTGTTCGTTTACAAGCAAAGCAAATTTGGATAATGTTGTAGACTAGAGAGTTTAAAGAGAGTTTATATATTACGAAAAAAACTTACATATAGTTTTATAACATTGTCACATAGTTTGTGCACAGATTTAGAAACATTCAATTAACATACTTATTAAAAATAACACACACTTTTTAGGTACATGCTGGTTTTTCACCACTTAGTATATTATAATCTTACAACTTTACAACTATAAATATACAATTCAAAAGTCCAGATCTGTGACATGATATTGTATAAACTCATCAATTGAATAGAAGCTCTTGTTTAATAGAAATTGTTTGACTTTAGATTTAAAAAGTTTTAAAGGGATATTTCTTATGTTTTGTGGCAGTTTGTTAAAAAAAAAGTCGGTGCATAATGGCGCGTTGCACTCCAGGAAGTTTTCAAACGCAAGAAATCGACTTTTATGTCTAAACAATGACGAGTTTTGTGGTCATGAGTCTCTTCGACATAGGTATACCTTGTGGAGTTCTTATGCAGGTATAGCAGACACTCCAAGATGTATTGGCATGGCACAGTTAAAATTTCCAGCCTTTTAAAGAATGGTTTGGCATCATCACGATATTTGATGCCAGCGATTATCCTGATTGCTCTCCTTTGAAGGCCGAAGACACGAGAGGCATGAGCTGAATGACCCCAGGCTAGCAAACCATACATGCACACAGAGTGGAAAAGTCCAAAATATGCCATTTTAAGTGTTTGTATATCTACCATTTTGGCTATATTACGAAGAACATAAGTTGTACTGCTTAATTTTTTTGATATAATGTCAACATGCTGTTCGAATGTTAACTTTGCATCCAATGTTACTCCTAAAAACTTAACTCCTTGTGGATTATGTGGAATGGTGAATTTTTTCAGCGAGAAAATCATATTTTTGGTTTTGCTTAAATTGGCATTTAACAGATTTGACCGGAACCAATCAGTTGCTGTCTCAACATGTTGACTCATTTCAGTTTTAGCTTGATCGAGGGTTTTAGATTTTATAGAGAAGTGGTTATCATCTGCAAATTTTACAACATTGCATTCTGGCAACGAATCTGCAAAGTTATTGATATAGACAAGAAACAACACCGGACCCAGAATTGACCCCTGGACAACACCATGCCCCATTATTCTTTCTTCAGAGCGTTCACCATTGATTTCAGTAATCTGCCTGCGATCTGAATGATAACTATTCAAAAGTTTTATACTCAGTTCATCCACTCCATAATATCTTAATTTTTCATATAAGATATCATGTGACCACAATCGAAGGCTTTGGAGAGGTCACTGAACGTGGAAGCCACAATTTGTCCCTCCTCAAAGCCCTCCACAATGAAATCACACAGGCTCACTATTGCTCCAGTGGTAGATTTGTTTTTCCTAAAACCAAATTGCTCTTCGCTTAATAATTCATTTGCTTCAAGATATGTATATAACTGATGATTTAGGAGTGCTTCAAAGATTTTTGAGAATACAGGTATAAATGAAATGGGTCTGTAGTTTGAAGGCAATGCTTTAGCACCATTTTTAAAGATTGGGATTGTTCTGGAAAATTTGAATTCTTTAGGATACACTCCTTGTTTAATACATTTATTAAAGATTACTGAAAGTGGACCACTAAGCCATTCTCCAAGTGCCTGTATGAGTACTACATTTAAGTCATAGTAATCTTTGCTATGCTTCTTCTTTAAGTTGCATAAAGCCTGATATACATCATCCTGGGTGACCTCACAGAAGGAAAATCTTAAGTTAGGTTTTTGTATATTTACATGTTGTAAATAAAAAATAAAAAAATTGTTTGCTGAAGGCAATGCATTTACAAGGTTCTCTGCAATCTTGGAAAAGTATTCATTACATTCGTTTGGATCCAGATCGACATGCAAATTACATTCAATGTTTAAGGTATGTTTTTTTTTTATTAGATTCCAAGATGCTTTGGCAATGCTGTCTGAATTGCGTATAAAATTTGAATTTGCTTCCTTTTTAAATCTATTTATTTCAGCTCTATACCTGCTTCTAATAGTGTTTCTCTCAGCCCTCAGCAGTGGACAGTTAGATTCCATGCACATTTCATTCAGGATATGCAGCTCATGTCTCAATGCCTGCAATTCCTGTCCAAACCACTCTGGCCCCTGGTCCTTGCAGTCTTTCTCCTTTCGTTTAACCATCGGGAATGCAACGTCCCGGTGTGACAAAAACTGCTCAACAAAAGTGGTGCACATCTTTTCCAAATTGACATCATCCAAAAACGGCCAACCCACATTTTGCAACAAACCACACATATTTTGAATATCCCTTTTTGTGATGGGGCGGTAAAAATAATTGCCCAGGTGGTCATTTGAATTATTGTTTTTTATATTTACCTCACATTCGATTGCCAAGTGGTCTGACAGATCTGGATGAAAAATATTTACAAAACGTTCACAGATATTTTCAAAATTTATAAAAACATTATCTAGACGGTGATTTCCACGTGTGTTTTCAAACACTTTTTCTTTAAAATTATATGATTCGCTAAGATCTATAAATTTCTCCCGCCAGGGATAACATTTTTCGAAATGTACGTTAAAATCACCGTTTAGAACTACATATTTCTTAAGACTAAGAGTAATATTAAGTATACTGTTTATAACATCCAGAACGATATCAAAATTCCCAAGAGGAGGGCGATAAATGGTGATAACAATTAGGCTTAACTTGAGTATTTCAACAGCACTTACTTCACAGTGTTTTTCTACTGATAAACGGGTTAATTGCTCCAGTGTCCTTATTTCCATAAGGTTATTGCGCCATAGCCATTTTCTCTGCAAAAATACGATCCTACTCTATAATCCAATATACTGACATGGTTTATTTCATCCAATATCAAATGATGTTCTGTAAGGCATAGTAGGTCATATTTTGTTCTGGATTTTATTAATGCTTCCATTTCGAATGGAGCATATATTAGCAGAAAATATATTTACATATTGAAGATTTGTGTTTGAATCATTTATATTTCGTCCTTTGGTTCTTTGGGATCTGTTTTTCTAGAAAGGATTTCCTACTTGTTGAAGAAAGTCTTTATGTTTTGTGAAATTAAATCTTTTTATTCCTACTGAGTGAGGGCAGAAGTTCGGATCATAGAGCTGATCCTGTTTAAAGAAAGGGGCAACTACAACAAAACATTTTAATTTATTTGGGTCACTGGGGATTTCTTTGACAGAGATAAGTTCGTTTGAAAATTCTGGTTGGGATTTAATATATTCAATAACCATTTGCTCAGTTGTGTCTCTTTTTACCCTGTTAATATAAAGCCAGGCCTTCCTATCACCTCCAGAGAACCCATTTTTATTATTATCTGCCTGCCCTAGACGCTTTTGGTGGATTTTACGCATCTGATGCCTTTGAGTGACAAACTTTTCATTTTGGTTGTCTGTCTTGGTTTCTTCTTCTGGTAGCTTTTGTCCTTGAGCCTTTTCATTATTGACAAAGGAAGAGGATGTTTGTTTTGGTGTTTTTTGTACTTTTTGTACGACATTTGGTGGTTCAGGCTGATGGTAGTGGCTAGTTTTATTCTGTTGTGTATCACACAAATCCAATTTTTTACTTGATTGGTTGGAGCACTTAATAATCGGTTGGGATTGGAGAGATATTTTGTGTTCCATAAGTTGAATTGATTGTTTTGTTGTTTCCCGCATATCATCCATTTGTTGTTTTAAGCTATTTACTATGCTTTGCAGTCTGAGGATATCTTCTTGTTTTGCTACACCTTCATTCTGAGATATTTGTTGTTTTAACTCTTGTATCTTCTTTTCTGACTCCATTCTTTTCTTTCTTTCCTCTCTTCTAGATAAGCGTTCATCTTCCAGTTTTGAGACCATTGATTTCTTCTTTTAGTTGAGCAGTCAACAAGTCTGACTCACTAGCATTTGTTTGAACTTCATATTTTTCTTGACATTCTCTACTGCAGGCACATGTTTTATTGTCAATTCTGATTCCATTTTTAAAATCCCTTTCAAAACAACTAAAATGCATAACTCCAAAGCAGATTCTGCATACTATGCACTTCAGTTCATTTTTGGCATGGCATTTATAAGTAAGCGTTGAAGATTTTTCCTGGAGATCTTTGTCCTCATCATCGCCCATACTTTAGATCTACTCCTTGGAAATATTTGTTGGACCAGAGTGCATTCCAAGAAAAAAATACACCTACTTAATTCAGTGCAGTGGGTGCCTTCTTAAATCTGCGTAAATTTTGCACAGTCCGGCAACAGTGCAGTCTTTAGTTAACCTCTTTCACCAAATTGACACGTTTTTATTTTTGGCGGGAAAATCCGCGATGTTTTGTTTGGTTTGATTTAAACAAATATATAAGTAATTACCGGAACTATTTTAGTGTATCAGGTAGAATTCCTCTCCTAGAAGTTATGTAGCACAGGTAAAACTATTTTTTTGAGCTTTAATTACGATTATTTTGGGCTCTGTCGTTTGTAAACAAACCGTTCGACTTTACCAGTGGTGTAATGCAAATGCATTTGGCTTCAATAATAAAAAGTGTTCTGCTATGTGTGTTACACTCAATAGAAGTATAGTTGAATATACTTATAACAGAGACAACAATGAGACACTCAACTATGTGTCAAAATAATATCCCATTCTATTCTCCGTCTTTGTCTCGCATGATGAAAGGTGAAACGTAGATGGCGCTAGGGAATTTCCCGCAAAAATTTGAAATAATTGCATTTTATGTTACTTTATTAAATAGCGATTTCTATTGGAAGAGTTAGTGCGCACTGAGTGTATTTTCATCTCTGTTTACTGATGTTGGTTAATGAAAAATAGGAATACCCTCAGTGCACAACTAACTCTTCCAATAGAAATCGCTAAAATTAATTATTCATGTTTATATTATATAATTAAGCACCAACCTAGGGATATAAAGTGAGTGCATATTTATTATTGACAATATTCTATATATTGTTAACAAATCAAATTAACAGAACTCTAATGTAAATCTAGTTTACAGCTAGAATATAAGTAAATGGTCAAAATTTTTATTTGAGCTAAATTTTTGTAAAAGTGATGGAAGAATCTAAAAGTACATAATAAAAACAAGTTTATTTGATGCATATTTGAAAGAACTCTGACACAAACAATAACAAGAGTGTTATATATTTCACAAATAACATTTAATGTGAGAATGCAACAAAGGATCGCAGTAGTTTGGAGCATCTCGGACATCGCTTAAATATAGTTAGAGCACCATCAAAAGTACACCGTCTCCCTTTTGCTGATTTGCTTCTAAACCACCGTATCTGTGGAATTTGAATCTGCCAGATTTGACAAGGATTTTGGAACTTGTTGCATCCAGTTCTAAAAAAAAGAAAATATTGAAATGTAAATGAAATATCATCTTTCGAGAAAATACCTAACCACTTTCAAATTTAATGTAGCTATCTACTATACATAGTTTTGAGAAATTGCTTTTATAATTTTTATTACCAACACCAACAGTGTAAATATATTTTATGCTTGGAAAAAAACTAAGAAGTTTTAGTCTTGTAGTAAAGTTCAATTTCAAATAAAATGTTAATAATATTGCTAAACTGCCATGCATCATAATACCGACACAGCTTAATGCTGTACTAAGCCTTTGTTTATGTAGGGAAATAGTTATTCAACCTCGAACTGAAAAAAGGCCTCATCGCTAGATGGCGTCCGGCCTGAAATGTGCCCATTCTTAAATTTCAAAAAATTACTACGGGTCCTACGAGAGACGTTGCAAGGAGGGAGTTCCTACATTTCTATTGGTGCATTCCCGGGCTGTTACCTCGCGGCGCGGAGTGGAGCCGCGTGGACGAGTGTTGCTAATAATTCCGAATATCTCATTGTTTATTTTTAATTTTCCGCCATTGTTCAAGTTGAAGAAGCTTTACTTTGTAAAATGTTTGTGTTTGGGTTGTAATGATTAATTTTGGCTGAGTAAATTGCGATTATCTATCTACGTTTTTTTTCTAGGTAAGTACAAAAGTACCCACTTCCTTTGTTTTGTAGTTTTTGTCGGAAATCAGAGTATTGCAATAGCAGTTTCGAAGTTTAATACACAGAACAGGTTTACTTAAATAGGATGAACATTTTTCTAATAATCATATATATGTAGATAGAGATAGGGTAAATCTTTACATCTACTTTTTTATATCCATCAGTATGCTTTCTCATAATATTAACGTTTATTTTGTACGTAAGTACATATACACAGATGTTGCACGTCTAGGTGTCTATGAACAGTTTTGAATAGTTAATTAATTGATTGATAGGCATGTATAAGGAAGGATGACAAATGTATGGAATGAATATTGATTTAATTAATAGCATATTATGATATAAGTGTATAAGAGCACTTTTAAAGCACGCGCGTTTAGATGTCTTTAAATTTACTTTTTTGGGTTGTTCCACATTTGTATTTATTTAATTGTTTCAGTTTTTGACAAACAAATTCTTTACAAGCTAAGTCAAAATTACATTAGATTTTAATTTGTTTCAGATAACGTCTATGTTGAGAGCATCAATTTGTAAAGGAACATCCCCTGGGCGAGAAAGCTTTCTTTGATCGCTGTGCCTACAAAGTATGTCTTCGTCATTGGTGCCAAATATTTTCCCATTAAATGTGGTTCAAGAAATCTGAGCAGTTAAATTTTTAAGTACACAGGTAGCAGTCACCTGATCAAGTACACAAAAAGCAGTCACCTGATCAATACATCCCTTACAATAGGAAGAGTTCCAAAGGAAATTAGGACCAGTAGTGTTATTGTGCCTATCCCGAAAGTGCCTAGACCAAATAAACCAGAAATATATATTGACCCATTAATTTATTATCTGTAATAGACAAAATTCTGGAAATTGTGGTATGCACAACTGCGACAGTTTCTAGAGGTAAACAAATTGTTATTTAAAGGTCAGTCGGGTTTTTGGGAAAAACATTCGTGCGAGTCAGCATTACAGTATGTGTGTTCGAAATGGTGTTCATAAGTTCATGATGGAAATATTGACCTTCAGCATGCTTTGAGACCATCAATAGGAGAAGACTTATCCACAAACTACAGGCCTACGGAATTACAAACAGTGCACTTATCACCTGGAGGATCGCTCCCATGTGACTAGAGTGAATAATGTATCCTCAAATCCGTTTGATAGTGAGATAGAGGTGCCGCAGGGCAGTGTTCTGAGCCCCCTTTTGTTTGTGCTATATGTCAATGACCTAGACCGAGTTTTAAATGATATGTTTCTAAGTTTGTTTGTGGACGATATGTTGATCTGTGTTTGCGGGAAGGATTTTAATCAGGTAGTAGATACTATAAAATCAAAACTTGACATCCTTTATAACTCGTGTGTAAATAGACGTAGGTTAAAAAAAAAGACAAAGTACATGGTTTTTTGGCTCTAAGCAGAATTGTAATAGATTTCTAGAAAATAATTATTGGATTAAGATAGATATCTAATAGCCTATTTGAAAATGCATCTAGTAATATTTAGGGGTAGTTTTGGATTCTCAGCTTAATTTTTCGTTACATGTAGATCATATTAGAAAAAAAATTGGAAAAGATAGAATTTTTTAGGAGAATAGCTGAGATTCTTAGGCACTGGAGTTCTGTTCTTATATATAATAATACCATTATATATCCGCATTTCTATTACTGTTTTTCATTGTTGATATCAGGTAAAAAGGCTGATATACAAAGACTCCAGTTGCTACGAAATAAAGCTATGCGCACTATATTGTTCTGTAATTAATTTGATGCTAAAGCCACTTAGATGGCTTTCAATACAGCAAAGCATAGTGATGTCCAATGTACTATTTATTTTTAAAACAAAAAATCAATTATTGCCCGAATAAGCTGGTTTGAAGGTGATTCATGTTTATCCCACCGGGAATTCATAATTAATGTTTTAGAACTTATTACAAACAAAGCCTTAAAACTATTAGGATTTATTAATAGATGCCTTATACAACAATATTGCTTCAAGGCTCTTTACTGTTCTTTAGTTCGCTCGATTCTTGAATATGCAAGCCCACTTTTCAATCCATATTATGCAAAATATAAGTATATGATTGAAAAAATTCAAAGAAAATTCCTAAGAGTGATTAACTTTAAACTACAAATTCCCCTAGAGCAGCTCGACTATCAACTCTTACAGACATTGCTGAACATCGATTCTCTGGAAGACCGAAGAGCTTTGTTGGATGTCAGATATCTATTTGGATCCATTAAATTTAACATTCCCTCAATTTGATAGACTTGCAAAATCAATTATTTGCCGTCGCTCATGGCAGTAGGCTTGGTCATTTGGATTTTTGGCTCTATATGTGCTTCAATTTTAAATTTTTGTATGTTTATTGATTTAGTACCTATGTAATGTGTTTTAGATAGCTATAGTAAAATTTTGACTTTTATCCTGAATTGCATTATGTAATTGTTATAGCTTATATTAAGGTTTTATTTTGTAAATGGCTTGCCGTGTAACTTGAATAAATAAATAAATAAATAAATAAAATTAAGGACTTTAATATATAAACAGTGTAAGTCATATTCAAAATGCGAATTACATTATAATTTTTTTATTCACTATCCACTTTTATTCACGGAGTAAAAAACAACATTTTAATATTACTCCATGAGTTATTTTTAGTTACTTAGTATTCAAAAAAGTTGTTTGCAGTTTTTTTTAACTGGAACATAAAACTTTAAATGTATATTATATAATTGTATTTTTCCAATTTACTACAATTAAGGATTTTTTCACAGTGTAAAAAAGTTATATTTTTCTAGCGAGTTTGAATTTTTTAAATTAAAAAGTAACTTTTATGGACCAATATTGTTTGGCAGGAAACATGATTTTGAATATGATTTGACAATTTTAAATATATATACATATATAATTTTTTAAATAAATGAGATCTGTGAATCATCTTATATTTAAATAAAGATAAAACATTAGTTGACGGATTACAATTAATTTATTAGTTGATTCTTATTAAATGGTGATGCTTTTAGGTTGTATCTATGTTAATGTAGTCCAATTACTTTTCGATATTTAAGTAATATTCATAAGTACTTATTTATGGAGTTGTAGTCGATCTAATCTCTTGATACATCAGTTTATCACAATAGCTATATTAGCAACTTCTGATTGAAAAATAGCAAAAATAATTATGGTTTCAAATTTCCTTAACTGGTGATTAATTGTAACTTATAATATACAAGAAAGTTATTTTAAGAACATGTATAACTTTACAAGTTTGATAGGCAATAACACAAAACTTTGATATGAAAAAATTTGGCATCTAAGATAAAATAAATGAATTATTTCAAAGGGAAATAATACAAGTGAACATAAAATGATCAGTTGAAAATAAGGGATGAATCAAACCAGAAGTTGCCCGAAACAGCACACTATATACACTTCTTAGTTCTTTAGTTTTAAGGGTTGTATAGGTTGATGTGTTTTATCAATTGAATTGTTTAATTTTCGAGTAAATATAGTTTTACTCGGATGTTGTTTATTTCACTATCCTAAATCCGAATTTTTTCAAAAATTATTTACTTGTTTATAGCGAATAAACTACAGTATATATTTTGAAGAGTACATTTATATTAATTTAATTTGATTGTCAATTATGTAATAATGATAATAATGGCTATAAGCGATTGAAAGTTTTGAACATTGGCTGTTGGCCTGGAGCAATATTATATGTACCGATAAATAAATTAGTATTAATATATGCCGAACTCATATTAAATAAAGACTTATCCAAAGTGGTAAGAGTTTTTATTTCAGTTTTTAAACACCTTATTTCTTATCTCCCCCTCTTTTGCAAAAATAATGAAATTTAATAAAATAAAAATATTTAATTTTATTATTAATCTCCAAATAACAAGACATTTTAATCACTAATTTGATAAATACATGTTTCTGGTGCATTAAAGCATAAAATTGCAGAAAATGTTTAATTGTCTTCTTTCTATAAGAAGAAAAAATACTTAAAATAACTATATCTACCTACTATTGGAACTAAATTTAATTTTTATCTATATTTCTCTATAAACATTGTAAGTTTAAAAATTGTAATACCTTACTTTTTGTCTAATAATATGAAACGAATAATCAATTTTTATAAATATAATTTTTTTTATAGTTTAATAATATGTTTTTAGTGTTCCTAATTTTGAATGCGTTAAAATATCCAGTTTATATTGTAAAATTTTACTTATATCAAGTCATAACGTTTTACATTTACCAAATAGGATTTTATTATTGTTTATTATTTTCCCATTTTTTAATGGCATATGCAAATCTATTTTCTTCGACTACTGCATCAATTCAATTAGGCCTATATGAATAATAGAAACTAGTAAAGAAATTGACACAAAAATCAATGTGTTAAAAATGCTAAAAACCATTTTCCCAAACAATAAAATAAATTCAATTGAAAAGTCAAGATTGTCCTGCTTCCCCAAGGGGAAGCAGGTATTGGAAATTACATTCTGTGTGTAAAAATTAAACTGATAAAACCGGTTCTAGCCACTTAGCCTTGGCTGAAAATCATTTCTTGGAAATCGACGGCTCCGCGAATATAATTATGTATTCCCCTTTCTACCCCTTCCTTTTCGTATGTAGGGTAAACATTGCACGTGTTTTCATTCTGAAATACTGTTTTTGGTGCCAGCCACTGGGGGCAGCACCTCTCCACAGGCCCCGTTGAACGACTATTTTCTTATAAAGACAATGACTAAGCTGTTACAGAGATGTCAAAAATTGTATTGATAAAAGTTGGCTATGAAATATAACCCGTCTGTCTTAGAATGTCAGTATGACATTGAACTTGACAATTTTATTAGAATTATTTTAAAAGAATGACATAAAATAAGACAGACGTTTTCCATTCCATGGCCATCTTTTATCAATATGTATAATTTTTGATACTCCAGTACCCACCTTCATTCTCTATTGAGGCAGTCTCTACTGGATATTGAAATATTTCTACCTAGGAACAGGAAGGCGAAGTAGAAAGTTCTTGAATCCATGCAAATGGTACTGCTGCTTTTGAAAGTTTATATTGTATAGCATATACACAATCTCTTTTGAAATACTTATTGCAAATTCTGTAATTCCGCAGTGAATCTCCAGAGAACTTCATTCCCAAATGCTCCTGCCATATTCTTGACCTAAAACATTTTTACAGACATTATTTAAATGGCATGTGCTATCTATTTGTGGTAATGTGTGATTGGTGCAACACTAATACAGTTGACTTTTGACAGCTTTGAATGTACTTCGAAATGCATGTAAGCATGTCATCAACAATGCCATGTGTATTCCTAGGCGTATTCATAGATATCTTTCTTACTCACATTTTTAAGTAAAAAATTTCACACATCTGAATGCCTGTATGAGCCCTAACATCTCTATGTTCATTGTTCAGATTCTGAACAATGAACATAGAAATGTTAGGGCTCGTACAGGCTCTTATTGTAACATTCCTCCTTTACTTAGGTAAATATATAAATAATTATGACAAAAATTGCTGCAAACTTTATTACATCAGGTATTTTCTTCAATTAATATTATTTAAATGAAAGGCTGTGTGCATGTACGAAACATAGTAATGAAACAATCTTTGTATATCATGCAAAATTTTGCATGATATACAAAGATTGTTTCATTACTATTATTATTTAGGCTTCAATTTGAGCGGATTGTTTATCTCTAGGCTCTTTCTATTTTGCTTAACTAAATAAGTTTGTAAAGTAACAACTTACCTTTCAAGATTTGTCGCTTCCCATTATTTGGCAAGGCATTATTTGGAGGTTTCTTTGTTGAAAACACCTTATTGTCTGTTTTTGCAATAAAGATGGGACTCTGAATGGGATATTTTCGGCCTGGCGAATAAAAACAGTGCAGGGAGAAAGGCTTTCCTCTAAGAGCTTTCTAGATTTGGAGTCCCAAATCGGCCAAATCTATAAAAATCGTTATTGAAAGTTTACCTAAATAAACAGACTAGCAGCAGTATACCTACGGAGATAAATTGTCAAAAAATCACTTAATAAAGTCACAAAGTAGAAATCACAACTCAAAATAAATACAAATACTAAAAAATAGTAAATAAAGGCCGATCTATCATCCGTCGGACAAGTTTTTCCGCAGCGTTGCCACGTTTTATTTATCGATTTATTTTACTACTTCTGTCACTTACTCTTTGCTTGCGTTAGATAAGAGTAAAAAATAATTATTTTACTGGACTATATTGGGATGTGTTACATTTGGCATTGTTGTATTTTTAGTTCCTAGCGCCATCTGAGAATCTCCTTTCACCACGCCAGAAAAGGATGGGTTAATACAGAATCAATGTAATAGATAAAGACGAAACCTCCGAAACAATAGGAATAAATTTTCTATTAAGTTGAGTATCTCATTGTTGTCTCTGCTTATAATATTAATGGTATATTGCTTGAGGGTTCCAACAATGAGAAGGACTTGGGTGTTATAGTTGACTGCAATCTGGCTTTTCCAGATCACATTATTAATATGGTGG
>MU183123.1:126489-136516 GCA_016904865.1 Pissodes strobi
TAATGTCAGCAAGTGCCATTCGATGGTTTTCAGCCGTAATAGAAATACCCCGGATCATATCTATACCATAAATAGTTGCCCTTTGAAATCTGTATCTCAAATTAAGGATCTGGGCGTTATCCTCGATTCAAACTTATCTTTTATTCCCCATATATATCCATGGCAGTCTCAAGATCCCTTCAAACGCTCGGCATTATATTATTGTTCTGTTCTTTGGTAAGACCCCATTTGGACTACTGCTCATGTGTCTGGTCCCCTCACTATGGTGTTCACATTCAGGCTATAGAAAGAGTTCAACACAAATTCTTAAGGTTTGTTTCTTTCATGGAACACCGTAGGGCTGTGGATGTCAATTACTCTAGCATTGAAAGCTCATTTAATATGACTACTCTTCAGATTAGACGTATGCACAGGGATCTCACCTTGTTTTACAATCTGTTGCACTCTCACAGTTTTAGACCTGAGCTATTGGGAAAAATTAATATCCATGTCCCTTCTAGGCAAACAAGGCTAATTCAGCCATTCCAAATTATGCACCATCGTACTAACTATGGATTCAACTCTTACCTATCTATTTAGATCAGCTAGGTTTGCGAATCAGTATTCTGACCGGTTGGACTGTTTTGGAAACCAGAGTGCTCTTAGATCTCAATTTAAATCATGTAATTTTTGATGTGATAGCTGTTTGTTCAATTCTATTTATTGTTGCAATTATTGCCTTTTTTGACAGTGTTTGCTTTGATTGGCCTCTTTTGTGATTTGGATGTATGGGTGAAAGTTACATGCTATTTTTATATAATTGTTTCAATAACACTCAATTTTTTCATTTTGTGTAGGATTAGGTTTTAAAAATTGTATTTCGTACCTTGTACTGTAATTGGGCAATTGCTCGTTGATGGATGGATAAATAAATAGATAATTGCTTTTGTACCAGCTGAAACTCTTACTTCCTGTATTCTTGTATATTTTGTTGTTGTCACTAAATGTCTTATTTGTATTAGTATTTCAAATTATTTAAAATTATATGTTTGTGATCCATAGCTTAGGATATAAATTAGTTAATTGGTTTTCAATTTTTTTGTAAATTTTCTTTATATTGGGCAATAGTCCGTTGATAAATAAATAAATAAATAAATATGCATATCAAGCAGGAAAATCTACGGAGCCCTAGACGATTTGAGCAGGCTGCTATCGAAATCCATAGAGGATAAAGAAATAGCACTAGCCACTTTTCTCGATATAGAAGGCGCCTTCAACCACGCGTCACCAGATTCGATCCGAAGAGCCCTTGAAGGAAGACAAGTCCCAAGAACCATCCGTCAATGGATCGAGGCCAGCCTTAAAAATATGACTATCGTATCCACCTATGGCGAGGCAACACTTAAAACAGCAGTTGGGAGAGGTTGTCCGCAAGGAGGAGTATGATCCCCACTACTGTGGGCCATTCAAGTAGATGGTCTAATCCAAAAACTTCGGGCGGCAGGTTGTCACTGCCTGGGCTACGCAGATGACTTGACGATTGTGGTGCGAGGAAAATTCACGGGCACCATATCGGAAAGAAGCCAAAGAGCCCTCAAGGGCGCTTTAAACGATGCCTTTTTTCATGCATCTTGATGCATGCGTCGTAGCGCAACTATGACGCATGCGTCTCTGCATGCGCTCTTTAAAGCGCACCAATCATTTGCGTCAAAAGGCAAAGAGACGCAGCGTTTCCCGAGACTTTTGGGAATTTGTTTGCGTTATCTTTTGCCTCTTCGCATTTTTTACGTCAAAATGGAATGGAACAATGATAGAACTATCGAGTTTATCGACTCCTATAGAAATTTTATTTGCTTGTGGCGATGTGAAGACATTAATTACAAAAACGGGATTATACGCAATGATGCTGTTCAGGAATTATGTACAAAATACAGTATAACATCAAAGCAAGTCTTGAACAAAATTAAGAGCTTAAGGTCATACTTCGATAAAGAACATACAAAAGTTACTAAGAGAAAAAAATGGAAGCGCAACCTCCGAAAAATACAAAAGCAGTTCGCTATACTTCCATGTTATTTATTTTGGATAGTGGCACGCTACGCAGCGGCATAGAAACTGAGGCCACAGTGGCTGAGGTTTCAGAATATGACATCCAAGAGAACACTATTGAGAATGAGGGAAGTAGTGAAATAGAAATAAGTTGTCTATACAACTCGAAATGTATTTGCTTCTGTATTTACATTATTTATCGTTTTAAACAGGGCACTGTCAAATACCATCAATTTTAAATTATACTAATCTTACATAGTTACTTTAGTTAGTTAGATTTTTGTAATTTGGGTTTTAGAGCATGGTGAACATTTTATTAGGGTATATAAACGAATATTAACTACTTGTCGGCAAATATTTCTTGCCACGAAACACTGTCTTCTTTTGATACAAAATAATTCATAAATTCTTCTTTGATTAGCTTTGCATCATTTTCGGCTTTACGCGGAATTTTTTTGAAACTGTATCACCAGCGGCATCTCTTCTCCAAGTACCTGGTGTTATTTCTCCTGTATCCACATTTTCGATATCGAATGTTCCCGGTGGAGAATATATTTTTTTTGGAAACGGCATTTCTTTTTAAAAAATTATGTAGGTAAATGCAAGTTAAAACTAGTGCCTCTGCGGTATCTGGCTTCACTGCTATTGGTTTCCTAAAAATTCGAAACTTGCTGATAAAAGTCCGAACTCATTTTCCACAATGCGTCAGGCTCTAGACAGTCTATAATTGTATACTCTCCTAACCGGAAATGGTTTCATAATATTGGCTGTCAAAGGAAATGCGTCATCTGCCACGATTACATATGGTACTTCAAACTGCATGGTCTTAAGAGGTGTCGGTTTTGGTATATTTAATGCGTTATTAAGCAAGCTTCTACAGAAAGAGGTACTGTGGAAAACGCCCCCATCTAACATTCGTCCCTGAGATCCTACATGTGCATATATGAATTTATAGTTTGCATCAACGATTGCCATTAAGACGATACTAAACGTCCCTTATGTAATTATAGAAGGAACTCCCACTATTCGCTGGACATTGAATTTGCACATGCTTCCGTCAAGAGCGCCTATGCAATGTGGGAAGTTCCACTGGTTTTCAAATTCTTTAGTTATTTGAAGCCATTCATCTTCAGTTGAAGTACAGTTTTGACAGAACCAACCGCCATCTAACAACATTTTCTCTATAAAGGAATAGCTATATTTCTTTTTCAGAAATTTCCGTATTCAACACTTGCGTTTATTACGTTGTTTATTTCTCGCATTTAAGCGCAGCACACAAACCTCCAAACTTCAAATCATCCATGTTGAAATGTGGAAGACGCACTGATATAAATTTTAAGTGTAAATGATGTGTTGCACGATATAAAAAGGCAATGGTTTTGTGCGCTATATTGCATGCGCTGCTGCACAAAATGCCGCATGCGGTAACGCACGAAAAAAGGCACCGTCTAAAGCGCCCTTTAACATCGTAGACTCCTGGTGCAGAGAAGAACAAATGTCAGTTAATCCACATAGAACAACAGTGGTGGCATTCACCAAAAGGAGAGATTTAACAGGGCTAAAGTAAATGAGGCTAGCTGGAGAAGCTATACCCTTCTCCAAAGAGGCCAAATACCTTTGTCATCTTTGACCAAAAACTTACATGGAACAGGCACATGCAAAAAGTGGCGCTAAGAGTCACAATGGCTCTAGGTGAAGAATGTGTGGAAAAAACTGGGGCTTGAACTCGAAAATTACTCTATGGTTATACACAAGGGTGGTTAGACCCATGATAACATATGGAGCGATCGCCTGGTGGACGAAAACCAGACAGGTAGAGGCGATGAGAAGGCTAAATAGGATACAGTAGCTTGCCTCTGTGTTACCGGAGCCATGAGCACAAACGCCAACAGCAGCGGTGAAGGTATTATTAAATCTACTCCCACTGCATATTTTCATACAAGGCGAAGCCAAATTGGTCTGTTACACAGGGCCAAACACCTCTAATAAGAGGACACGGCACCGAAAACAATAAACTATACTGCGAGATTAAGGAGGATAAAATCCTAGGCATGCCCTCGGACCGCTCCACTCCGCAGTATACCTTTGAAAAGACATCTTCAACACAAATACCACCAAGAGACCTATGGATAAAAGGACCACTCATAAAGGCAGACATAGTCTCTGGTATTCAGATGGCTCGAAAACCGACCAAGGAATAGGAGCCGAAATCTACGAACTAAGGACAGAGACCAAAATTTCGATAGCTATGAGCACACTCGCCACAGTATTTCAGGCGGAAATTACAGCTATCATTCTCTGTATATAGTTCAGTCATCCAAGGTTCAGAAACGGCGTTTCCAGGAAAAAATGTAGAAGTGTTTTTCTTATCGGTTCTTTATGTTGTTTGGGCTGCTGAATCCGAATCTGAGGTTTGCCACCTCGCCAGGCGAAGGCTTCACAACGAAAATCGCAAAAAACCCTGAAATATTAGTACTTTTCGGATTTTTTGACTATAACTCGAATAATAAGCGTTTTTCAATCATGCAAACCGTAAACAAAATTAAAGTTGGCAAAAATTATTTATATTTTTATTTGTATATATGCTGTGTCATTTTTAGGACGCAACATAGGCACCATATAGGCACTCGGTGTACCAACGTTTATTCAATCATTTTTAGATGTTGGTCTGTCATTATTGTTTACTTTAAGGAAGTGGGCATATATGATTTTACCATGTCCTCATCATCACTTTGTAACAGATATGGTTTTCAATCTTTGACCAAACGTAGAGAGTTATCATGCATGCTCTATTTGCATAAAATAGTGAATGGCCTTTCGAATGATACTGCATTTCTGGAAAATTTAAGTTTTAATGTTCCAATCTATAATACCAGAAACCCAGTATCTTTTTACATACCTGATGTAGCCCACAATAACCGTCAATTAGGATCACCGTTGTATAACATATGTAGAATTTATAACGATATACAGCAGGACGTGGATCTATTCTAATAAGTTTAAAGCAGTGGTTAGGGAGATACTCTAAATACTTCATTAATATTTGTTCCTGTTTAATGTGTTTGATTGCTGTTGTACTTTATAATAGGATTTATTTACGCATAGTAAATCTGTTAAGTATAAACAATAAATAAATAAATAAATAAACAGGAATATAGATTTGTGTTGATTTTAAAATGAGACATGGGCATCCTCAAATTAGATACTGTGCTAACAGCTTCTAAAGCCCGGTGTTGCGTTCTAAAAAACCTCACTGTATATATATAGTTAATAATAATAATAATATATATTTTTTTTATTTTTTTGAGGTATATATTTGCAGGCGTCACAAGGGCCTGAGGACGTCCTCGTATATTTTTCTGTGAACTTTGCACCTCCCTCCAACAACAGGTTCGACGCAACCGAGAATTTCTTTTATCTATGGTTTAGTTGGTCTCCTGTAACGCTCGCGTGTTGTTAATAAAACAATAAAACAAGTGTTATTAGTCCCCTTAAAATGTCTCGCGAGTGTATCATATGTGACGGATCGTTAGATGATGGAACCAAGACGACTGTAGTGAAGGAAAAGGGGTTGGACGGTTTCGTTTCATTGTAGCAAGTAGAAGTCGAGAGGATGATAAAATAGTTTTGTTTAATAGATGCAAGATTGCTAAAGAAGCTGAGGTGCATGAAAAATGTATGAAGAGATATACTAATGAAAAATTGATTAATGCTGCCCGTAAGAGGAATACACAAAGTAGTAATTCATCTGCACTTCGCTCAAATATTCCTCAATTATCATTTAAAACCCACTGTATTATATGTGGGGAATAAGTGCCACCAGATTATTTAAACGAACAAATTAAAAAGCCACCACAATGCCGCAATCCTGTGTACCCCGTGGCTCAATGTACTGTAAGTGAAAACAAAGAGGGGCTGCTGAAAGGTTGAAATGATGAAGCCGGACATACTATTTTGCATCGTATACGTTCAGTGCATGATTTGCCAGCTGCTGATGCTCAATACCAAAGAGTATACCCCCCAAACGCCAAACAAAAACACAAGGTAGACCTAGAAGTGATGTGGATGCAATATATTTTCAAATATCTTGAAAACAGTTCTGAAGAATGCCAATTTACAATTGACGAACTAATAAATGAGATTACAGGTGAATGCCGTCCTCACCCCAAGAACAGTAAAACAGCGCCTCCTTGAGAAGAATGCCAATGATATATTTATAGCAGTCAATATGCCTTATATTTTGTGTTTCAAGGCTAGAGGTTACAATATTATTACTGATAGTTGGTATCAGAAGAGGTTGTCAGAGAAACAAGAAAGGATAAGAATTGTTAAAACAGCAGCTGCTATTATTGTTAAAGGTGTACGCTCTCAAGTGTACAATTTGACACAGTACCCTCCACCAGATATCGTTATAGATAATGTTGACGACCTAATTCCAGAATCTATCCGAGTCTTTACAGATGCTATAGTAATAAGCAAGAAAAAACGAAATTTTGAAACATGGAAGAAAAATGAACATGAACGACATGGATTCTATTATAGTTATCTAAACTCTCCATTCTCGTTGTTTCTGGTGATAATTCTGCAGATGAGGAGGGCGAATGAATATGAAAATTATTAAATAATGGTGTTTTTGCTTTTTTTTTTTCGTGTGAATACAAATTTGTTCCAAATATGTTTCCTTTTATCAAAACCTTCTTCCCCTTGAATTAAGAGTAGTACGATTTCGTTTGAACTAGGAACCCCATTGGCCATATATGGACCTCACCTACGTTAGACAATTTCTTAAATGTAACCTGGACTCCTGGACACCAGGTAATCATGAAATAATTGATTTTAGAAGTGTATGAAGTTGATAGTAGGACACCACCGTGCAGAATAACGTTTTCAGCTTTTTTAGCGTAAAGTCAAGAAATGCCATTTGTTCAACACGATCTAACGACGTTGTGGATCATCCAGACGTTGTAGTTATTAAACGTATTTGTAGAAAATTTTGTCTACTTTAATTTAGTATATCATAGTTGTGATCAAAAAACGCGTAGTTTTCGAGTTATAGTTAAAAAACTGAAAAAAATGCAAAATTTTGAGATTTTTTGCAATTTTTCTTGTGAAGCCGACGCCTGGCGAGGTGGCAAGCCTCAGATTCGGATTCAGCACCCCAAAAAACATATGAAACCTGTGAGAAAAATCTTCTACATTTTTTTCCTGGAAAAAAACCTTTGCTTACTGGATTAATAGGGGAAATGATCAAGATTAAGGTGCGCAACAAGACAGTCGTTATCTACTCCGATAGCCAAGCAGCAATCAACGCAGTATCTTCCAATATAGTAACATCAAAGTTAGTATTGGACTGTATAAATCTGTTGAACGAAATGGGAAGGCTTAATAGAAAAGTGACCTTGGCGTGGGTGCCAGGACATGAAGGCCATGGAGGCAACGAGATGACAGACGAATTAGCCCGAGAAGACTCGTCCCAGCCACTAACAGGACCAGAACCATTTTGCGGAGTAGCAAGGCCCATAGCCAAGACATCCATTCAAAAAGGGATAGAAGCGTCCCGGAGGTGGTGGTTTAATCTACCGTGACATAGACATGTCAAGCAAACCTTCGGCTAAATTAACAGCAGACTTGTTAAGTTATAATCGGAAGTCAATAAGAATCATAGTGGGACTACTAACAGGACATTGTCGACTAAAGAGACATATGAGTCGGATGAAACCCTGTGTAGGTTCTGCCAGGAAGGGCAGGAGTCGGCAAAACACATTCTCTGCCACTGTGAAGGACTTTCGAGGTTGCGCTTCGAAACTGCGGGGACAACCAATCCAGAAGCGTTAAGCTACACCATGGAGCCACTGTCGAGACTTTGGAGTCTGATCAAGAAGACATGCACGGTTGGACATAATGCTCTAAGTTCAAGGAGGGTTGCAATATCTTACAGGTCGCAGTGACATAAATACGATGACGCCTTCTCCACACATAGGTATCTACCTATCTAGTATGCCATCAAGCACTTAATTATCCTAGGTTTAATTTTACTTTGAATAGCTTATGGTGTAGTGCTGACGTCTTCACGTAATAAGTTTTAATAGTTTGGGTTTTAAATGTTAAAATGTTATCATCAATACAGTTTTCATGCCATTCCGTGACGTATCAACCTTGTATAGTTGAGTCAATAATTGTTGAGCATAAATGATTAGTGTTATTAAAGCAGATTAGGGCAGGGCAAATCAAATAGGTATACCTATGATATAAAAAAGCCGCATTTTTTTAATAGCATTCGTACTTAATGGGTACGTCAAATCGATTAACATTGCATATCCTCTCTCTATGTCCGTTTGCAATCGATAATTAAAACTTGTTAATGCTAGTAGATTTAATAATTACGGTATTGTTATATGTTACCGGCATACTTTTTCTTCGCAATAAGCCGGGAGAGCGATCCGCATAACGAGGACATGCATGAGGATTTTTCAAACCTGGCTGATGCAACTTCCCAGTCGGTTGCACTAGATGATAAAAATAACGAAATTCCTTTACTGGTGACTTGGACTCGGTTTTAACTTTAAAATAGTAATTACCGAGAATTCGTTATACGATTTTTTTATTCGCGAGGCCTTGTATTTACCGAAATACAGACGTTTTTTTTTTTCGCGAAGTTTCTATCCGGTTTGTTTAGATTTTGCGATATTGTTTCACGTGTGCTTTAAGGTTAAATAAATAGTAATTACCTAATTAATTTTATAGTGTCCAACTGCGCTGGTGTAGCAAGATATCTAGCTAGGAACAGGTTAGAGAGAGTTCATATAATGTATTTGTCTAGACCTAGACGTATAATTACGTATACAAAACATTAAAAACAGGTTGCATACAGTATAATAGGTCAATATGATTCTGTTTGAGAGCAATGCATGATATTGGATTTTAAATTCAAGTCATGACCTAGGATAATATTAAATTTATCTATTCTGATCTAGAAACGGTTACCTTACCATTCAAAATATGAATTTAAAAAAATATAGTACGGGTTTTTACAATTTTTAGCTCAACTTTGAGCGCCTATAGAAATCATGGAATACGCTATAAAAACCTGATAATTCCAAGAGAGTAATTTTAGCTCTATTCAATAGCGTAAACAGCAGTTCCATTATTTGGATATATTTTTGAATCACGACTTTTTGATGGATATAAAGGATTTATCCCCAATATAGAATGGAAAATAGAATGGGTTGGCTGAAAAGAGGTACACCTTAGAATTTTTGCGGATCAGTTTTATAAATTTTCGTGATAACGAAATGCCTTTTGTGAACGGTAAAGGAAACCGCATCCGAAGCAACAGAGCATCGAGCTGAAACGAATCAGTTCAAAAAAGATTTAAATCATAGATTAATGATATTTTTTCACTGGTAAAATGATTTAATTCAAAAATACTTTTCACTTTAGGAATGCATTCGATTCATAAATATGTTTACGATTTAACTAATTTTGTTCAAGACCTGAATAATGATGCAAATAATTTGAAATTATTTTATTCGTCTTTATTATGTAGCATATTAACTCCTAAAGTTCTAACTGTACCAGTCACTAAGTCACTGGCAATAAAATGACAATTTCGAAATTTGTCAACCAGATACAACATAGGCACGACATAGGTCTTAGGTTATCATGAGTATGATGATGATGCTATATAATATACTAAAAATGTTTTGAGAAAGTATACGATTAAAAAATGGCCGTGAACTTGCCTTTATGAAATTCAACGAGATATTTTTGTTAGAGACTGTTGAATATCGCCTGGAGAATTATTAGTCGATTTTGAAATGCAGAAATACTTTATATTTTATTACGACGAAGCCTAGTTTACATTACGCTTCGTGTTGTATTGTATTTGGTGCGTTTTGAAAACTTCTGGCTCAAAATATAAACGCAGATCCTTTTGTAATTTGCAGATGTTATAGTAAGTTGAATGCAGGTAGGCCACCAGTCTGAACCAATTGTGCAT
>MU183123.1:141878-223430 GCA_016904865.1 Pissodes strobi
TATTTCGTGATAATGTAGACACTAAAAAGGATTTATTTATTCAATAATGCAATAAGAATGATATGAAAGCTGCCTAGTTTATGTTATTAGGTAAAAATGAGGGCAAACCTAATAAATATAACACTAATAATACATGTCTTTTATTCAGAAAAAAAATTATTCCTAATAAAAAAATAAGGAAGAATCACATTGAATGAGTTCGAAAAACGATAATAGTAGGAACTTTTCGTAATAATCTACATTTTCTGCATTAGTGCGTAAAATCCTAACCTAAATTAACCTACCTCTAAGTTCAGTTCAAAATTAGAGAAAGAAATAAAATAATAATAAAACATTCGAGAAGCCGAGAAAGGTCCAATTTTACAACCTTGTTTCGGCGATTACATAGGCGTAGTACCTGCTTTTCGTTGCCTACAAACATTATTGCTCACACGCCTGCCTATAATATCCTTTTTATCCGATCGGACGAAAAACGACACCTTTCCGATGTGTTTTCTCACCGCAAAAGTCATGATTCCAGTATATTGTATTCGTTGCTTGGCAACATGCAATAACTGTACAAGAATAGAAAATAACAGTCCGGGAATATAACATTCCCGTCCTAGGCCGGGAATGTAACATTTCTGTCATATTCAAACGCCTTGTTTGTCAGATCTGACGTCTATCAAAAGTAACATTTAGCTGTAGTTTCCGTAGCTACGCAATAAACTTCAAGCTCGCTCGATTCAAAACTTGATATTATGTTGAGTTTAAATTTAAAACATCGTTTTTATTTACAGTAATATTTGGCTCTATTTATATAAGTACGTATTCTAATTAATTTCGATCGGATAAAAAATAGTATGTGCAACTCGTAGGAAAAGCACATTCCTGGACTCCAGTGTTGCTGGCCTTGGCTGCGCCTCGTCCAGCAACTACCACAGTCGTCCAGGAATGTTTTGCTTTTTCTCCTAGTTACACAATATACTATTATATTGGAGCGTAAAGGATCAAAAATATTATTCAATTTTTAAATACACATTAATTTTTTGTATAATCTTTAAATTTTCTCAGAAACACTATTAAATTTTCCACAATTTTTTCGGAATCTTTAATTAAATATGCTGCTCTTTGAACATTTCAACAGTTTTACAAATACCTAGCCTAGTTGAAAAATGACTAACTTTTCTCAAAAAACGATGACATTTTCAACGTGCATAGAAAATTTTACGTAAATTTTGAATATTCATACCAGAAATTTGAGAAATTTCGATTTTTTTCATAATCTTCAAATTTGCTGTGGTGCCCTTCTTCTAGCGTTTGATAAAAGTCGAAAGCTTCCTTATAGTCAGTTGAAAAATTATTAATTTTTCTCAAAAAGCGATGAAATTTTCAACGTGCATAGAAAATTTTACGTAAATTTTGAATATTCATTCGAGAAATTTAAGAAATTTCGAATATTTTCATAATCTTCAAATTTGCTGTTGTGTCCATTTTCCAGCGTTTGATAAAAATCGAAACCGTTTTTAGTTAATTGAAAAATTATTAATTTTCCTCAAAAAACGATGACATTTTCAACGCTGGATTTTTTTCATAATCTTCACATTTGCTCCTGTGTCCATTTTCCAGCGTTTGATAAAAACCGAAACTTTTTTTTAGCTAATTGAAGAAGAGGGTGGTACTAGCGTCAGCGTACTTCCCAGCCGATCAACCCTGCTCGCCGGAGGGAATCAGGAATCTGGTTACCTACTGCGGGGAGGTAAGTATCCCACTCCTGATTGGATGTGATAGCAACCCGCATCACATAGTGTGGGGCAGTGCTGGGTTCAATCGGACGGAGAGGGGAAGAATTAGTGGAATTTATTGCATCTGTGGGGCTACAGGTAGCCAATAGAGAGAGTGAGCCCACTTTCTTTACTTCGGGACGTCATAGACTTCACTCTGTGCACCAGGGCTTTGTTCCCGGATATTAGGACGTGGGGTATGTCGGTGGAGGACTCGATGTCTGACCACAGATACATCACTATAGACCTGGGCCCTTCCTCAGCAAGAGCTGAGGAGGTTAGAAACCCCAGAGCAACCAACTGGGACCTCTATAAGGAGGAGCTAAGTTGGCGTCTAAGTGACATGCCGAGGAAGTACCGGGCCGCCGATGAGATGGATAGGATCATCGATGGCCGGGGGCTTTTTCAGGCAGCTGCCCCGTGACTAAGCGACATTGTAACGGGAAAATTCCACCCTGGAGAACCTTAGGAAACAGCTGAGGAGGCTCTTTAATAGCTCTAGACACAGCGGGGTAGATACTGACTGGGACCTATATAAAGAGGCCCGGAGGCAGTACTAAAGAGAGCTGAGAGGGTCGCGAAGGAGTGCCTGGAGAGCCTACTGTGGAGGGGTATCCCAAGCCCCGGCCGCTGCTAGGCTCCGCAAAGTGCTGTCAAGGGACCCACTCACCAAATTGGGCAGGATTGGATGGAGAGAAGGAGGAGATCCTGGGATGGGGTAGTCTGGTTCACAGACGGACCCATAATGGGAACACTGTCCGAAGCTGGTACGTACTGTGAGGCCCTGGGGCGGGAATTATCCGCCCCACTGGGCGAGCACACTACGGTCTTCCAAGTGGACATTTTTGCGATCATGATAGGGGTCTGGGAGTCGTTAAGGCTCAATGTCGTTGGCGGGAGGATTTTCTTCTACTCCGACAACAAGGCCGCACTCATGGCGCTGAAGTCGGTCCGCACGCACTCTTTGTTGGTAAGGGAGTGTAGAAGCTGGCTGATTGAACTTCTAAAGCTTAAAAAGGTTACGCTGGTCTGGGTACCGTGACCCTTGGGTGTACCGGGAGACGAGGCCGCTGATGCCTTAGCCAGAGAAGGCTCCGCATGCAGATACTTGAGGCCCTGTGTGGGGATCGCCCAGAGTACTCGCGAAAGAGCTTTGGAGGCCCGGGCGGAGGGTCGGGCGGAAGAGATATGGCGGACGGCTCCGTGATGAGACAGAGGCTCATGATCCATGGGCCCGCGAATAGTCTCGCCAGGGGGCTGTTGTGCCTATCTAGGAAGACTCTGCTGAGAATTGCAGAGGAGGAGATGGTGCATGGAGGACGGAATGCCCCGCCTTCGCGTGGACAAGACTCAGAATATTTGGCGCGACCGGCATCCTGGAGGTTCTCTAATGCGGGATGTGGGCACAACCGACCCAATTGGTGGCCTAAGTGCAAGACCCGCTAGGGGTCACCCCTTCTATACTGATACTGATAGTTAATTGAAAAAATATAAATTTTACTCAAAAAGTGATGAAATTTTTAACATGCATAGAAAATTTCTAGTGATTTTGAAAATTCATACGAGAAATTTGAGAAATTTCGATTTTTTTTATAATATTCAAATTTGCTGTGGTGCTCTTCTTCTAGCGATTGATAATTGATATAGATTGATATAGTCAATTGAAACATTATTAATTTTCTCCAAAAAATGATAACATTTTCAACGTGCATAGAAAATTTTACACGGATTTCGAAAAACTGTCCGAGAAACATTTGTAATTTCTATTGTCTTCAAATATACCAACTGCTCTGCTGCAGGATTTCATTCCTTGCATTCAGCCTTCTTGAAAAACTGCTAATATTCCGCAGAAAACTGAAACTTTTCACATAGGTTGATGTCGAAAATCTGTGCCCTAAAAATTTCAATAAAACCACTTTCAAGGTTTCTGTATTGCTAATTAACTCAAGACTTAAAATATGTTGATATTCAGTTATTAAAAAGGCATGGTCGCTGGCGTTCGAGGCTATTCTAATCTCGGCTTATGTTAAATTTTTTACGTTCAAATCATTTCACATAATTCCCCGAAAAACACTACTGCAAATTTACGTTTCGTAATGAGATTTCAACCCAATAGAGCTAGGGCAGCAGTAAGAATCTTTACCTCAAAATTAGTTTCCTGCAGAATTTCGAAAATTCCATCCTTATCATCGTTCCATATAATAATTGCTTTCAAAACTTATTATATTTTGGCTTTAGTTCCTTTTTGGAATACGGTACTGAAATTGCTCTAGTTTTTTCAAAAAGTAGTACTGACGTACTGAACTTGATCATTTAGTACTGAAGTCAGTAAAATTATACTAAAACGGCACCACTTCTTCCCAATTGAAAAATATCTATTGCTATCGATAAATATATATGAATATAATGCTTCTAATTCGATCCATAATTATCATCATGTCAATATTATTATCGATCTTATTATATCGGTAACTGCTATCGGTAATATAAGATAAAGATCCATCGATTTATCGAACAAAATTATGAAATCCTTACTACAGGATTTTTTTTTAATAACTATCGATGTTTTTCTTAGAAAATATTTCCTGGAAAATTAAAAACGTCACGAAATAAATCACAAAAATACATGAACGAATTCAGCGTAATAACCTTATTAAATTAAACTGTTTATTAATTTACTAATTGTCGCAGTCAAATTTATCAACTTGACTTAAGCGCTTCAATTAAAGTGCGTGTTTCTGAGTCTATTAACGAATTAGATCAATTCGGGGTACGACCTTAGACAAAAGACGTTTAATGTTGTGTTTCCGTACGATGCCGAAGCAATCGGCATCTTTTGTCAATTAAATTCCAGGAAAAAGTCAAGGTTTGTATGGTTTCTTTAAATTGTACTCACGGTGCCAAAATGGCCGTAGAATCAGGGGATAACAAGATGTGAGGGGGAAATAAAAAGGCATGGGTTTTTTATATTATTATTAATATCCCATCAAGATAACAATAAAACAATTAGCAAAGCCCGGAAGTTTTCGAGGCCTTGACGAATAATTAAGGGTATCTATGAGTGTGAAATAAAGGGAAATCTATGGCGGATTAATTGCAAATAGCTTGACGAAAAAGCGTGGACCATAAAACTGACCCTAACAAAAATTAATGGACAACATCCTATATACCTGAATAATTCTCTTTTGTAACTACCACCGAGAGAACAGAAATTTTAATGTACAAGCGATTTTTATTTATACTTTTAGGGCCACTACTTTGAACTCCGATTATAGTTACTTTAATCTCTCGCTTAATTAATCAGTGTCAGTAAACACTCGGAGTTCAAGTATCGGCTCTTAATCATGTATTATTGAACAAAATAAGGTGTTATTCATTTTGGTACCAGCTAAAAACTGGTTAACAACACACAACTGGTCAATTGGTTTTACACGGAATAATTTCAGGTAAAATTCGACCCTTGCGTAAGTCAAGAACACCCACCTACAGAGTAGGTACTATTATCATTATCGTGTCTAAATATCAGAATAAACCCAACATCAACTACGAATATAAAAAATTATTACCCTTTTTCCCAGAAGGATTTCAGTCCAGAAGTTAACTGACACTGAATGATGCAATGGCAAAATGAAATCAGTATTTTTATATCTTGAAGGCATACCCGTTTTTCTCTATGCTATTTTGTTTGTACTCTTCTTTATGTCTTTATATATTAATTTTAATTCCATTTTCTGTGAGTTTTCTTCCTCCCATCAGTAATGTTTTTGTAATGTTTTTCATGCTTTTCGTGTGTTTCGAATATCAGACTTTCCTGTAGATTTTTTTTCCAGTGGTTTTGTACTTTCTTCTTCTAAAGATTTTGCTGCCTATGTTTTTTCTTCTGATTTCAATAAGTAGGGAGTCACTGCCGCAAGCTCTTACGTCTTGGAATCGGTCTTGTCGAAGTTGGGGTCCAACGCTTTTAGAGAGGGGGCATGTGTGAATTACTAAAATATTTAAACTACTAATTAATTATCACCCTACCTTAAGTTTGACCTTATAAGCATACATACAAATAAGAAGTGCTGCTAACTATTTGTTGATGATTGAAGTAATAATTTAAAATTTTTAGATTGTTTTGTTCACATATTGAAGTCAGTGTTTTTCCATTGTTATTTATTACATTTTCTCAATCTTTTCCTGTCGCTTTGTCGTTTTCTCTCCGTTATCGTTAAAGGCGTCCAGTAATGTCACTTTCCTTGCTTTTTTTGAAGTGAAACTTCTTTAGCGAGGGTAAAGTCAGAAGAAATGCTTATCAAAGTGAAACGCTTATCAAAGTGAAATGCCCCTTTAATTAAGCATGTTCCAGTATAGCTAGAGGGTTGAAATTTTCAGGACATGTAGCCGGGGTAAAATGAGGATCCTGGACGAAAACTGGACCCCGTACGCATTAAAACATTATGACCCTGAATCTAGCCACATGCGATCCGTCAGCCGGGGTATTATTATGGCTTTGCATGGCGCTTCGCTCGCTCCGGGGGCTCAATCAACAAGAACTAACCAAGTACTAACCAAAACTAACCCAAGGCTAACCCAAACTAACCCAAAATTAAGAAAAAAAGGTAAATTAATAAACGCGCCGCGGAATGAGAATTTTGGCCGAGGCTAGATTCATGGTTGGCCGTGGCTAGATTCAGAATCATAATTTTATAATGCATCCCAAACCCTCCTCCCGTTCGGCCAGGAGAAGGGGAGAAGAAAAAACTATAATAATTAATTTCAGGAGAACGGGAAGAGCTACGGGTAGAAATTTTTATGGTAGGTGAGCCTCATAAGAGGCTACTTTTGACGATATGGGGGGACCGGGGCTCTAATTTAAAGAGGGATTTTGGGGAAAAAAACGTTTTTTGCCCATATCTCTGCAACCGAGCTTCGGATCGAAAACCTGACAAGCGATGACCTCGTATCACGAGGGTGAGAATTATACCCCCCACCTTCCCGGATATCCAAAATTTTTCGAAAAATTGGGAAAAAATTGTAAAAAACGTAAAAAATTGTTCGGAAAGTTAAAAAAAAGTATTATAAAACGAAATAAGAAAAAAACAATTTATAAAAAGACGTTAGAGAGACGCAGTTTTCAACGAAAAAATGCGAAGTAGTTCAGCTACGACGACGGAGATGGCAAAAATGGAAAGAAAAAAATGGTTTATGGCAAAAAAAATTGAAAAAATTGAAAATACCGTATAAAAATGTTGGGAAAGTTAATAAAAGTATTATAAAAAGAAATAAGAAAAAAAAATATAAAAGAAAAGTATTATAAAACGAAATAAAGAAAAAAAAAAAAATAAACAAATAAAAAAATTAGAGAAAAGGGGTTTTCGACGAAAAAAAGGCGAAATAGTTTAGCTACGAGGACGGGGATGGCAAAAATGGGAAGAAAAAAAACGCTTTAGGATAAAAAAAATTTAAAAAATTGAAAAAACCGTATAAAATTGTTCGGAGAGTTAATAAAAGTATTATAAACCGAAATAAGGAAAAAAATAATGAGAGAAAAGTATTATAAAACGAAATAGAGAAAAAAAATAATAAACAAATAAAAAAGTTAGAAAAACACGGTTTTCGGCGAAAAAAAGTTGAAGAAAAGAAAAAAGAAAGAGTGTCGAAATCGGGGGCAAAAATTGAGAAAAAAAGCTTAAAAAATAAAAATTCAATTCCTAATATCTCTTTCAAAAGTTTCACTTCAGTTGTGTGCCTATAAAGGTGAGGAACATAATTTTTTAAATTTATTCGATTGTTGGTAGAATGTATCTATCCTTTATATTGACAGGTTCATCGTCGTTCATACATATAAAATTAAGCTACAAAAAATAATTAGACTGTGTGGTTCAGGCCACACGACAGAGGTGAAAACTTCAACAAAACGATATTAAAAACTAAATAAAATACAAAATGCTTAAAATAAATTTTATAGTTTTATTAATAAAACAAGCGTACCACTTCCTCACTTCCTCACTATCTCGATATTTTTTTTTTCAATTAATCGCCACTGCTTTCTGAATGAGAAAATCGAGAAACTCTAGAAGTAGGAGTTATTTCTTTCGCAATATGTGATAAGTTTGATTATGCTCTGGAAGTTGAAGGGCGCGATATATCACTTTCTGAATTTTTGGAAGTTGATTGTTGCGAGTCACTCTTCGAAGTTTTGCAACTCAAGAGGTGCGATTGATCAGTTTCAGAATTAACCCAATCTATTGTTTCTTCTTTTATGATTTTTCCACGTGTATTTATGGTGGAAGTATTAATTAAACATTTTTAAATTATTTTATTCACATATTGAAGTAAGTTTTTCCATTGTTATTTGCTACATCTTCTCTATATTTCCCTGTCGCTTTGTCATTATTTTTCCTCTGTTCGTCCGTTTAAATCGTCCAGTAATATCACTTCCATTGATTTTTTTTTATTTATTTAGCCATTGTTGGTAGAATGTATTTATCCATCGTGCATATAAAATTAACATACAGAAAAAATGAGACTGTGGTGAAAACTTCAACAAAGCGATATTTCATTTTCTACATTTTCCCTCAAAAATCCATTTTCCCGACATTTTCGGAAAAGAAGCATTTAGACAGTGCGCCTAAAAAGGTGCCAAGTCACAAATTTTCCCTCGTAGCCGCTTTCAAAATGCTGAGCGTTAAATACCCGAACGTAGACAGCTTTAAGCGTTACATTCTTTTGCGTAGATAGTTCAGTCTTATTCACTACCCAGAAAAAGGTGTGCAGAGCGCGCTAAAAGAAGCTTTCACTTCAACAAATGAGTGGACCAGAAGCAAAACTTTAGACAAAGAGATTATAGATGTCATAAGCAAATACCAGTGGATAGAGAGGAAGACTTCAAATGACCTGAAAAGACATGTTGCACCTAGATGGGTATGAAAAAGAGGAGTGAAACACTCAAGGGAAGACCTATATCCGGCGATAGATGGAGCTGAAAAAATGGATTTTTAAAAAGGGTTTTAAGCAGAATCCAGTGGTCTGACCACTGCTATTTCTTGAAAAGATAAACTTAAAAATTAATTGTTTCAGCCACTTTTCGTACCTCAATCCCTTTGGTCTCTTACATTTTTTTTTCGTTCCTTACTAGTTTTTCAGGATTAGTTTGAGCTTAAGACTTAAGAACTGAAGTTTATTTTACTTTTTACAATAGCAGTACGTAGAAACAACTGGATTCAACGTAAAAAACACTAAGACCCTGTTTTTACCTCTTTGATAAATTATTAGAGAACTACTAGACAAGAGGATTGAAAATTAAAAAAATTAATAAAGAAAGTGCCAAGCCCACGATGTCCGTATGTACTACACAGATATTAAAAGGGACATCCTGTATATGCCACGTATAATACATGCATAAAATATTTGCCTTCGCATTTTTACGATGTTTTTAGTGCTTCCAGCTTCCTAATATAGCCTTATACGATAGTATAAGTAGGTAGGCAAAAAGTAATTAAAATATTTTGGATCCGCTATCAGGCATAAACGATTATCTCTAGATTATCGTGCGTAGGCTAAGCTATTTTATTACAAATCTGAAGTGTATTAAAAATGTATATTGGTAATCTTCAATATTAGGTTATTTGCTCTTGATGAACATAAACGCATCTTCAATGACGTAGCAATCCGGTAAATAAATGTCGTCAAACTATTATTAGTAGGTACTCAATTATATGACCTAAATATTTCCTAGTCATTATTGTTTGTAGAGCATTCTTTAACTTTGGAATTCTGCCAGGTAGCATTTAGGTGATTCCTTATTAAATGATACGAATTTACCAAAGGTTAAATAAACAATGCGTTTTCAACCTCAATATTTTCAAAAAAAATAAGTTGTTAACAAGGACTGGCCTTTGAGTTTGTCCTTGAATTCATGCAGTTTAATTATGTATTTAATTCATCTGCTTTATTGTACACAACGGCGAAATAGTCGTGTATGCTCTAGAGGCTTTGGAGATCGTCGATTTTTAGCTTGATATGGAATAACTGAATATGCAACTCTTTCTTGTTTACAGCGCCTGGCTTTTTCTATCCCTTTCTACTGCATCTTCGATAAGGGGGCGGAGTTAAAAATCATTCGACTATGAAGCCGCTAGAAAAGTGATCCAAAACCAAATAGAACAATAAAAATGGATTTCTGCGCAACTGACGCCATTGACATCCTATGAGAGTTAATTGAAGAGGGATAACACAGAGTATAAAAAACAAGTACAAAGCAGATGATAAATATATTGGGAGAGTTAAATGTAAAACAATATTTTTTCAGACAAAAATCCTAAAAATATTTGTATGGCTTTTGGTACAAGTTACAAGAATCCAAAATTGGGTTGTGTGAGCTATGAATGAACTTATTTTTTGAAAAATAAACGTGAGGAATTCAATCCTTTTGGAGACACACAAATAAAAAAAAATCTGAGGAGCATTCGACTTTGAAGGCCGATTTTAAGAATGATTTATGTTTTTTTGATCCCGCTCAATTAGATTCCTCCATTTAGAACAAATTGCCAGAAGTAATATAATAACTGATCCTAATCATACTAAAATAAGCCAATGAAGTTCTCGGTTTTCGAGGAATTGGCATTTCAAGTTTGTGTTAGAAATTTTGCGCCCTAATTTTGTATTTATTTATTATTATACATACATACATACAAGGTAGCTCTATAACCCAGGGTGGGTCTTGGCTGACTGCATTATACTCCTCCAGGCCTCCCGGTCCTCCAACAGATTCGTGTCCAGAGGGGTATTCATTTTTGTAAGATCTGCTTTGATGTTGTCTTCCCATCTCTGGCGTGGTCTCCCAAGTGGCCTTTTTCCCGACGGTCTCTCCTCCCATATCAGTCTCGTCAGTCCGTCATCTCATAGTCTATGGACATGCCCGACAGGCGCTGGGACTTAATTTCTTTGACAATATCACCGTCGTCATAAAACTGACTAATCTAGGCGATACTGGTTGCCGTTAGGGTCGTGGTGGGGACCAAGAATTTGTTCTTTCGAAACGCCTAAGTGTTTCTTCATTAGCCTTAGTCATTGTTCATGTCTCGCATCCATAAGTGATTATTGGCCTTACAATGCTTCTATAGACTTTCACCTTTGAGGTTCTTGAGATGCTTTTGGATTTGAAAAAGTTGTTTAGAGAGAACAGACATCGATTTGCGGTTTGTGTTCTGCCTTTTATTTCCTCTGTGACATCGCTATCGGCTGTAATTGTAGCTCCTAGATATTTGAAACGCTCCACTCGTTCAAAATTATAAGTGTCTATTGTTACATCCTGCCCTATTCTATCTCTGCGCCCCTGTCTGTTTATGCACATATATTTGGTCTTTTCCTCGTTAATCTTGAGTCCTACTTTTCTTGTAGCCTTTTCTATGCGATTATACCTTTTATTGTTGGTGTGGAGTCTCCAATGATGTCAATGTCATCTGATGCAACAATAATTTCGGGCCTCGGGCAGTCAGGAGTTCTGTTTGAATGTCTGCCAACCTCGTAGCTTTCTCTAGGACGATATTAAAGGGTAGAGGTGACAAGGCATCTCCCTGTTTTAATCCGCTACGCATCTTAAAACTATCTGAGAGCCTGTTATTTATTCGCACTCTAGGTTTTCCGTCTTCCATAAATGCTTTCGTCATCTGGATGAGTTTTCTTGGGATTGCGAATTCGGCCATTGCATTCCACACTTGGGATCTTTCAATGCAGTCGTATGCTTGCCGAAAATCTATGAATAGATTATGGATAGTACGGTTGAACTCCCATCCTCTCTCTAGTAGTTGCCTGAGTGTAAAAAGTTGGTCAATAGTGGATCTAAATTTCCTGAAACCTGCTTGATATTTCCCTAGGACGTTCTTTGAGTATGAAGTTAGTCTATCTAGAACAATATTGGCTAGGACTTTGTAGGCCGTATTGATGAGTAGAGATTCCCCTGTAGTTTGAGTACTTTGACTTGTCACCTTTTTTGTGGATTGGTATTATGATGCTTTCTTGCCATTTTGTTGGTATTGTCTCATCTTTTCATATCAAAATAATTAGTTGGTGTATACTCATTCACATCCGTACTTTAATAGTTCTTATGGTATGTTATTCGATCCAGGAGCCTTTGAGTTTTTTTAATTTCTTCACTGCCTTTCGAATTTCTTCTATAGATGGTTTTTCTACAGGGAGATCTGCTGTGTGGTATGTATTTTCAGTGTGCTTTTCATCGGGTTCTATATTTAACAGCTTTTCCAAGTAGTTTTTCCATGTTTCCAACTGTTCGTGTTCGTTGATTATCATGTCTCCATTATCGCTTTTCAACATCGGGACCGACCTGGGCTGATATCCTCGTTTTTCGTTTTTAATTGCCTTATAGAATTTCCTAGAAGCTGGTTTAGACCTGTTCCTTTCGATCATCTCGTATTTTTGACGTTCATATTCTTGTTTTTTTCTTTTTTAGAACTTCCTGGTTTCTTTGCGAGAGTTTGCATATTTTTCTCAATTTTCAGGTGTATCGTGGTGAATCATGGCTTTCCTAAAAGTTTCTCTTTCTTGCAGTTTTTGTTGACAACAAAACCATGATTTAGTCGTTTTCTTTTTGGTTTTCCCGATGGCTTTTTCTGCTGTCTTTTTTATCGTTTGTTCAATATAGTTCCACAAACCTTCAACATCCATTGTACGATTTTCATTCTCAATGAGTTTCTGTTCCAGTTCTTGTTCCATTGGGCGGTTTGGTTAGTTTTTTGGTTTTTCTGACTCGATATTCTGATTTGGAGTTTGGCTTTTACCAGAAAATGATCTGTATCTCCGTCTACTCCTCTAAGGTTTTGATACTTCTTGTTTGTGCATGTCTTTATGAGGGAACATTGTGGATTTTATCAGCATGTTGTTAGCTGATGCTAATTCTATTAGTCTTTGTCCGATGTCGTTTGATATATTGTGAAGGCTATGTTGACCTATTGTCGGCCTTAAAGTTGGTTCTTTGCCTATTTTTGCGTTTGAAATCCCCGCATAGTAATATCATATCCTGTTTGGGCAGATTTTCTATTGTTCTCTCAAGTAAGTCGTAGAAGGAGCCCTTAGTGACTTCGTCCTTGTCTTCTGTAGGAGCATATACTGATAATAAGGATATGTTATACCAATGTGCCTTTAGTCGTAGCAGAGCCTATCACTTATGGGTTCAAAACGCAGAACACTGTTTACTAGTTGCTCTTTTATGACGAAACCAGTTCCATACTCATGTCGTCCATTCTGATTACCACTGAAAAATATTACAGATTTACTTGTTTTTTGGTTTCCGCAGTCATGCCATCTAATCTCGTGTACCGCCACTATGTCCATTTCTATTTTTTCTAGTGTATGGCACTGTTAGCAGCTCCCGTTCTGTACCAGCTCTGTACGTTCCATGTTCCAATATTCATAATCCATTTTCGTTGCGAGTTTCATCTTCTGAGTTGACCAGGGCAGGTAGTTAACCTTCCGCTCAACCCACAAGACCTGGAGGACCAGAATTTTCTGTTGGGGTTCATTCCCTTAGCCGAGAAGTTCCGGTTTTTAAGGCGCCGGCCGGAGACTCGCCTTTCACCCTCTTCCGTCAGCTGCATAACGCACATCCATTGTAGGCCATGCATGAGGTTACGCGGCACATGCCCTCTAGGACGTGGAAGTAGGATTTGTCAGAGCGTCTTTTGTAGACTGCGGGAATTTTCCAGAGTTTTGTTGCAATGAAGTCTTCGGCCAACTTCATCACCTCTGAGACCCAATACTGACCATTTAACCTCCTTATTTATTATTATGCATCTGCTTAATTATATCCTACGGCGAAATAGCTTTGCATACTCCAGAGACTCTGGACATCGTCGATTCTTAACTTGGTATGTAATCACTCTAAACATTCACGAGGATAGGCTAGATTCATCTCGTTCTTGTTCACAGCGCCTGGATTTTTCTATCCCTTTCTGCGGCATCTTCGATAAGGGGGCGAAGTTAAAAATCATTCGACTATGAAGCCTCTAGAAAAGTAATCCAAAACCAAATAGAACAAAAAAAATGGATTTCTGCGCAACTGACGCCACGAACATCCCATGAGAGTTAATCAAAGAGGGATAAGGGATAAATAAAGTCCAAAGCAAAGGAGAGACTTATTGTAGGGATTAAATATAAAAAAATATTTTTCAAAGGTCTACTGAGACATAAATTCTAGAAATGATTGTATGGGTTTTGGTACAAGTTACAACAATTCAAAATTGGGTTGTGTGTGGTATGAATGGCTTTGGTTGATTATTTTTTGAGAAATAAACGTGAGAGACTTCAATCCTTTTGGGGACACACAAAAAATCTCAGGAGCATTAGACTATGGCGTGCCATTTTAAGGATGATTTAGGTTTTTTTTTATTCCGCTCAATTAGATTCCTCCATTTGGCACAAATGCCGGAAGAAATATAATAACTGATCATAATCATACTAAAATAAGCCAATGAAGTTCTCGGTTTTCGGGGAATTGGGGTTTCAAGTTTGTGTTAGTATTCCTGCGCCCCTTTTTTTTATTTATTTATTATTATGCATCTGCTTAATTAAATCCTACGGCGAAATAGCTTTGCATACTCCAGAGACTCTGGACATCGTCGATTCTTAACTTGGTATGTAATCACTCTGAAAATTCCCGAGGGTAGGCTAGATTCATCTCGTTCTTATTTACAGCCCCTGACTTTTTCTTCGATAAAGGGGCGGAGTTAAAAATCATTTGACTATGAAGCCGCTAGAAAAGCTATCCAGAGTAAATAGAACAATAAAAATAATTTTCTGCGCATCTGACGCCACTAACATCTATAAGAGCTAATCTAAGAGGGATAAAGGCGAATATGAAGAACACGTCCAAAGCAAAGGAGAGGCCTATTGGGAGAGTTAAATGTAGAAAAAATATTTTTGAATGGTTTATAGAAACAAAAATCTTAAAAATGATGCAAGTTACGAGAACCCAAAATTGGGTTGTATGAAGTCTTGAGTTGATTAATTGTTGGGCAATAGGCGTGGACAGCTTCAATCTTTCTGGACAAACAGATGCTAAATGCCTCCATTTAAAACAGATTGCTGAAAGTAAGTAATAACTAATCATAAGACACTTCTAATTTGAAAATAAAATATATTTTATATGAAAAAATAGAAATAAACTAGGCACATTATTAGGACCGAGCACCCAGGCTTCATTGGCTTTCGGTTTACTGCTGAATTGTCAATAATAGTAAAATAATCCAATGTAGGCCTCAGTTCTTCAGGGATAAACTAGTTTGGGTTAGTTTAGGTTTTTCTTTTGAATTCCATACTTTGATTCGATATGCGAAATATTAGAATATATTTGGGAGAGGATTCTCCAATTATTGGAACAGTCGTCACGTGGGAAGAGAAAGTATGCAAATAGGGATATATTGTATTCTTCAAATATGGGATTGCTAACATCGCATGAAAATCGATAGGACTATGAGGACTGTTCCAATGACTCGAGAATTCATACCTTGAAACAACCTAGGCCAAGAAAATCATACATAAAAATTAACTCTTTATGACTAGGTATACTTATTGTGAGTAAGAGCACATTTCCTGATCTCACACAATTAACTTATCCTGTTGCGAATGATTCATGAGTATCAGAATCGTTGTCGCTGATATATGACAAAGATTAATTTTTAGGGAAGCACTGAGGAAACGGCGGCAAATTGCGGTTTTAAATTGCGTAATTTAGCTTTAAATCAAGCAAATTGTAAAATACGGTGTGTCATACGCGGGATTTTCCCCATAATAGAGATATTTTAAGCCTTTCATTGTTACCGCCTTAAACGTTAAAAGTTTTACAGAGCATGGGCAATAGCTCGAAAATAACCGATTGCACTATTTTCCTTTACTCAGAATACTCAGATGATGAAACGGTTGAAAACAAAGAATTAATACATACTGAAGAAGTTGAAAACCTCGATTCAAGTTGGTGAAATAGAAGAAAAAGATTTTGGGATTGTAGAGCTCAGAACTGTGAAAAATATTTCCAAAAACCTTGTAGCTTAAATTGTTACTAAGGAAGGCCGTTCCTACATGAGTACATGTGCTCTTACTTAAAAGAGCCTGCTACAATTCCCTGGCTTAAGGAGGAATCTTTAGTGAAAAAAAAATGAAATTAAACGAAAAATGCCAAACCCAAGGAGCAATACAGTTGCCAGGTTTAAAGTTGTAAAGAATGCTAACTTTCTTTTCTATGTATTAATATGTTTAATTTTCATAGAGCGTAATTTTATTTTTGTTTCTGAATTTTGTTTGTTTTCTTAGTTTTTAGCATCTAGGATGGGTTAGCTACCTTCTTGTTTACCTTCTAATTACCATTGCAAAACGTATCTGCTTACTTAACCACTTTCAAAGATCTTATAAGAAGATGTTATGCATTACCTCATCGTGGAATGACGGAAAAATTCCCTTTGTTTTTTTTTTCTCTGTAGGGAAAAAAGGGATTAATTATATTGATATCCCATAATATTCCGTAAGTTTTAAAGAGCAGTATACCTATTTTTTTATTTTTTTTCCTTTAAGTTGTGGTCAAGAATTAAGCAAGTTTGTCGAAAGTCACTCCATTTTACCATAATTAATAATATTTTTAAAACAAATTCTTGGTAGGAACAGCAATTATTTTTTGGAGATAATTTCTGATTAGAACACACATGGAAATATTAAAATTGTCCACAGAATCGTCCATTATAAAGTAAATTAAAATACCTAACAGTGCTTTTAAACGTTTTGCCCCTCTTAATCACACCACTAAATGTAAACAAATAAATACCCAATTATTAAGACATAACTAAATCCGCAAAGCTGCAAAGCTTTAGTTAGAGGCATTCACAAATTACCCGTGTAAAGCTCGAGAAGTGGGGGACAGCATTTCTACAATCTACAAGTACACTGCGGCAGGCGGGCTGGCGGTTCTTAGAGAGTACTACCTTATATACCACGCAGATTAGTTTAAGTAAAGCTTCAGCATAAAAGCGCGGGAAATAACTTCGGAAGCGGCTTATTTTTAAAACGTGGCGCGAGTGTTTCATATTTATTTTGTGACATTATTTATTGGATTTGATTTTTTATCAGGTACAGTTTATGCTCTTTCGTATTGTTTATTAGCATTAGCATTTCTATTATGTTCAGAGTAATATTATCGTTTATTTTCATCTTATTAATTATGGTGTGTGCCAAACGTATTTAAATAGTTTAGATTGCGTGAAGAACAATAATAATAATTGTTTATTTAGGTTTGTGTTGTAGATAATAGATACACCCTGAATTTTTTTAAGATATTTCCAAATATATGAATCAACGGAGACAAGGAATGAATATACACCGCAGTTTTTCTTTCTTTTTTGAGGCATTTGTGATATAATAGAAACGCAAGGAATTTTTTAATCAATAATATTATATATGAAATATATTGTTCGCAAATAATTTAGAATGCAAATAAATAATTATGACATAAATTTCGTTTAGTTTTGGTTAATTTTTAATTAAACATAGTTCTATTAATGAGATAATTAAAAAGCAGAAATAAATTAAATGTTTATCTCCTTATATATCGCTTCTTAAGACAGATTATTACCTTTGTTTCTAAATAAAACCTTTTTAAAAGTTAAAATTCCATACACGAAAATAGTGTATTAATAACCTATTTTAAAATAATGCATATAAATATCACGGGCAAGTCAATTTTTTGTGTATACATTTTAAGACGGTTCGAAAGTATTTGTCATTTTTTTGTATAGTAAATACTAGAAAAATGGGATTTCCAGAAAAAAATAGTTTCAATGCAAAAAAAAAATAAATTTAAAACGCACATGTTTTATCAACTTTTTAAAGTATAAAGTTTATTTTATGTTTCAATTGATGTACACTCTGTTATATTCAGTTTGCAATAATTACTGTAAATTACGACTACTTATTACGAGGTTAAAAATTGTACTATGCCTATATGCTCATTATATAAACTACTGTTCACTTGAAACGCATACGAAAAATGTTTAGTCTAGTTTTTATGTACTTATTTCCAAAACTATTAGGCCTGCGCCTGATAATTTGAAACTATTTGGCATTTTTTGTATAGTAAATATTAGTGTAAAAAAAGTGTCGATTTCCAGAAAAAAATTAGCTTCAGTGCAAAAAAAAAAGTTATTTTCAAAATGCTCGTACACAGGGTGAAACAAATTCGCTTCTCACCATTAGGATCTCGGAACCCATAAGAGATATGAAGTCTGTTAAATAGGAGCAAAGTTCCGTAATGTAAGGGTCAATGATTTGCCGTTGAGAAATTTAAAAAATTTCGACTACTTCCGGAAATATCCGTAATAAACCGAAAATCAGCTATTTTATTTTTATTTTTTCCTGACCTTATTTGAATAGATAATATAACATAAATTTAACATTATTATTGCTACTTTTTCTCCTTTATAAGATGGCAGTATCAAATTTTAAATCTGACGTTTCGTGTCCGAGCCCCTATCATCAACTTCATTTTTTCAATAAGGACCTGGATTTTTTATTTACTTTTTTAGAAGCTTTTAGTGTCCCAAAACCAACGATGTGTCACACTTGTTCAATAGCCGTAACAAATATTCTCATAAGTGAAATCGGGTCAGAAAAGATCGCCTAACTCTGTCTAACACAGTATCTCTCATGACAAAAATCTAGATTTGTTGATTTATTGATAAGTGTGATACGTCATTGGTTTTGAAAGACCAAAGGCTTCTAAAAAAATTAAATAAAAAATCCAGGTCCGTATTTAAAAAAATGAAGTTGATGATTGGGGCCCGGACGCGAAACGTCAGATTTAAAATGTGATACTGCCATTTTATAAAGAAGAAAAAGTGGCAATAATAATGTTAAATTTATGATATATTATCTCTTCAAATAAAGTCAGGAAAAAATAAAAATTAAATAGCTGTTTTTCGTTTTTTACGGATATCTCCGGAAGTAGTCGAAATTTTGCAAATTTCTCAACGGCATATCAATGACTCCTAAATTGCGCAACTTTGACCCCATGTAATGGACTTCGTATTTCTTATGGTTTCCGAGATCCTAATGGTGAGAAGCGAATTTGTCTCACCCTGTATATCAATTTTTTAAAAGATAAAATTTATTTTATTTTTTAATTGACGTGTACTCTGTTATAATCGGTTTGCGATAATTACTAGAGAAATTACATTTTTTCGAGCTTAAAAATTGTATGCCAAATATATACCCTGCTGTTCACATGAAACGCATACGAAAATTGTTTCATCTAGTTTTTAATGTCATCATCATCATCATCATCGCCAGCTTCCTCATATCCATTTCTGAATGTACGCCTCCCCTTGGCCTCTTCATGCTGTGCGGTTTGAGGCTACTTGGATCCACCTGGTTCCCGCTGTTTCTACTATAGCCGCGTTCGTTTTTGTCATCTTTTTCCTCGATTTGCTCTGAAGTCACGAGTTATGTGTATTTAAAAGGAAAATCCAAGTCACGTGCCTGTCAAAATGTTTGAGCAAATCGAGGAAAAAGATGACAAAAACGAACGCGGCTTAAGTCGTCCTTCCATCGGGCTCGGCGTCTACCGCGGTTTCTTTTCTCTGTCATGGGTCTCCACTCTATCACTCCTCTACTCAACCTTTCGTCCTCCCTTCTTGCTAAGTGTCCGGCCCATTGCCATTTTAGTTGTGCTATTCGTTCAGCTACGTCAGCCACTTTAGTTTTTCTTCTTATCCATTCGTTGGTCTTTCTGTCCTGCAGTCGTATGCCCAGTATTGCCCTTTCCATTTTCCTTTGGGTTACTTTTAGTCTTTCCATGTTTGTTTTTGTTAATACGCAGGTCTCTGAAACACAGGTAACTGTTGGGAGGACACATTGATTGAAAACCTTCGTTTTGAGATGTTGAGGGATCTTTGATTTAAACACTTGGCTTAGCTTACTGAATGCTGTCCATGCCAATGCTGTTCTTCTGCTTATCTCGGCGTTGTGTGTTGGTTCTGCCATTGACAATTTCTGACCCAAGTATACATATTCGTCCACCAACTCTATTGTTTTATTGTCTATTTGTAAATTTCGTCCGTTCCCTGCGTTGGTCATTATTTTTGTCTTGGTGATGTTCATGTTTAGTCCTACTTTGCTTGTGGCTTCGTTTAGGTTGTTACTATTTCCTCTAGTTTGTTTATGTCATCGGAGAAGAGCACTATGTCATCAGCGAATCTGAGGTTAAACAGGAATTCCCCATTTTTATTTATTCCTATATTGTGCCATTGCAGGGTCTTGAAAACGTCTTCTAGAAGTAAATAGTTTTGGTGATATGGGGTCTCCTTATCTTATACCTCTTCTTATTTCTACTGCATTAACTTCCTCAGCTGCTTGTATGGTAACTGTTGATTTATCATACATGTCTTTTATTATTTGAATATATCGATAGTCTATTCTATATCGTTTCAATGCATTCAGCAGTGCCCACGTCTCTACGCTATCGAATGCCTTTTCAAAGTCAATGAATGCCATTTATAGGCGTTGGTTATATTCGTAGGACTTTTCCATTATTTGTCTGATTGTGTGTATATGGTCGATAATACTGTATCCTCCTCTGAAGCCTGTCTGCTCGCGAGGTTGGAATTCGTCGAGCTTTGTTGTTATCCTATTCATTAAAACTCTGGTGAACAATTTACTAAGATGAGATATTAACGATATCGGGCGGTAGTTCTTTAGGTCTTTTATATTTCCCTTTTTGAATATTAATACAATATTTGCGCTTTTCCAGGAGTTGGAGATTTCTCCAGTCTCGGGGCAGGTGTTAAACAACATTTCTAACTTATGCAACACTTTGTTGCCACCATATTTAATCATTTCAATGATTACGCCATCAGGTTCTGCTGCTTTGTTGGATTCCATCTGTTTAATGGCTGTTTTTATTTCGTACTTAGATATCGGTGGTAAATCTTCGGTGTGATGAGTATAAGTTTTGGTAGAACCGTTCTAACTGCTCTGCTATTTCTTGTTGGTTGTGTACAGTTCTTCCATTTTCATCCATGAGACATATCAGCCGTTTGGTTCCCATTTCCAGTTTTTTTCTAAAGACCTTTGGTCCCTTGTTTTCTTCTATTGTTTCACTTATAGTTTTTTCGTTGTATTCTGCGACATCTCTCCTGACGTTCCTTCTTATTTCCTTATTTAGTTCCTTCACTTCTGTTTTTTGTTATTTGTCCTATCAGTGCATTCCTTGTGGTTATCAGATCTTTAGTTTCCTTCCTTAATTTGTTTTTTTTTGTGTATTGTCTGTTTGTTTTTATTATGGACTTTGTTGCACGTGTGAGATTAGAAGCGATGCAGTCGTTTAGCCCATTTACGTCGTTCGGGATAGTTGTTCAACGCGTTTTCAACTGCCTTTGCATATTCGTCCTTATGTTCCCTTAGAGTTCTTATTAGCTTCAGTGCAAAAAACCGTTCTATTTTTAAAACGCACGTATACAGGGTGTTCCGGATAAGAATGAACTCTACAGGGATCTCGTAAGCCATTAGAGCTACAGATAGGTTTAAATTAGGAAAAAGATGCGCTCCACTGAACCCTGTAATATGATGTTTTAAAATTCGGAATATTTCCGAAGATATTCGAAAAAAACGAAAATTCGCGATTTCGTTTTTATTTTATTCTGACTTTATTTGAAAAGATACGTCAAAATAAATTTCACATTTTCATTTCTACTTTTTCTGTACTTTCTTAAATTTTCAATCCGACGTTTCGTTTCTTCGCAACCATCATCAAAATAATTTTTTTAAATGGTCAAAAAATTAATGTTTTATTTCTAATAAATATTATATTTAATTCTAAATCCAACGACATATCACACTTAACATTTTTCCGACGTTTCGGATTAAAAAACCGCCATCAATGCTAGTTGATGATTATTGCGGGGGAACGAGACGTCGGGTCAAAAATCGAATTGCGTCATCTGAAAAGTGGCAATAAAAATGTAAAATTTATTTTGATCTATCGATTTTAATCGAAATGGAAAATAATAAACTGAGGCATAGAAAATATAGTTGTGTAACTACATTTTCTGTGACTGAGGCCAATATTCGTGTTTGCCTAAATTTCATTCATTTCTTCTGTAACTAAATATTTAAAGCGATATGATAAACGCATACGAAAAATGTTTAGTCTAGTTCTTAATGTACGTATCTCTAAAACTATTAGGCTCTTGATAATTTGAAAGTATTTGGCATTTTTCTGTATAGTAAATACTAGTCTGAAAAAGTGGCGATTTCCAGAAAAAAAATAGCTTCAGTGCAAAAAATATGTTCAAAACACACGTAGTTTATCAATTAAAAAAAAATATATTTCATCTTTTAATTAACGTATATCCTAATATATTCGCTTTGCGGTTAGCGTTGCCACCCGTCTTCTTTTCCTCGGCCACTGTCCTCTTTTGAGCGTTCGGGGGAAGTCCGGGAAAATGTTTACAAGCGTCCGGGATTACTATAATGATTAAAAGTTCCACAAAATCCATGGTAATCAAAATATACATCGAAATAATAATAATGTACATTTTTATCTAACTGATGATATGGGTCGATAGTATAGAACATCCCTACATTTTGTTGTATATTCCAATATTAAGATGCTTTATGGTTTCCCTTATAGGTAATAAATTACATAAGAATGGTGCCTGCACACTTCAGCATATAGTTTATCTTAATTGCTTCGCTGAAAGAAATCGGATTATGTTACACTTCTTTCGGTGTGTGACCATACGAAAATACTTATAGTCGTTTAGTCGTTTGTTAAGATTCTATAGGCATAGCACGTTGTATTCCTTTATTAGTTATAAACAGTAAACCTTCGTTCAATTGACTTTTTGTGTTATTTCTTAAAGACTCATTCCCTGCATCGTCAAATTGTGACAGGTTATGGGCGCAGGGTTTGCAAGAGTGGTTTAAGAAAGCGCCATAGTTAGGTATTGTACGAGGTTGTGCGTTTGTTTCGTCGTCGTAATAAAAAAATAAAATGGCGGTAAACGAAAGTTTAATTTCGGATTGAGTGTTGAAAAACGTAAAGGCCGTGAGAATTATAGCGACTGGAAGTTCCAGATAGGTGCGTTATTAAAGTTAGACGGACTTTGGAACTGTATAACTGGACAGTCGGAGCCTACGATGGATGATAATACAAGAGCGCGTCGTGAAGAGAAAGCTCTTTCAAAAATAATTCTTTCCCTTGACAAGTCGACGGTTCCTCATGTGATATAAGCGCAAACTGCTAGCGAAACGTGGAAAGCTCTTGAAAAAGCATTTGAAGACAAAGGACTTCATAGGCGACTAGGTCTACTTAGGAATTTGTGCTCCATAAAGTTAGAGAATTTTGGCACAATGGAAGAGTATGTCAACGAAGTCATGTCTTTGTCCCAAAAACTTTCATCAATTGGAAAACCGCTAGATGATGAGTTTTTAGGCGTTATCATGCTGCAGGGACTGACAGTGGACTACGAGCCAATGGTTATGGCACTGGAAAATTCAGGTGTCGGACTTCGTTAAGACGAAATTACTGCAGGACAAAAAATGGCAGAATAGCAAACATACTGGTGATTGTGCACTTGTCGCAAAGAATTTTAAAAAATCTCCATGGTGCTGGGGCTGTAAACAGAAAGGACATTATAAAAATCAATGCCCTCAAATGAAGAAGAGTCCTCCAGATACTTCTGAAAAGGCAAACAAAAATAAGAATAGCCAAGGTGGACGGAAAGCTTTGTTCGCGACAGCTTTCAGTATCAATAGTATACATGAAACAACCTGGTATGTTGATACTGGTGCCTCTTCCCACATGACTGGAAACAGAGAACTTCTTTCCAACCTAACGGATGAAGACTCGGGGCAGGACGTATTCATGACAAATAATGCTAAACTATCGGTGAGTGGAACTGGCAATAGTATTGTGAAGTTGAAACACAATGGAACTGTGCAGAATATATCAAAAATTAAATATGTACCAAATCTGTCAGTGAACTTGTTGTCAGTGAATGGGACATTGTGTGCATTTTGACGCAGAAGGATGTAGAATAATTGATCAAGGTAACTGTAGTATTAAGGGAGAACCTGTAGCTACGGCAGCAAATGTGAATGGCTTGTATAAACTAGATGTCATGAATGTGTTTGCGAATGTGGCGAAATCTCTAAATTCTCAGATGCTATGGCACAGACGCCTAGGTCACCTTAATCATTATAGCATGGCGTGGTTGAATAATGGTCTGGCCACTGGTGTTTTGTACAACGAAAATAAAAACCCAGAATACTGTGAAAGTTGCATTAAAGGTAAGCAGGCCAGAAAACCTTTCCCGTATAAAAAGGATAAACAAGTCACACAAAATAAACTTGACTTGATCCATTCAGACCTTGTAGGACCTATGGAAGTGGAATCATGGGGTGGCAAAAAATATATGTTTACCCTGATTGATGACAGCACAAGGAAAGTATTTTGTTATTTTCTAGAACATAAAAGTGAAGTTCCAGACATTTTCAAAAACTTCTGCTCCATGGTGGAAAACCAAACAGAACGAAAAATAAAGATTCTGAGAACCGACAATGGAGGAGAATACTGCAACGAGCGTTTGGGGAGATTCCTCAAATAGCGGGGAATCAAACATGAACAAACAATAGCCTACACTCCACAGCAAAATGGAGTGGCTGAACGCTACAATCGAACCATACTCGAAATAGCACGTTCAATGTAAAGTAAAGTAAAGTAAAGTATTTATTAGTCATAGAAATACAATGGTATTTGTTGATAAGTCACACAATGAAACAAAACCAATAAACCACACACTACTTACAAAAATCCAATGCCGAAAACAGCAATTAAATTGTAAATACAAATAAAAAATGAAAATATAAAAATAAAATCGCAAAAATATAATCACAAAAGACATACAACGTACACTCATAGAAAGGTATCTCTTTGTTCTACTAGATTGTAAAATTCCGAAAAACTATACAGGCAATTTTCCGTAACGAGTCTTTTAATCTTCTTTTTGAACTTTATTAGGTCAAGTTCACGTATACTATGTGGAAGAGAATTATATAATTTAAATTCTTTAGTATCATATCTTCTGAGTCTACTTTTTGGTAAAATTAAGTTATTACAACCCCTTGTTTGGTATGCATGTATATCCGATGCCCTTACATAATTATTAATGTTTTTCCTCATATCTACTAGTTTATTATATATAATTAGCCCAAACAGGGTCATTATCTGGTACGATTCAAAGTACGCCCTGCAGGAAATGTTCCATGATATACCAGCAATTGTTCGAATGGCAAATTTTTGCACTTTAAAGACCCTTTCCAAGTTTGTGATTGCACAGGAACCCCATGCCAGTATTCCATATTGAAGAACAGATTCAAATAGAGCATGGTATGTCATTATGGCCGCTTTTATATTAATTGATTGCCTAATCTTACGTATGGCATATATATTTTGGTTCAATTTGCTACACATGATGTTAATGTGTTTTGTCCATAATAGATTGCTATCCAATGTAATTCCGAGAAATCTGATCCCATCACCATTACCATGGCAAACAGTGTCAAAAAGTAGAGACTGGGTCTTGTCCACGTTCAGCAACAACCGATTAGGTCCAAACCAAGATTTAGCCAGTCGCAGCACATTCCCAAGCACCGTAGCTGGGTCCCCACCCCTTTCCAAACCAATGCCAAATGTCGCATCATCAGCATACATGATGGTGGTAAAGGTCTTCTCAGGGAATATGTGGGGCAAATCATTTATGTACACATCGACTCAAATAGTCCGAAGCAGATGTTGGCAGAAGCTGCCAACACAGCAGTTTATCTTTTGAACCGTTCACCAACTAAAAAAATACGTGGTGAAACTCCTGAAGAGGAATGAACCGGCAAAAAGCTAGACTTGAAACATCTGAGGATTTTTGGATGTCGAGCTTATGTTCATATACCGATGTGAAAAGAAAAAAACTTGACGACAAAAGTAAAGAGTATATTTTTGTCGGGTACTCTGAAACAAGTGCTGGATACAGGCTATTAGACCAAAGTAACCATAGTCTAAAAATAGCGAGGGATGTTGTGTTTTTGGAAAACAAGCTTTCAGACGACCCATCGAAGATTTCTATTGCACCAACTACATCAGAATTTCTTCCGTTGAAGATAACATATGGGAATGAAGGTGATGATGCTGACTTAGAAGATATGCCAGCTGAGGCCCCCCATCTTCAAGAAGAAGAAGAAGTCAATCCAGAAGAAAACAGTGATGTGCTAGTTGGTGAAAACGAAAATGAGTCAAGTGAGAGTGAAAGTGAAAATGTTGAATCCAGGTATCCTAAACGTGTAATAAGAAAACCGGACAGGTATGGTGACTGTATTACTAATTACGACTCTGATTTTGCTATGTTAACTATATCAGATGAATTAGAGCCAACAACCATTTCCGAAGCATTGTCAAGCTCGCGAAGTGTAGAATGACGAAAAGCAATTAAAAATGAACTTGAAGCATTCAAGGCAAACAATGCTTGGAAATTGGTCGATAAACCTAATAATAGAAACATTATTAAAAATAAGTGGGTTTTTAAAATTAAAAGGAATCAGAATGGAGATATAGAGACTTATAAAGCTAGGCTTGTAGCAAAGGGGTTTACTCAAAAATATGGAGTTTCTTCTCGAATTCTGAAACTTTTTCGCCAGTTATCAGATTTAGTAATTTGAGGCTATTATTAGCAATGACAGCTGAATTAAACTTAGAGGCTGATCACTTAGATGTGGAAACTGCTTTTTTAAATGGTGACATTGACCAAGAAATCTATATGAGTCAACCAGAAGGTTTTATAGAGTCAGGGTCAGAAAACAAAGTTTGTCGATTAAAAAAGGCTATCTATGGGCTTAAACAATCCGCCAAATTATGGTATGAAAAAGCATATCATGTATTAATAGAGTTAAATTTTGTGCAATCAAAAATAGAGCCATGTATTTTTATTAAAAATTTTGCGGATTCCATTATAATTATAGCACTTTATGTTGATGACTTTTTTATTTTCTACAATGATCACCAAGAGGCAAAACATTTAAAAATTAAATTAAATAAGCATTTTCACATTAAAGACCTTGGACCAATCTCGAATATTCTCGGAATAAAGGTTGATTGAGATCGTTCAAAAGGCGAATTAAAAATAAGTCAGGAAAAATATATTGAGAAGGTACTTGATAGATTTGAAATTTCAAACTGTAATGCGGTAGGTACTCCATTAGAGCAAAATCAAAAATTATCAGTTGTTGTAGAATTTGTTGATGTACCGTATCAGCAATTGATAGGATCTATACTGTATGTTGCAGTTTGCACAAGACCAAATGTTTCTTTTTCTGTTTCTTTTCTAAGCCAATTCAATAATAAGACCATTGGGTGAGTGCTAAAAGAGTGCTTAAATATTTAAAAGGAACAAAAGATATGGGAATTATTTTCAAAAAATCAAGTAAGCCTATAGCTGGTTTTGTGGATGCTGACTGGGCCAACAATCAACAATAAAATCGATAGAAAATCATTTTATGGCTATATTTTCATGTTAGCGGGAGGTCCAGTAACTGGAAGAGTCATTGTATTTATGTGTAGAAATATTTAACGCAAATGACAATTGTAGTTTCTTAAATCTTCATTTGCCGATGACTATCTTTAACGATAACCAAAGTGCGATAAAATTGCCAGAAAATCATATTTTTCACAAACGCACTAAGCACATACATGTTAAATATCATTTTATTCGTGATAAAATAAAAGAAAATGATATTGAGCTTTCCTACATGCCTACAGCAGAAATGATCGCAGATATGTTAACAAAATCATTGGGTTGCAAAAAACATAAATTCATTTGTAATGAAATAAACTTGAAATAGTGTCTGTGCCGTTACTGCGAAAAATATTGTTTTTTTAGGTATGTTAGAATTGTTTTTTTTATTACTATTTAGAAAGCACCTTTAATATTGAGGGAGAATGTTGTATATTCCAATATTAAGATGCTTTATGGTTTCCCTTATAGGTAATAAATTACATAAGAATGGTGCCTGCACACTTCAGCATATAGTTTATCTTAATTGCTTCGCTGAAAGAAATCGGATTATGTTACACTTCTTTCGGTGTGTGACCATACGAAAATACTTATAGTCGTTTAGTCGTTTGTTAAGATTCTATAGGCATAGCACGTTGTATTCCTTTATTAGTTATAAACAGTAAACCTTCGTTCAATTGACTTTTTGTGTTATTTCTTAAACACTCATTCCCTGCATCGTCAAATTGTGACACATTTCCGTAAACTCTGTGATCGCAGTCGCAGATCTCGCGCTGTCGGCTCTGTTGACGTGATGATCACATTACGTATATATTCGATTATTAACCATCTACACGAGTTCTTCCGCCTGAAGAGTCCAGGGCATGCGTAAACACATTTCTTACAAATATGAAGATGACTTTATGGTTCAGAGAATTGCTCTCAGTGGGCCTCGTGGCTCAGTGGCTCGACGCTGTGTTTCTGATACGGCGGCCCGGGTTCGATTCCAACGGCAAGACATGCTTTAATTATGTTATGTTTAAAGTTGTTTTTTTTTCTTGATTTTGGGCATGCCTTGGGTTAGTTTCGTTTGGTTGCGTCCCGGAGCGAGCGAAGCGAGCAGAAGGCTATGCGTGAAGTGATATAAAAGTACAAATTACAAATGTAAACATTGTGATGCGCGTGCAAGATCAGGACTCGTTAGGCGGAAGGACTCGTGTAGATGGTTAAGAATAAAATATCACTCTCTTTATCTTTTGCGTACATTTGAAAAAAGAGGTTCGAAAATATATCTACTATTTGCTTGATTTCAAATTATTTGTCCATTTGCTTTGCTGCGTTCACACGCTGCACTTTTTTGATCTCGCCTTTCGTTCTTGAAGTTATATAAAGAGGTCACAAAGTATATTTTAGATTACAAAAAGTGAATAGTTTTCCCTAATATTTTTCAGAGCAACATTGGATATGAATTTTAAATATTAGTGCCTTAAAAACTTAAAATATGTTGCTTATGATCATTATCTATACTGTATATTAGGGTGCGTCCACTTGCCTCTACCTACAGCAAATTTTCGACCTTCGAACCAGCGCATTTGGCAGCAGCCCGGTGTTTTGCTTTTAATATTTCACTCGCTTCGCTCTGGGGGCGCAACCAATCACAACTAGCCCAAAGCAATGCCCAAAATCAAGAAAACACAACTTTGAAAAATATATGAATTAGCACGTACGCATGCGTGAAGGCTCAAAATTCCTGTAGGTAGACGCGAATGGTACGTCCGAGGATTCAATCAAAATATCCGGGGATTTAGGCATTCAGGTTATAGTTTTGGAAATTCTAAGATGGCAACCCTATTTGCGGTGATTATTACAAATCACATTTTTTCGAGGTTAAAAATTTTTGATACAAAGACAATCCTTTAAAGAACAGAGTTTGGAAAGTTGTATTACTCAGCTATTTTGTTTAATTATACGATACGAATATTCAGTTTTTGTAGCTATCCTTTACTGGATAAATAGAAATATAAATCAGCACCTGGACGGAATACCTATATTTATAAAAAAGGCCGCGGAATTTGTGGTAAAAATGTTATCGGTGACGAAATATCGCAGAATTTGAAATAATAATAAGAATTGTTTATTTTTTGATAGTTGAATCAATATAACAGTACCGTATTTGGCAGTGTATGTGATAAGGCTCTATAATAAATAACGAAGAGAAATATTTTATAAACAAACAAGAATCTCATACCCAACATGGTGTACATGCGTAGACATATATTAATGCCTTCTCTAATTTCAAATTTTCATGTAGGAATAACAAGATCTTCAAACTCAATTGATTTTTACGCGCCGAAATTGTCAAAAAGTGCTTTGAATAATTCTATTTGTTTGCATTATTATTAATTTATGACGATTAACATAAAATTTGCTAGTTGACAAAACCACTTATATTACCTGTAATGGCATATTTGAGCTTGAAAATAAATCATTGTTTATTTATTTATAAATTAATGAAAACTCATTATTAGTCAATGGAACAATTGAACACGTAAAGTGGGGACAGTGCGGTGGCGTAGGGACAGCAGGGCTGCCAGTTTGGTTTTTATTTCAACACGTGACCGTTTAGCACGGATAGAGAGACACTACACTATGCCTATTTATGAGACGATGCTGAAATATAATCGTAAGATTAAACGCACTTACCTGAGTGAAGTTTAATTTTGATTAAATGGGGCATCATCGAAATAAATAGGTCTCCACTTCAATTTTTTCCTAATTGGATTCCATAACTCCCAAGTATCGCAACAAAACTGCTTTAAAGAAAACTGATTAGATGCTGGCTAGCGGTGGCGTAGGTACAACGGGGCTGCTGCACGGATAGATAGATACTACACTAAACCTATTTATGAGACGATGCCGAAATATAATCCTAAGATTAAACGCACTTACTTGTGTGAAGTTTAATCTTCATTAAGTTGGGCATCATTGATATAAATAGGTCCCCACCCCATTTTCTTCTAATTGGATCCCATAACTCCCAAGTATCGCAACAAAACTACTTTAAAGAAGACTGATTAGATGGCGAAGGAACAGCGGGGCTGCCAATTTGTTTTCCTTTTAACACGTGACCGTTTAGCACGGATAGAGTAGAGAGATACTACGCTGCACCTATTTATGAGACAATGCTGAAATATAGTCAAAAATAGGAGGCAAACGTATTGTGCGTCTTTTCATTGCAAAACACAAATAATTCAACTTTTTACCGTCTTATTTTAATTTCTATAATTATTTTAAGATAGATTAGCTACTTTTGGTAGCCAGATCCTATTTCTGTTTAGCCAAAAACCTCCCAATTGCATGGCATGCGCAATTTGTTATTCCTTTCTTTAAGATGCTTTAGTAGTACTTGGCTAAAACGTGTAGATCGTTAAAAAATGGTTTACGTTGACATCAAATCCTAGTGTTACCTTAAGATTCAATGCAATTTGCTTCAGTAATGAAGAAAACAAAATATTCATTAATAAAACAAAATATATAAAATGAACAAACGACTTAAACAAATCCACTAGGTCAAGAAATTAAAATTGCCATCAATTCGCATCTTAATGCGAAGGTTTAGGTAAAAAAGTTGCAAAGTGTAGGCAAAGACATCGGCGTTCATGAAATACCCGAAACCGCTCCAGAGCGAGACCGTTGAACTGATATCGATGAAGCTTTAGAAGCATGATTTCGTGTTTGACCCAATCAAAAGCTTTGACTAAGTCACGAAACACCGCCGCTATGGCGCCGCCCACTTTCACAAATCCACACACATTCTCGAGGAATCGGAAAATAACATCTCCTGTATTCTCCTTAGCCTGACAAGCAAACTGGCTGCTATTAATAACGTTGTTCTTCTCCAAAAATGACACCATCCTCCTCTCAACCAGTCTTTCCATTATCTTTGATAGAGGAGACAGCAGCACGTAGGTCGAAAATTCTATATCTGATCAATATCGGCACTACTTTTGCCCTTTTCAAAACTGAAGAAAAAGCACCCGATGCCCAATAACTATTTACTGCGTCCCTCAAGACCCGAAGAGCAAAAATCGGTGAATCAGGATCGAACACGCAAGAAGCGCATTTATAAAAATGAAGAGGATCTTTAATTATTGAAGATACCACTGATGAGATGTTACGTGCGATCGGTGCTATACTACGGGATGGAGGCCTGGACTTTGAGGGGGATCGAAGTGAGGAGACTGGAGGCAACGGAGTTGTCGATATATCGGATAATACTGGGTGGACAGGAGGACCAAGTGTGAGTAAGAAAGAAGAATTGTTTTTGACAAACCACCGAAGAAAAATGTATATGGGACATATCATGAGGGGAGAAAAGTATCAAATATTGTACTAATAATGCAGGAAAAAATCAGTGGAAAGAGATTCATAGGAAGGAGACGAGTTATAATATTTGATAATTTTCTCCCCTCATGTTATGTCCCATATACACCATTTTTCTTCGGTAGTTTGTCAAAAACAATTCTTTTTTTTACACACGCATGGTCATCCTCTCCACCCGTGAGATCCTCAGCAATCTCCGATATATCGACAACTTCAATGCCTTCAGTCTCCTCACTTCGATCCCTCTTTAAGTCCAGGCCTCCATCCCGTAGTATAAAATGCGCTTCTTGCCTGTTCGATCCTGATTCACCGGTTTTTGTTCTTCGGGTCTTGAGTGACGTGCTCTTCCTTCAGTGAAAAGGACAAAAATAATGCCGATATATAAGAGTACTCTAAAAAATCCCCAATCTGCACCTCCACGTGGTAGAGTATGGAAACACCAGAAAGGTGGCTAAGGCGGAGGGGGACCGAGCCGTTGCCGGGATAAGCAACAAACCTATCTCTTCGGAGTAGGAAAAGCACTCTCTTGTCCTGGGGGTGAGAAACCGCCCCCGAAGGCGGATGAACCAACTAATATGGTCAACGGCGTAGAATCAGGCAGGCAACGGGAAACCACCTGATTAGCAATCACATGAACACATCATGATGAGTCACGATCGGCAGAACGGTTTGCCGGACGATCCGGCTAGCGACCGGCGCGGCGCTTAGTTGGATCCGGGCCAACTAGTGTCAAATTGGTTATCGGGCAGAAGAATGTGAGCAACCAGGCAGCGTCTGCAAACTCAGCTACTGGAAGACCGAACAAGCTACAACTACAAAGTGCTCTCAAACTAGCAACCTGGAACATCCGGGGACTACTCCAAGTAGGAAAGATACACATCCTAGAGCGTGAGCTGATGCGAGAAAAGGTAGAGGTGTGCGGAATATCAGAAATGCACTGGAAAGATGGCGGACACTTCCCAATAGCTGATCACGTGGTATATGTATCAGGAGCAACAGAGACAGGACGTAATGGGGTAGCAGTGATTGTGAGCAAGAGAATAGCGCAATATGTAGAGGCATACGAAGCAATAAACGATCGTCTAATAAAAATAACACTCGGAGCCAAACGAAATAAGTTGCATATTATCCAGGCCTCTATGCCAACAACTACTGCACCTGATGACGAGATTGAAGCTTTATATGCACTGATCGAAGCACATATAACTAATATCCCCCAAATGGAAGTAGTGATTACCATGGGCGACTTCAATGCGAAGGTGGAATGCACGAAACTCGATACGCATATCCGCAAAACAGTTGGCAGATGGATATCTCCAGACAAGAGAACCAAGAATCAGATTCACTATATACTGGTTAGAAACAGGTAGAGAACATCGATAACAGATACTAGGACAAAACCATCTGCAGACTGTGGCTCTGACCACAAAATCCTAGTGGCAAATCTAAAAATTAAGCTGAGAAAACTGCCTCGGCGCAGGAATTGGACAGGACTCCTCCAGCCGCCCTTTTCCAAGCTGAAATCCAGCAGACGATCACACATACACCTACCTCTAACCCTCAGCAACTCTGGATACAAATAGAAAGCTGGATAACAAACGCCGTCCAGAAGTGTGTAATAAAACAACTAGCTGACAGACGGAAGTATTGGATGTCAGCAGCAACAATAAAATTATTGGATGAAAGACACCAACTTCGACTCTCCTATATGTCAACCGATGAGAAAACACGAATGTTGTCTCGACTCAGCCAGGACAACAAAAAATCCTGTCGGCTGGACAAGAACAAACACATCCACAGTATCTGCTTGGAAGCTGAAAGATACGCAAATCACAACGAATCACACGAACTATACACCAAAGTGAAATACCTGGCGCGCGAATCTAAACTTCGCACACAAATAATCAAAGATGAGTCTGGGCTAATTGTCACCGATGCAGAAGGAATTGCTGAGGTATGGCGCAAGTACTGCTCCAAACCATATGGTACTATCACCAGAACAACAAAAATTGCCACGAGGACGAAAGATTTGGAACCGGGAATACTAAGATCAGAAGTGGAAATGGCAATGAACCGACTGGGGAATAGAAAGTCAAGCAAGGCAATGGGATCCGTTGGTGTAGATGTGATGCACACACTGTGCAACCAGATTTGGGAAGCAGAATAAAAAAGAATCCCTTACAGACTGTAATAACTACCGTATGATTGCTTTGGTTCCTCATGCTAGCAAGATCATGCTTTAGATTCTCAACAACCGGCTTAAACCATTCCTACTCCCACAAATAGCTGATGGACAAGCTGGTTTTATGCCGGGAAGAGGGACTCGAGAGCAAATACTCAACGTACGCCTACTAATTGAAAAAGCACGAGAATTTAACGTTTCAATGTACCTCCGCTTTGTGGACTACACCAGGACCATCGACTCTGTTAAGTGGGGCTCACTGTGGAGTATACTCAGTGAAATGGGAGTACCACTGCATCTGGTCAACTTAATCAGACAGCCCTATGATAATAACTCAGCTAGGATCAAAACAAATAACACGCTCTCGATGGAGTTTGGTGTAGAGGCTGGTGTGAGGCAGGGGTGCATCCTGTCGCCTATACTGTATAATAACTACAGTGAATATTTAATGCGACACGTACTGGATGAATGGGAAGGCGGTGTAGCAATAGGAGGAAAGAAAATCAGCAATCTACGCTACGCTGATGATACCCTAATCATAGGTGCAAGCCGGGAAGAGCTGGAAACAGTTATGAAGAGACTTGGTTTAGTTACCAAAGACCACGGCTTGGAGTTCAACACCACAAAAATAAAAGAGATGATAATTGATCGCCAGAATAATAACCTACCACATATCCATAGGCTTCGAAGTTGTGCACCAGTTCATATACCTCGGTGCATCTATCACAAACACTGGACGATGCGAAGCAGAGATCCGAAGACGCCTAGCTATAGCCAGAACATCAACAACGAAGCTGAACAACATATGGAGAGACTCTGCTATCACACGAAATACAAAGGAAGACTGCTCAATTCCCTAATTTTTCCAATCGCCAGCTATGCTTCAGAAACCTGGACTGTAGAGGAGACGGACAAGCGAAGAATAGATGCGTTTGAAATGTGAGCATATAGACGCATGTTGCGGATATCCTGGACTTTGCATCGCACGAATGTCTCCATATGAAACGAACTAAACATTCAGACGCGTTTGTCCACAAAAGTCAGCCAGTCTTTCCTCCGATACTTTGGCCACATTGCCCGAAAAGACGACTCGATCGAACGCCTAATGGTCGAGGGAAAAATAAATGGACGAGGCAGATCACCGAAACGATGGGCTGACCAAACAAAACCCCTGATTGGCGCCACTTTGCATGGAGCAGTTCACATGACCCAGAATCGAGACCAATGGTCAGCCAGACTACGCATGATGCCACCAGATCCTCCCTAGGGTAATGGACCGCAGAAAGAAATATAAGCGTGACGATATGGAATTTTCCACCTATGCGCTAATGTCTACTCTGTCAAAGATAATAGAAAGACTGGTTAAGAAGAGGATGGTTTCAAAAACAACGTTATCAATAGCAGCCAGTTTGGTTTGCAGGCTAGGAAGAATACAGGAGTTGTTATTTTTCGATTCCTCGAGAATGTGTGTGGATTTGTGAAAGTGCCAGTCACGAAATAATGCTTCGAAAGCTTCATCGATGCCAGTTTAGCGGCTTCGCTCTGGAGCGGTTTCTGGCTTTTCATGAAGGCCGGTGTACTTTGCCTACAATTTGCAATTTTTCTACCTAAAATTTTATTTTCGGATCGCCGTGATGATTATCAACCTTCGAAGCGGAGACGACTGTTTAAAGAATTTTAAGTTTAATACTAGAAAATTTACCGATTCCTCGACGGTCGTAAGCTACCTGAGAGACCCCAGGGCATCGTCTAGCCTCCCCTTGGAAAGGCCACTGGTTCTATTAAACTTTCATCAACATATTTTCTCATACTATTAGTTTCCAGTTATAATCGAGCAAATTAAAAACAGCGTCGGATCGACCAAATTATATAAATAAAAACATGTGATCAAACTCATCTACTTATTAAAACAGCTAAAACTAGTTAAGTCTTACAAATAACTGCTCGAATAAATGATTTTTGTTAGACCATTATTGCATCATTTTTTTAAGGCAAAGTTTGTCTATATATATGTAAATGCGCGAAATAACATGCCGGGCTATGATCAAGTTATTGTTTATTAATAATTTCAGTCACTACCGATACAACAGTCGCGATGTCCTAGGCCTAGATAATGAAGCCGTGTGATTTGTTGATTTTTAACCGAATACTCTCGGTAAATTTTATGCTAAACGCAAGTATTGTATGGAAAAGGTAAGTGTACATTGTTGCGAATTCGCATAAACGCCCAATTCTACTTTGAACTCTGATTAATCAATGTTAATTTAATCAAGCGTTTAAACTGGTTAATCGAAGTTCAAATTAGGTGGGCATAAATCTTTTAAATTTTGTTTTGACATTACCGATGAATCTATTTTAAGGTCCAAACGACGCTTTCGGCAGTTTTGGGATACATTCTGTTTACCATTTGCCCAGAAATCGTGAAAATAAAAAAAATACAAACGAAATTCACTATGTTAAGTTTGAGTTACAGCTTGTTTTCATTTCCAATAATTTAATTAAAATTAATTTAAAATCCCAAAAAATTAAAAAGCTTGGACATATTAGCCTTTTCATGGGTGAACCCTTAATGCGTCGCCGAAAAGGTTTCCAATAGAGCAACTGGGAAGGAAACTTGTCTGCAGCGGCTATGTAAATTCATTATTTGTTCAAATAATAAAATGGGCTTTAGAGGTCACTAAAATATATTAATAAATATTTTATTTGCACAAATCTGTTGCAAATAAACATATAGTTGCTTAGTACCAAAGTCCTTCGCTCTGAGTACTAGCAACGGTTTTTTAAGTTGTCATCATTTGTCACAACTAAAATATAACTTGTCACTCTTAATCGTAATTATTAAAACGTGTTTTACATCCACTTTGTAGTACCATTAAATATAACAATAATATTTAGGACGCGAAGATAAATATTCTAAGGTACTTTATCATGATAGATGTTAAAGTTGCCAAGACAATCAGCCCTAAATATTTCGTAGAACGATCCACAGTGTGCAGAATTCCCATTTAGGTTCTGGTGTCATATAAGCACTATCGATTTTGAAGATTTTTTTGAGTTGTATGAAAAGATTACATCAAATGGGACACATTAACGCAAAAAAAAATTGCGGATCGGTTCAGTAGTTCAGGTAAAAGATGGTATTTAAATGTCAATTGGCAATCGGCTTCTTTTTATTGTTTTCATAATTTCATTTGACCTTGGCTCACTGAACTGAAATATCAGTTCAGTTTCAGTTCATTTTGAACTGATCTCCAGTCTCAATCCAATACGGCTTATATAGGTTGGCTTAGCACGGCTCAGCTGTCGTACTGGTAGGTGTTGCGAAGTCCAATTTCTATTTGTTTGTTGAGTACATTCAGCCCGTACTTAACAGATGATGATTCAAAATACTTTGGGACGAAAACTTCTTGGCTTTGTTTAGTAAAATAATAACAATAATTCGAATATATGATTTACTAGAATTAGATGTTAGGTATACGCTAGGAGCGGGTCACTGTCAATAGATACAAATTTAAAATAAGGCTAGTGTCAGTTTCGGTTAGTTCATGTTAGTTAAGAGACAAATGGGAGCTTGTTTGCTTAGCGTGAGGCACATAAGTAACAAGCGCGCAGACTAACCCCGGCTAATTAAGGGTAGCTTAGGTTAGTTTCAGTTAGTTTGTGTTAGTTAAGAGACACATGGGAGCTTGTTTAGATAGTCTGAAGCATGCAAGAAATCTTACATAACTCAGACTAACCCTGGTTAATTAAGGGTAGCTTGGGTTAGTTTCAGTTGGTTTGGGTTGGTTAAGAGACAAATGGGAGCTTGTTTCTTACATAACTCAGACTAATTGAGAGAGTACCATGCCTAGTGCACTTCTTTTGTTGGGTAAATTTGGTTATCTGTTAGGTGGGGTTGGGCATAGACGAAACCATACACGTATGGTTTCGCCTATGGGTCGGGCAAGCGCGTAGCGCGCTTGATTCATTGTGCTTATTTTGTTAATTAAAGTTAGCTTTGATTATTTTGGGATAGTAAAGAGACCAGCGCGCGTAGCCCGCTTGTCTTTTTGCCCCGGTTAATTAGGGTTAATTTCGCTTAGTCTGGGTTAGTTTTGGTTAGTCTGGGTTAGTTTGAATTAGTCTGGGTTGGTTTTGGTTAGTTTGGTTTAGTATTGGTTAATTTGGATTATCTGTGGTCGGTTAAAAGAGAAGTGCGTATAGCGCGCTTATTTAATTAGTTTCACATTGTTATTCTATTTTATGAAACATGCACCTGGACTTGGCAATTTACTTACTTGAAAATCAAAAAGGTTAGTCAAGTCTGACAACATTGCAAGTAAATTGTCATCATTAATGTCATATTGGGAGAGTTTTCGCGTTTAAATGTATCACTAAACAGCCTCATTTCTGAAATTTATTTTTCAATTTTTGGCATCAAAAGTGTTTCATCCGCATTTTTTTTTGAATTAATGTGTTCCACTTGATATAATATTATCATTGAACCCAAAAAAATCTTTAAAATCGACTGTGCTTATATGACACCAGACTCCTCATTTATATTTGGACACCCACAGCCGATTATCCATTAACTTGCTCCAAAATGTATTACGAGCAAATGGTCCTTAATATAAGATAACTGGCTTATGAAATGACAACCATTAATATTAATTGTGAAATTCCCGAAAATTGGCAACCAAATAAGGATGATGGAGGCGAATAGTTTCTTGAACTGATATCCAGATATAAAGAATTAAGTCCTCGTCGGCCGGAAGGATATAGCTTGCTTAATTTAAAAATCATCGCAGATTTCCAGACAAATCAATATTTGCCTACGTATAGCCATCAGTTTTTAAAGATAATGGAACTTTGAGCGAGCATAAAAAATTAGAAACTTCTTATATCATCTCGAAATTTTCAGAATTTTTAGAGACACTTTTTCTCTGTCGACTCGTGGAAACCGCATTTCGCTAGGTCTCTTGGTCGATTTTCAATTCGTAATCATCTGAGGACAGTCCTTTTTTTCGAAATCTACCAACGCCTTAAAATTAATTAATGTACTGAAACCTGCTTAATTTGGAAATTATCGTATATTTCCAGAAAAATCAATATTTTCCCAGATATAGCAGGAAGTTGTTAAACATATTGTGATTCTTTCTATCGGAAATTTGAGCAGGCATAAAACATTGGAAGCTTCTTATACCATTTTGAAATCCTCAGAGTTTTTAGTGCTGCTTTTTCTCTGTCGACTCGTGGAAACCGCACTTTTCTAGGTCTCTTGGTTGATTTTTAATTCGGTATCATCTGATAACTAACAATCTTTCAGGCAGCGTTTGACCCAAAATGGGCGGCTTGCCGACAGCGTCTGTTCCAGATTGGGCGGCTGAACTACTCACCAACACATCTAGCCAGCGAGGTGTTTTACGGCTAAATACCCCCTATGGAAAATGTCAATTGCTAAAACTAAATTACCCCAGACGAGTAGGAAAATATCTCAGAAATCTCGCACTGATAATCAATCAGTCTGTCCCATGGATTCTGGGGGGACAAACATCTGAGGAAGAGAAAGGTGCACTGCAACACAAACCGGACACTACACATTGCAACGTTCAACACACGATCCCTATTGTCACAGGAACGGCTAACCGAAGTTGAATGCGAAATTGAGAATATTAAGTGGGATGTCATAGGCCTCAGCGAAGTCAGAAGGCGCGGTGAACAACTTATCACACTAAAGTCAGGACATAACCTATACTATGCGGGCGAAGATGACAAGCCTAGTGGAGGAACGGGATTCCTGATACATAAGCGCCATAACGCAAACATAGTTTCCTTAAAGAGAATGTCCACCAGAGTAATCTGTCTTGTTCTGGAGCTGACCTCGAGATACAACATCAAGACCTTCAGGTATACGAACCTACGACTAGCCATGATGACGAGGAGGTAGACAGTCTCTATGATGATATAACTACGGCTCTCACAGACCGACAAGCGCAATATACGATTCTATGTGGAGATTTCAATGCTAAAATGGGAATGAAGCAAGACACCGCTGAAACCCCTTTGGGCAACTTTGGACTACCAGGCAGAAACGAGCGAGGTGAAGTAATGCTGGGTTATCTGTTTCAGATGAATAGCTTCTGCAAGAAAAAGTTACATAGAAGGTGGACATGGCAAATTATATTATAACGGACAAAGAACGCATCGTCAAAGATGTGACAGTACTGAATAGGTTCTCCACTGGAAGCGACCACAGACTCGTACGGGCTAAAGTGGTTATTGATATCGATAAAGAACGCCACAGAATGGTCAAGAAGAAAACAAATAAACCTTGGACGAGACCAACAGATATTGAGGGATTCCAGCGCTCTATAGATGATAGATTGGCAAGCTGCGACGCAAAATGAAACGAAGATGTCAACACTATCAATTACATATTAAACAGTGCCATGCTAGAAAGAGTAGAAAGCCATAATAAATACTGCCCAAAAACACGAAAGGAAGAAAAATTGAGCCAATATACAAGGCAAATGATCCAAGAAAGAAGAGACCTCAAAAGTAAAGGAATAGTTGCTAACAACGAGCAAAAAGAAGCAAAAGCCATAAGACGTGACATTAGAGCATTCAATACAAATCACATCCAACAAACGATCGAAGATAATAAAAGTATGAAGGTTATGAGAAGTAAACTTGGAATCGGGAAAAACACATAATCAAACTAAAGACCAAACAAGGTATAACAACAACAAATACAGAAGAAATCCTAAAAATAGTAGAAGACTTTTAACTTTAAACTCTAGCACAGACCGGATATAGTGACAGCCAATAAAGGGATTGTAAATCAAGGTTCAGAAGAATTACTAGGCATCACAATAGATGAAATAAAGCTCGCGCTAAGGAGAACAAATAACAACAAAGCTCCCGGAGAAGGCAATGTAGTTGCAGATACAATAAAAATCGGTGGTCCGCGTTTACTAGAAAAGATCACAGTGCTATTTAACTTGTGCATATACAATACTACAATACCAGACAAATGGCACAATGCTATTGTAATATTACTCCATAAGAAAGGTGATATAGCGGAACATGAAAACTTACAGACCGATAAGCCTTCTGAGCCACCTCTATAAACTGTTCACAAAAATGAGAACAACGAGACTTGAGAAAAACTGGATTTCTATCAACCTCTAGAATAGGCGGGCTTCCGTGCTAAATGTGGAACAAATCACCATCTGCAAAGCATAAAAACGGTGATTGAAAAAAGCATCGAATACAGTAGATCACCTTGCTTTCGTAGACTTTCAAAAGGCCTTTAGTACGGTAGAGCTGAATGCGGTCCTCAGTGCATTAAAGGAATGTCGGGTTGATTACAGATACTCAAAGCTGATTTACAATATCTACAAAAATGCTACAATTATGGTAAAACTTCATGAAAATACTAAATGCATTTAAGTCGGCAGAGGTGTCAAACAGGGAGACACGATATCGCCCAAACTCTTTATCACAGTCTTGGAGTATGCTTTTAAAAAACTCAATTGGGAAAACAAGGTCCTAAATATAGATGATCGAAACTTAACAAATCTACGACTTTTGATCTCAGATAACCTTAAAGACATATGTTACAAGAACTACAAAAGGTATGTGCTGACGTAGGTCTAAAAATGAATATCTCAAAAACAAAATATATGACAAATTTAGTTCCCAGTGAGCAAATTTTCATTGATGATGAGGAAGTAGCTCTGGTGAACAAGTATAACCATCTTGGTCATGAAATCCAGATCTCAAGAGACAACCAAACGTGCGAAATGAAAAGAAGAGTTACACTATCTTGGGCAGCCTATGGAAAGCTTGCGGAGTAAAAGCTACATGCCACAATGTTTGAAGAGGAAGGTGTTTGATCAATGTGTGTTGCCGGTCATGACCTATGGAGCTGAAACCTTAACACTAACTACAGCAAGTGCTAAGAAACTTATGGTAACACAGCGCACGATGGAAAGATGTTCGGGTGTCATTGCGGGATCATATAAGAAATGAAAATTGACGAAGAAGAACCGGCGTCACAGATGTGGTTATCCAAATTCGCGAACTCAAGTGGAAGTGGGCTGGACATGTGGCACGAATGACGGACGAGAGATGGACGAAAAGGCTGTTCGAGTGGAGACCGCGCTTGGATAAAAGACGCAAGGGAAGACCCCCTACACGTTGGACGGACGATCTAAAGAGATGTGTAGGCAACTGGTTACAAAGAGCTCAAGACAGGAAGGAATGGGCAGAAATGGGGGAGGCTTATGTCCAGCAGTGGACACAGAGTGCTGAATGATGATGATGATGATCATCTGAGGACAGATCTTCGAATTATTTTTTTTTTTGCTTTTGGATATATATTTATATGGATTAAATTGGCAAAAATAACATCAGGATTTGTTGTAGGAGTTAGATAAAAGTTTAAGTATTTTCTCTTTAATATATTTTAAACCTATCAAAGTAAACAAACGCAATATAAAAAAAAATGAAAATCGGCGATTTTTTTTAAATGGACACCTTGTATATTTTCCGCCAAAAACAACCTTCTTTTTCTGATTTTGAAAAAATATATATCAATGATTCTGCTTTTTTCGAGATATTTAAGATTAAAACATAATAATTCAATCCAAATTAAACTGCTTTGTAAAGTACATACACTGAAAGATCTAAGAGCACCAGTACTCAATGGGTAAAGATTCCATTTACAAGAGGCAAAATACTTAGAAGTTATCTTTGACCACGAAAAAATACACAAAAAAGAATAGTGGCCTTATATATGTATTTGGCACCCATCACAATTTTATTGGTCAGATCCGAATTTAAAAGCCAAACGCGCATACGGAACGTATTTCTATTTTTTTTTTGGATTTCGGACATACGGAATGTATGTATACGGAATATATAAATGCACCCGGCAGCGATATCCGAATATATGTGTTACGTGTAATTTAATATTAAAACACTTAATATTAAAACACTCGCTTCGCTCGCCCCAAAAGGTTAACCAAAACTAACCCAAAGCATAGGGCACGCCGAAAATCCTCTAAAAAAAAAGCTTTGAAAATACATTTCGCATGCGCCGTACGCACACAGATTTCGTACTCGACTGCTGATTGGTTTTAAATTCGAACCTGACCAATGAAATTGCGATGGGTGCCGAATGTATAAATACGTACGGTAGCTTAAGCGTGTTATCACAACAACTTAAACAAACAGTGCGGAGATGAATATTGATCAAAATAACTGACAATACAAAACAATGCCAATGCTATTTCCATACGTATTTTTTATTGAACGTGTTATAAATTGACCCCGATTAAATTGTATTAATAACTTTGAAATACGAAGGTTCGTCGTAAACAAATATATATTATTATACCTATCCAATGATTTTATGATTTTATAGCAAATACATAATGGTATCAAAAGTAATTACTTATATACCTGTGATTGAGCTATTTTCTTTATAATTAGGGTCAAGTTCGGATAACAATAAATCCATCTTGAAAATTAAAAAAAATATATTTTGGATTAAGTAATTCTTACATTAAGTTTATTATTATTAAGTAAAAGTAGATCCAAATGTACAAACCTTTATTTAGCATCTCTTTAATATACATTTTTATTTTTTTTAATGTTTTCATTATTTTTCATTATGTTTTATTCACTTATCCCAGATATTCAGGATATCAAAAGTTATTCGATATTCAAAAAGTTCTGAGGGAACCCTTTCCATGTTATCGGGTCCTTGGTGGCATCTACGGAATTCCTACAAATTTTCAGACGGTACGGGCTGTTGCGAGAAGTACTGCTTTCTGCATCAATTTGAAGAGAAGTTCGCTCAATCCGAGTTCCTTGATGTTTATTAACAGGTTCTTTGGAATGAGACCTGTTGATGACACAATGATTGGCACCGTTCTTACTCTCTCCATTCCCCATTGTTGCTGGATTTTTTTTTGTAAATCTCGATATTTGGCAATATTTCGGCGTGCTTCACCTGCAAATTGTTGTTGTTGGGTATGGCGATGTCGATCAGCGTGGCTTCCTTGGCCCACTTATCTACGAGAATCATGTCCGGTCTATTGTGGGTCGCCGTCTGGTCAGTAAGCACACAACGGTCCCAGTAGATCTTATAGTTGTTACTTTCTAAAACAGATTCGAGAGTGGATTTATAGTAACTTACCTTTTCCGTCCTGATGGATTATCTTCGCAACTGCATCGTGCCTGACTTTATATTCTGTTGGTGGCCATATGTAGGGAGTACCTTTTTTCCAAATTAAGCCACCTTGAGGCATCAAATAATGGAGTTACATGATCATACTTTCGAGAGTAGTAGAACTTTAAGCAAGAATTTTGATGTTTTTGCAAAGTATTTTTTTCACGACGAGTTAGAGCAGGCCTATAAATCACATCACAATATGACAATATCGACAAAATAAGAGAATCCCAAAGTTTTAACTTGATTTCAGTCGTGAGGGCATCTCTGTGCATATAAAGAACTTTTAACTTATGATATGATTTTTGTAGCATATCGGAGACATGAGCTTCGAATCTTAGTTTACTATCAATAATCAGTCCCAAACTTCTAACGTGCTCGGAAGGCAGCAGCAGCACCCAAACAGTAAAAGTTTAGACTTCAAACCATTTCAGCATGAGCGGTTGAAATATTATATACAACTTCAAGATCGTTATTAATCTTAGAGAGCTCCCGAAGCAGATCAGCAGAGCGAAAGGAATGATATATTTGAAGGGCATCAGCATACTGGTGAGTCAAACAGGTTTTAAGGCAGCTACAAAAATCTGATGTGTACAATGAAAAAAGAAGTGGACCCAAAATACTACCCTGAGGCACGCCTCTGTCGAATGTTAAATACTCCGAATGGTTGGAACCAATACACACACGTCCCTGCCTACTTAAAAGAAAATCATGAAAAAACATGACAGCCTCATTACCCATTCCGAAATACCTCAATTTCATACATAATGTCGAGTGGTCCAGAGTATCGAACGCCTTGCTATAGTCCAGTAGTATAAGCACAGTATTCTTTCCAAGATCACCACCTCTATAGATATCAACACATACATGCGATAAGGCTGTTGAGGTGCCATGTTGGGTACGAAAACCAGATTGTGTCGGTGGCAAAATTTTATTCAAATTAACAAACTTGTAACTTAAGAATCTTGGACATCGTAGGCAATATACTTACCGGACGATACTGTGAAGCGCTCTCGGGGGCTCTCACCTTGGGCACTGGAATAACATTAGCACTCTTCCAGGTTGCTGGGAATGTTGACAATCTCAAGCAATTGTTAACTATAAAAGTCATGTAAGGTGTCAAATAAGGAGTTATATAAGAGAGCATTTTAAGATCTATACCGTCACATCCCTTACCTGAAATAACCATCTCCACAACCTCATTACTCACCTCCGCAAACTTAAACTTTACTGGAGAATCATGATGATTCTTACCTTCATATGTATCGTCGATGAACGTATTATTTGCTAAATTTACCATAGGAACACTATCTATAAAGTATTTATTTAATTCAGAAGGATTTTCCGTAAAAGAAAAGGTAGTTGATATTGGTTTATTTATGTTAATAATAATAATGGTTCTCCACAAACCCTTCGGGTCAATCCCAAACTTATGGCGAAGATATGCTTTTTTTTCGTTCCTTACTGCCATAGCAACAAAATTTGTGAATATCAAATACAGATATTAAACTATTATTGAAATATCCACCATTTCAACAACATTCTGAAGTTCAAAAAGCAAGTTCCAGTCAACATTGAATGCTACCAATCCAAACGAGCATCCAAGAATTGAGACGTCATATGTATTGATAGCCTTGCAGAGATTTTTGCTGTTAAGTTGAGTTTTTGTCAAACGTTTTATACTTCTAGTAAATTCTTCTGTTAATTCAGCCTTCATTGCGCCATGTGGTATGCGCATTGCTTTGTTTCATTCCGAGGTACTTGTAAAATTCATTTCCCTTCATTGCCTCGATGTTCTGGCCGTCCCTAAGTTCAAAGTGATCTGGACCTACTTTACCTGGTACGATGTTCAGTGTACGACACTTTTCCAGTCCAAACCGCATTCCAATATCCATGAAGAATTGTTCTGCAATCTTCAACATTTGCTCTAGCTGATTTTTGGTAGCACCAATGAGTTTTAGGTAATCCATATAGAGCAAATGATTGACTTTCTCTCCTGCCTCGTTGTTGTTTTTGATATTGTATCCATAGGAAGTAGAATTCAGCTGGTGTGATACAGGGTTTATCGCAATACAAAACCCTAGCGGGCTAAGGGCGTCTCCTTGAAATATACCTCTTTTTATTGGTATGTTTTCGGTGGTAATCCCGGCTGCATATTTACACATCTTCACATACGACGGCACCAGGGTGCTGAAATCGGTTAGGGTTTGTAAGCGTTTATAGCACTACAAAAGCTCACTGATTTGGGCACCTAATCGCGCCATGTCTTTACGGTGCAATCAATTTGCGGTAAGAGCTCTCGTGGTCTAGAGGTTTAGATGGCTGGGTCTCACCTGGACGGTCCGGGTTCAAACCCCGTTGCTTTTTTTTTAGGTTAAGTTTCGAAACAGTTTTTTTCTTGATTTTGGGTATGTCTTGGGTTAGTTTGGGTTAGCACCTGGTTAGTTTCCTTTTCTTGAGCCCCCGTAACGAGCGAAGCGAGCGGAGGGCCATGCGAAAAGCGAAATATTATATAACAGCGTATTCCAGGTGCCCAAATCAGTGAGGTTTTGTACGCTTACAAAACCTAACCGATTTCAGCACCCTGGTGCCTATGATAGCCAGTTACGTAGGTGCCGAAATCAGTGAGCTTTTGTAGCGTAATTATTGTTTACAAAGGCTCACAGTTTTCAGCACCCTGGTTCCATCGTATTTGAGGATGTGTAAATATGCATCCCGGCTTCATTAAGATATATTTTCGTTTGCCAAGATGTCATGGCATCAGCATCAGTCTTACATATATGAAGAATCTTTTGGTAGCCACTCATGAGGCACAGAGTCGTAAGCCTTATTATAATCGATATAAGCCATGTACAGATTCCTACGCTTGGAAAATGCCTGGCTACAGATGACAGAGTCGATTATGAGTTGCTCTTTGCACCACATTGAACCCTTACCGCATCCTTTCTGTTGATCAGCAATGATCTTGTTTCGCTCAGTGGGCATATAACCGGTGCGCTAAGCAGGTTGTTATCACTTTGTACATCGTTGGGAGACACGTGATTGGATCCTCCGTATTTTCCGGGTCCTTTGAGGACACCCTGATTTACGTCATTAATTACATTTGTTTCTTGGGTATATTGGAGTTTCTTGAGCCAGTAGTTCTGTATTCAATCTGGGCCAGGTGTCCTCCAGTTATGGGTATCTCTGATGACGTTTGTAACTTCTACTTTCGTAAACGGCTCGTCAGGCATTTGGTCGTATTCCTGGGAGGTCCGGCGCCGGCGCATCCCCGCAATCCAGCCTGCTTGAACGTTGCACTGGGTCGGTGTTCCCAACTGTTCTCTCCAAAATTGTTCAACATGGTCACTGCTGGGGAATTTGTTGTTCGATTCTCTAGCCCTCGTATTTAACGCTCTGTAAAATGTGTTTTCTGATCGTTCGAATAAGACATTATCTCGATTTCTATTATTACTCGGTTTGTACCTAGACATTACTGGTGTGTTTGGTTTTCTGGATCATCACGAGCATGGATTCGATATCGAGTCATGATTGATCGAACGCCAGCCTACGGAGCCTTACTCCATTGATGTATTCTTTTAGCCTTCCTATATCTCTTCGTATGTCATCAATCTTAACATTCAATCTTCTTTCCCAATGAGGTGTTTGTGGCTCGTCCACTGTTTGCGCCGTTCTCTTTGTTCGTACTTTGGTTCCCAAGATTCGGGCAATGGCTCTTCCAGCGCAGTAGATTAACATATCGAAGTGGTCCAAATGGGTGATATAGTTTGGCAGAATTCGGTTGTTCATAATAGTAAGGGCTATTCTTAGTTTCTTTGAGGGGTTCACCCTAGGTAATGATGGTCTATTTAATGCGTCGGTGCCATTGTACTCCACAATTATTAGCTTTCTCATCTCTGAGGGAAGTGTTTCGAATAATCCTTCGGTCTTCACATTATCTCTATTTAAAGCATGTGCCCCACCGTTTCAGTTGCTCTACTACTTCAGGCGTGCCACCCACATGTCCAGCGTCTCCGTCCTGGTCACCATTCTCGTTATTATCGTGATTCTCATTATCATCATCATCATGATCCTCATTATCTTCGTTGTTGTTGTGCAGGTTTAGCAGTTCGCGTTCTACTTTTTGTTTGATGGTGTTAGTCTTGCAGTTGGGATGAGATTATTTCTGATGATAACACGATATTGATCTACCACTCTCTGCTGTGTTACATGCAGCTCTGGATAATCTGCAGAATTCAGAATGCAGTCCTTGTCGATATTATTATTACTATTATTATTATTATTATTATTATTATTATTATTATTATTATTATTTTTCATTAAGGAAATATTTTTCCATTCATACTAGCATTACACTTTTAATTTTTGAATGAAAATGGGGACCGTTTCCCCACTGAAAAATTACATAATAAAATATAGAAAATTAACACAATTTTTTTAAAATATAAAATTAGTCTGTCTTGTAATTTAGATAAACTTAAATCGTTAATTATTATTAATATGATATGCGGTACTACTACATACTGTATAATAGTATTTTAATTTTATCGCCAGCTGTATTACATCAGTATTTAAAAGGCATTGTTAATCTATGTCTATGTAACGATTAGCCTTTGTTGCGTCATAATTTTTTTTTTGAAATTCCTATAAGTTTCAGTCAAGATTTTTATTGAGTCTTTAGGCACCGTGTGTTAAAGTTGTTTAAAATTTGCGAAATGTTACAAAATACGGATAATTTACAGAGCACGGTAAGTCCTCTCTCATGTATTTTTAACTATTAGCATACCTTTACTTGCAATAAAATATTTTAATCCATTTCGAAATATTCTTAATTATTGAAATATTACATTTTTATGAGAATGACCGTGACCTTCAACTTGATATTAAATTTGGCAATATAATTATTTTAGAAATTTCTCTTAATTGTTCAGGTTAAATAGCAAAGCAAAAATGATGAAGAGTAAATGTGAATTAAAACAAGGAATTTAAACTATTTAATTACAGTTTAATGATTTTTTGAAATATAATTAAAAGTACAATTTTACAATACAAATTACCTAGGAAATATTATAAATATTTTCAAATAATCATTAATAATATAATTAGTATATGAAATTTCATATTATTTATGCCATAAAAAATTAGGGAAATGTCCATTTATGGTTTTTAACAAAACATTTGCTACGATGTTTTCAGTTTTAATTAAATTTTATTTACCCCCATTCTATTACAATTTAATTTAGATTTCCTTCTGGTATATAACAAAAACAATACAAAATAACACGACAGATGTGAATGCTTTAACAAAGCAATATTAAAAAATACATGGAATGGACTCTAGTCAAGTGATTAGCTTTTCTATATAATTTTCTCGAAAAAAAAAACTAAATTTTTTGACCTATAAATCCATGCTTTTACATTTTCCCTCAAAAGTCCATATTTCCGACACTTTCGAAACAGAGAAGAGAGTTTTTCTCCTAGAAATTCCCTGTTGAGCTATTGTCTCGTTTTTTCGACTCTCGCGACTTTTTGGCGCTAGAATGACCTATTTTTCAAAAATATACAAACAACTCGCACACCTCAACAAAGGTCTGCTTCAAGGATTCTGGGGGAGGCAAAAATTCGCAAAAACTAGTAAACAGACAGCGACAAAAATACAACGAAGAGCTTAAAATATGCACTCTGAACGCTAACTCCATTCTATCAGACGACAGATTCGTTCAGCTACAGGAAGAATTTAAACATGTAAAATAGGACATCATAGGCCTAGCCGAAGTCAGAAGAAAAGGTGAGGAATTGTTAAAACTTAAAAATGGTACAGTACTGTACTTTAAGGGAGAGAACGATAATAGTAGGAGTTGGAATGCTCGTGAACAATAAATTGGCAAAACGCATGATCTCAACAGTAGGAATATCATCTAGAGTAATATATGCCACGTTCCAACTAAACAAACGATAGGAGATGAAAGTTATAAATATACGCACCCACTTCAGACTATTCCGACGAAGAACTAGAAAACTTCTATGAGGAAATAGAAACAGCCTTGGACCAAGAAAAAAACAGTATTCAGGTATCTCATAGGAGATATCAACTCCAAGCTAGGTAAAGTCGAAAGGGGAGAAACCTGCATGGGTAGCCATGGAGTAGGAGTGCGGAACGGGAGAGGCCAACGTTACTTTCTTGGCAGAGCATAAGATGAAAGCAATGAATACATTCTTCTAGAAAAAGAAATAAAGGAAATGACCATGGCAAAGCCTTGACAAGAAAACCCGGAACGAGATAGACTTCATTTTAACCAAGAAACCAAGGACAGTCACAGACGTCACAATATTGAATAGAGTGCATCTCAGCCACCACGCACAAATACAAATAAACCCTAGCAACGAAAGAAAAATCCTGATAAGATCGACAAACAGAAATGAGCAAAACGCCTCGAGAACTCTAACATAAAAACGAATATGCAAAGGCAGTTGAAAACACGTTGAACAACTTAACTATCCCGAACGACGTAAATGGGCTAAACGACTGCATCGCTTCTAATATCACACGTACAGCAAAGTCCATAATAAAAACAAACAGACAATACACAAAAAAGCAAATTAAGGAAGGAAGATAAAGACCTGATAGGACAAATAACAAAGGGTGTCAGGCGCGGCTCTATAGACTCCTTCCAGGTAGTCCGCGAAGGCCTCCGCTTTTCCCTGATCATCGGCGATTTCCACGCCGCGATGGTTTATTTCAGGAATTCAGGAATGCTTATGGTGTTTATATAGTTCATACATGTTTGATTGCGATGTTCGCGGATTTTCATCCTTATCTCCTCGGTCAGCGCATTGATGCGAGCGGATCCCATTTGTGTCCGATTCCTCTGACATCTTCGTCGAAATCGGTTTCTAAAGGTTATGAGATATATGATATATGCAGCAGGACCTGATGGCGTAATCATTGAAATGATTAAATATGGTGGCAACAAAGTGCTGCATAAGTTAGAAATGTTGTTTAACATCTGCCTCGAGACCGAAAAACTCCCCAACTCCTGGAAAAGCGCAAATATTGTATTAATATTCAAAAAGGGAAATATAAAAGATGTAAAAAACTACCGCCCGATATCGTTAATATCTCATCTTAGTAAATTGTTCACCAGAGTTTTAATGAATAGGATAACAACAAAGTTCGACGAATTCCAACCTCGCGAGCAGGCAGGCTTCAGAGGAGGATACAGTACTATAGACCATATACACACACTCAGACTAATAATGGAAAAGTCCTACGAATATAACCAACGCCTATACATGGCATTCAATGACTTTGAAAAAGCATTCGATAGCGTAGAGACGTGGGCACTGCTGAATGCATTGAAACGATGTATCAAATAGACCATCGATATATTCAAATAATAAAAGACATGTATGATAAATCAACATGGTAACTGCAGCAGCTGAGGAAGTTAATGCAGTAGAAATAAAAAGAGGTATAAGACTAGGAGACTCTATATCACCAAAATTATTTACTACCCTTCTAGAAGATATTTTCAAGACCCTGCAATGAGACAATATAGGAATAAATATAAATGGGGAATACCCGTCTAACCTCAGATTCGCTGATGACATTGTGCTCTTGTGCGATGACATAAACAAACTAGAGGAAATGATAACAACCCTAAACGAAGCCACAAGCAAAGTAGGACTAAACATGAACATCATCAAGACAAAAATAATGACCAACGCCGGAACGGACCAAATCTACAAATAGACAATAAAACAATAGAGTTGGTGGACTGAATTTGTCAATGGCAGAACCAACACAAAAAGCCGAGATAAGCAGAAGAACAGCATTGGCATGGGCAGCATTCAGCAAGCTAAGCCAAGTGTTTAAATCAAAGATCCCTCAACATCTCAACACGAAGGTTTTCAATCAATGTGTCTTCCCAACACTTACCTATTCTTCGGAGACCTGGGTATTAACAAAAACAAACATGAAAAGACTAAAAGTAACCCAAAGGAACATGGAAAGGGCAATGCTGGGCATACGACTGCAGGATATAAAGGCCAACGAATGGATAAGAAGAAAAACTAAAGTGGCTGACGTAGCTGAACGAATAGCACAACTAAAATGGCAATGGGCCGGCACACTTGGCAAGAAGGGAGGACGAAAGATGGAGTAGAAGAGTGATATAGTGGAGACCCATGACAGGGAAAAGAAACCGCGATAGACCCCGAGCCCGATGGAAGGACGACATAGTAGAAACAGCGGGAACCCGGTAGATCCAAGCAGCCGCAAACCACACAGCATGGAGAGGCCAAGGGGAGGCGTACATTCAGAAATTGATATGAGGACGCTGGCGATGATGATGATGATGATGATAATGATGGCCATGACGGCGAAGTGTGGCGAAAAAAAACAATCGAGCACTACAGAAATGACACTATTTCTGGTCGTCTGACAATACACCTACTTATTGCCCCAGCCGGGACGATTAAATTACAACAGTCTTTCTTATGCATCGTGTATGGTAACCTATAGTGTTAAAATCCCCTCCGCATAGGTAGCCTCCTATAATGTGTCTAGAAATGTAAAACGCTTGTCAATGGTAGTGTTCTTCTCTATGCTATTTGTAATTTGTAAATTATAACGTAGTTGTAGGTCAGTGTAACCAAGAGATCAAAATGTTTGCCACGTGCACATCAAACCTTCTAACACAAACTGCCACGGACCTATCTATAGCTGGTCTTAAAATAGGAGGCTACCTATGCGATGGGGAATTTAACATTATAGGTTACCATACACGATGCAAAAGAAAGACTGTTGTATCTGCTAGAACAGCTGCGCCCGACGAAAGGTTAATATCTTAATCGTCCCGGATGGGGTAATAAGTAGGTGTATTATCAGACGCCAAGAAATAGTGTCATTTCTGTGGTGCTCGATTTTTTTTTTCGCCACGCCTCGCCGTCTTGGCCAACTTATAAGAGAACTTAAAAGCCGTATAGCATTTGACAATAGAAAAATGTTAAATTGCCATTAGAAACTACAAGTTTTTCGAATAGACAACTTTATACAAAGTCACCCTTATTTTTAATCCTTAAGAAAATAAAATTATAAAAATAGGTGGTTTCTATTTGAAACAAATGACTTTTAACGATTTTTTCGTTTAAATTTTTAATGTTAGCTTTTAATAACCCTGTATTTATTTCCTATAAAAATATCAACACATACCACTAAAGTAGATCCCCTTCTACAAGGAAACCAACTCCAATTAAACAATAAAGGATTTCAATAGGAGAAACTGATAGTTCTATTTAGACCTGCAAACGTCATTTTTGACATAAAATTCAAAATATGTCAAAAAAGATTAGACTTAGGTATGGGATATTACATATAAAATATATCTAGAATTTTTCGAGAAATTCAAAAATGTCTTAATATACAGAGCATTCTATTTAAAATAAGGAAGTTGATACTTGTCCACGAAAATACGAACACCCTGTATATGTAAAAATATAATACTTTAAAAGCTTAAGTAAATCCAAATAACTCTTGTATTAAACTTTTTTTGGTACACCCTGTAGATTCTGAGATAAGGTGTCATCCCATAATAAACGGGCCACCCTCTACGTAAGACCACTATAGGGGCTCGTATGAAAACGAGAAAATGAAAATACTTGCACTGTGTTTCATGAAAATCCATTAAAAACATTTTTTTTTATTATGTATTTCATTGTCATATAAACCTTAAAATTAACATAGCAGTTATTTCAACATAAATTAGATACAAAACATTTATTAGACTAAATGCCATTCTAGAAATTTAAAATTAATTCTAAAAGTCAAGATTAAAAACCGGTAACTAGGTAGCCGCAATTTAATAAATAATTGAAAATAATATCTAAGTTATTTCGGAGATATATATTAAAAATAACGATTTCAGCACCCTGCTTAGCAAACAATTTAAGCCGTTGCAGATATATGCTGATATGAACCTTTCTTCGTAGAATGACCTGAGAAATCACACCTTGATTAGCACGTCTCAAGGATCACTCTGTATAAGTGTCTATGTATGTATATACTGTGAGCTTTTGGTTTTTAATAGTTTTAAGAGAAACTTAGAGAGCTTTTTTACAGAAAAGTTTCAATACAGCTCACCCATCCCATGCCAAAAAATAAGCATGGGTGAGCTCTATCACCCTGGCGTATTTTTGTTAAATCAATCTAAAAAATAATCTGACTGATTTTAAGTTAACCTTAGCTTAGAATTATTTTCATTAATTAAACTAAACTAGCAAGAGCAGGATAGAACTAGCCAAAGCTAACCCAGAGACTATCAGGAAAAATTCATAACCTTCATTCGCCGCGCCCTGGAGGTTACCAGCAAATGTTTGTGTCTTTTTGTCCTAAATATAATTACTACTACTAATTAATTCAGCAGTGTAATTTGAAACTGCACTACTGTCATTAATATTTTTTAAACAGTTTTTCAAATTGTTGTTTGAAAAAAATTATCAGTTTTTCTTAAAATATATCATATATTTTGGATTCACCGGTTTTTGCCGATTTTTTTTAATGAAATGACGCTGCGAATGTACTTTAAAAACAATTTTTAAGCAACAGAACGTTCTTTAAAAAATGGCAACTCAAAACAAGCTATTGAAAAAACGTTTATTTTGAGCCTATCTAATATTCAAAAAAATATATTTTAATAATAAGACATATATTTCTAAAAACGAATTACATTAAACTCCTTTTTAAATGCGTAAATGAAGAATAATAGAAGTAAAATTAATATGAAACCTTAAAGAAGATAAATGAAAAATATGATTAGATAGAAAAAGCAGCTTCTTCAGAAAGTGCAATTAAAAACGTTTTGTACCATTCTAATACATATTTCTATTTTTTTTACATTTTATGATAACTTTGACGATAACTTCATAAATGGCATAGATGAAAGAAAATCTTTTGCATTTTACATGAATTTTGGATTTATCGCGTTTTGCTTGAATTTTGGATTTATTATTAGGTTTTGAATCAATGGATTGACGTTGTATTTATTTCTCATGGGGTTTTAATGGCTTTTACGCATCTCTGTTTAAAACATGAATAAAGCATGTCGAACTTAGTAGAAAACATAAAAAGTGAATTTATCAGTTTTTGCATGCTTGCTCCTCACTTAACATTAGCGCACGTACGCATTTTAATAATAATTATGAATTTCACTAAAATGTGCGCAATCTATTCTAATGAAAACCGCATATAAATAATGTGATATAGGTATTTATTATTGATTATCGGCAGGTAAATTGGCGACCTCATGTTTTGCCATTAAAAAACGCTAGTAAACACCAATATAATATTATTATATATTTATGTTGATTGCCTGTCTTACGGAATTATCCTCTATTTGGGATTCCCCGAACGTTATACGACTATTCCTGCGGCGACACATAACTCTCTCTCCTCATATTTTACCACATGTTTTCTGTTAAATAATAAAATTTATAATACATTAAATAAACCACCAACAAATAAAACTGGAGAGACTTAATGAATAAAAGCGGATTTTTATAATTATTATGTAAGAACGTTTAGTTTTTATTCATAGATAAAATTCTCTTATTTAAAGTAAAGAACAAGCGGTATCATATTGATTTTGAGGATTAAGCGACATTCAGCTTTTCATTTCTTAATAAAAAAAGTCAGAACATTTTTTGTTAAGCTAGTCTTAGATCATTTTGAAGAATAAGTAACATTTAGCGTTCAGTTTTTATTCATAGGTAAAGCATAATAGGGCCTCAACACCTTCAGAAAGTTAGGGAAAGTCATAGCAATTATTTTTCTACTGGCTCTCCGATTAGAGGAGGGAATTATTAGGTAGATTGACGTGAACAGAGGATCAAGCACCCTCTGAAAAATTGGATGATGGCAAGCTTAGTGTTTTTCTTATTAATATTCAGTCCTTAAGACACAAAATGAATTATTTCATTTATTAGAAGAGCTTAATTTTCCATTACCATAACTGAACATTGGTTAAATGTTGATGAGCCTGTGTTTGTCAAACATTATACTACAGTAACTAGATTTAATAGAAGTAATTTATCTCAAGAAGGTAGTCTGATAATGTCTACTAACAACGACTAAGTTCGATAATTTATTGTTTGAGAAAGTATTTGAATTTTCCATTGTCTATCATAATGCTTATGACCTCTATAGTATTTACAGAACACCTCACGCTGACATGCATAATATTCAGTCAAAGATTACTGAGCTTGCTTGAGTCCCTGCCTTTAAAAAGCAAATTAATTTTGTGTGGCGACCTTTATGTTGACTTTTCCAGTGTTTGTGCTGCTCAAGAACCTCTTCGGTCCTTCGACTCTTTTGGTATAATCATGCATATTAACTCACCAACTAGAATAACTAAAACTAGTTCTAGTACTATAGACTATGTCGTGTTATCTTTTGGTCCAGAGTTCGTTGACTGTGCTGTCTTTAACTCAGGGTTTCTCTGATCATGAGGCAATATTAACAGAATTTTCGGTAAAATCCAAATGCAAAAATGCTTCGCGCAAATTATGCCGTATTTTTTCGGACAAAAATTTTATAAATTTTAAGCACCTATATCTAATAACTGACTGGGTTGTCCTCTCTGATCATGTCGATACCGAATTTTCTAGATTAGAAGCCTAATCTACTCTGGCGTTCAAATCCTTCCCTCTTAGGTCTATCAATGTTAAACAGCATAAACCCTGGTCAAATAAAGGCTTACACACATCTGCAAAGGACATGTGTTCATTATCGCCACCTAAAAGAATACTCGGGCAACTTTACAGAAAAGTCTATCATAAGACTATAAAAGCTGCCAAGGATATTTATTATAATGAGAGGTTAGCTAAATCTGGTAACGTTGCTAAAGAATCATGGTCTATTGTGAATGACTTAAGGAATAAGACTTCTTCGTCTAGCACAATGGCTAATTCACCTGAGAACCTAAACAATTACTTTGTAAATGTGGCTAAAGATTTAATGAACACCATAACTGCTTCTCATGATCCATTTTCACGTATAAATGTGAATTTATACAGTTTCTTCTTTACGCATGTAACATTAGCCGAGCTTCGCAGTACAATTAAATACATTTAAAACAAATCCTCATCTGGGACTGATGGGCTTACTCTGAAAATGTTTTCAAACCTGCCGGAATGCACATTAAACCATCTTACTACTTTAATTAACAAGTCATTCCAAAATGGGGTTTTTCCAAACTGTCTTAAGACGACAATAATTATTCCTTTGCATAAGAGGGGAGATAAATACCAAACTTCGAACTATCGCCCAATTGCACTCCTTCCCACATTATCAATTAGCATTGAAAGATTGGTTAAAAAAAGGCTTCTATCTTTTCTTTTTAAATATAAAATAATTACTACCAAAGACAATCATATATGATTGTCTTTGTTACTACCGATCAATTTGGATTCTTAAGTAACTTATGCACATATGATGCTATGTTTTCCTTCTTTAATTATGTATACTCCAACCTGAACAACCATCACTCTACAGCAACAATTTTCTGCAATTTTTCTAAAGCTTTCGATTGTGTAAATCATAATATCTTAATTAACAAATTGCAGTACCACGGATTCAGAGGAGTACCTCTCGAATGGTTTAAGTCGTATCTTAACAAGATAAGTCAGCTCGTGAGGGTTGATACGTCGATGTCTTCTTGCAAGCCAATAGATTGTGGAGTACTTCAGTAGTAGGCCCTATTTTGTTTCTGCTGTATATCAACGACATTACTTGTTTGCACATTAGCGGTAAAATGTGTCTCTTTGCGGACGATATTAGTTTCAGTTAGAGCAAACCGGCGCTTCACGGAACTGTATCTAGTGATTTAATCACCATTGAATCATGGTGCGATTCTAATCTGCTGTGCCTCAACGTTTATAAAACTAAAGTTTTGTCATATAAAAGTAGGTTGCAATCTTTTCTACTTAATAACACCACTATTGACGTCGTTGAATCTGTGAAATTCTTGAGGATTGTTGTGGACAACCATTTAACTGTCATTGGCGAGACGTTCAAACGGTAGTCCCACATCATTCTGTTTCATCTTCTCCAGTAGATCTTGTCTGGGGTCCTTGATTTGAGGCACAGGTTGAACACTACCGGCACCATGATTTTACATCCTGGCAGTAGTTGACCCAGTAAAATCTGTCACTGATTTTATCAATCGTTCTGTTAACTCCGAGATGAGCACCTACTTTCCATTATGTACTTCTTGCAGGACTTCCAATACCCTCTTCCTTAGTACCATTAACTGCGTCTTCACTACTTTTCCATCGGCGCTTGCCCAGGGTCGTTTAAGGAGTCCATTTTCAACTACCCACTGAGCCCTCAGAGATTTAAAAGTAAATTCTTTAGTTGAAATCTCTCTCCAGCTTGGTCTTGGTTTAGTCTTTAGCTCTTAGCAATAGTGTTATTTCACTATCCTCAAGCTGAGCCTTTTTAGGTTGCTCTGTGCCCACTGCTGATCAACCTAAAATTTCATTTGTCTAATGGTAGTAATTCCTTCTCGTTTATCTATTCCTTGGCAACGCTTACATACAGCCATCTTCGCATGGCCTTCTGGATAAAGCATCTACATTATTATGTAACCTCCCTGCCTATGCTTAACCTTAAAGTTATATCGTTGTAACTTTTCAAGCCATCTGGCTACCTGTCCTTCAGGCTGTTTCATATGCAAAAGTCATTTAAGTGCTGCATGATCAGTCCCTATTAGAAATTCTTGTTCATACAGATATTGATGGAAATGCTCAACAGATCTTACTATTGCCAAAAGCTCGTAGTTACGTTCAGGTTTCGAAAGTGCTCGACTGTAGTATTCGATAACTCGTTCTTCTCCTGCTTGTACTTGCGATAAAACTGCTCCGATGCCGGTGTTACTTGCATCTGTGTCCAGTACAAATTTACCCTTTTGTTCCGGATATCCCAATATTGGACTAGAACATAGAGCCGCTTTTAATTTTCTGAACGCAGAAATGATCCCAGTTATAATTTTCTCGTTCTTCAGTGAGCTTATGTAGAGGCGCAGCTATATTTGCAAATCCTTCAACAAATCTTCTATAATAAGTACATAATCCAAGGAAGTTCCGCAGTTCGTGTTTGTCGCGAGGACGAGGCCAGTCTTTGATTGCTGTAATCTTTCGTTGGTCGGTTTGGATTCCCTCTGATGACACGACATGCCCGAGAAATTCAACTTTATGTTGGAAAAGAAAATATTTCTTTGGATTCAGTAAGACTGAGCATTCTTGACTCCAGTAAAAACTTCATGCAGGTTTCGTATGTGCTCTTCGAAAGTTTTTCCCAATACCATTATATCATCAAGATAGACCAGGCATGTCTTCCAAGTGAGGCCTCGTAGAACAACTTCCATAAGACGCTCAAAAGTAGCGGGGGCATTGCATAGTCCGAAGGGCCTAACGTTAAACTGATATAAACCACTTCCGATAGAAAAGGCAGTCTTTTTCTTATCGTGTTCGTCGATACCTACTGGCAAAGCCGCTCTTTAAATCTAATGTTGAAAACCAATGAAAACCTGCTAGTGTCGTCAACGTGTCATCAATTCTGGGAAGTAGATAGCTGTCTTTCTTGGTGACTTCATTGAGCCTTCTATAATCCACGCAGAATCTGGTAGCCCCATCCTTCTTGGTGACTAAGACAACAGGAGACGACCATGGGTTTGATGATTCTTCAATAAGTCCATCGTCAAGCATTTTGTTGACTAATGTGGTAACTTCTTGCTGTTTCGTCACTGGTAACCTCCGAGGATGCTGCCTTATGGGGTGAGCACTTCCAGTGTCGATTTTATGTTTTATGATGTTCGTTCTTCCTGTATTGCCATTTTTCTTTTCAAAGGCTGTGCTCTGCTCTTTGATAAATTGTGTAGCTTTCTTCAGTTCTTCGGAAGACAGATGATGGCACAACTTCTGAAAATGTTCTAGAACTTCCTTAGGTGATGTTGAGGCTGCTATTTCTGACCGCGTTTCGCAACTGGTTACCCACTGCACCGGCTTGCAAGTGGCCATCACATCTCCTTTATTGATTGTGCAAGGCAAATCGTGATGTTGGATAAGTCCGATGCAGCCTCTAAAATCCTCCAATTTGACAAAAATTATCTGCTTGATATTTCCGCTTTTTCTGACAGTACATGCCGCCACTACTTTAGTCGGTGTGCCTTGGTAAGGATGAACTCTTTGGGGCCAAACTTCAGAAGGTTAAGTTTGTTGCCAAAAGAGAATCCATGTTGACCGATGAGATCCATCCCCAAAATAAATTCATCTTCTATGTGGGCTACTAATCCTGTGTGGTGTAATTTAATTCGTCCCAGTTGAAGTTCAATATCTATTTCCCCAAGTTCTTCAGCAGTCTCACCGGTAACCATACGTAAAATTTCATTCTTCGGTATGGGTAGGACTTCTACTCTATTTACTCTGTTAGACCTTACCAAATATACCACCTCACCAGTGTCAACAGTAATTGTAATGGCTTTTCCGTTGATCTTTCTTTTAATAGTTAGACTGTCGGCGTTTTTTCTTAGACTTTTTATGGGACGATGCTGGGGGGCTTTATCTTTTTAGCCAACACCCGCCCCGCAATGCTGACTAATTGAAGTTTTCCTGATTTGATTTTGAGGCCCTAGCGTCTCTGGATCGAGATCTAGACCGTATAGTTGAAGTCGGGAGTCTCTTTTGAAATGCTCAGTCCTGCCACATCTATAGCACTGATTTGAGGTATTTCGGTTACGTGGCCTAACTTCTAGTGGCGCCCGGAATCTCCCCGTGGCATAAAAACTTCGGTTAATTTCTTCAAAATTTCGCCCATCTCAGTTAATTCACAGCTGTTTGTCGGCTTTTCTTCCTGGATGGATACGGCCCTGATTTTTGGCTTAGAGATGTTACAGACCGCCCCGATTTTCAATTGAATTAGACGTCTAACGTCTGCCTCGAACTCTTGCAGGTTTTCACCAGGCTTCTGATGTCGGGACTTTACTTGTACCTGATAGAGCTGTCTTCTATGTTGGTCGCCAAATCGTCTCTTCAGAGCAGCTACAAGTATGTCATATTTCCCCTGTTGGCTGATGGGTATGGTCTGTAGTAGCTCCAGGGCAGATCCACGAAGCGCTACCACTAGTGACGTAGCCATTTCTTCGTTATTCCAACCGTTGGCAGCAACAGCGGCTTCAAATTGTCTCCTGTATATTGTCCAGGATGTTTGATCGTCATACGTTGGAGGTTTGATATGATGTCCTGTGGCCAATACCCTCTCGGTGAGTCCTTGATGGTAACTTCTGCTTGAAGATTCTTCACTTCTTTCTGTACGTTTCCTACTTCTGTTTGTACATTTCCAATTTTTTTTTTGTATATTGTCTTCTTCTTTTTCAAATTTCTCATTTAGCGTCCAATATTTTCTGTAATTTTCTTTGCTCGCCTACAATTACATCCAGCATCCATTTCTGAAGTTGATCCTGCTCTATTTGCCTTGTATCTGCTTGCTCTTGTGAAATTTTCTGAAGCCGGTCCTGTTCTATTTGCCTTTTACCTTCTTGGCCTTGGAAAATTTTCTGGAGCCGGTCCTGTTCCGCTTGCCTTCTACATTCCTCTTCCCGATCCACTAGCCTTCTACGTACATCCTCTTCCCGATCCGCTCGCCTCTCAGCATGTAAATTTTTCATGAAATCGGCCAACATTTTATTTATTTGCTCCATTTATGCCGTTTGTTGCCTCGTATTGACCATTGAATGTTATAAAAATTTCACAGAATCCACGAATCAAAACGGTCTCGTTGACGTACTTGTACCCTCTTCTTTCCTCGAAAAATACTTCACAAGTCCGGTCCCTTCACAATTCCACTTCTGACACCAAATGTTACGTTTTTCCCGTGGGTGCTGATAAAATTACAACTTTTACTATTTTCAACTAATACTCTCTTTATTCTTTATCACTCTATACAATTAAAGATACTAAACTACTCTTATAACTTTACTACTATTAGATCTTTATAATTCATCACTAACTGCAACTCGCCGCTACCTGCTATTTATATACAATCTAACATCTACCACGAATACTCCGGAAGAAGCGAGGCCACTCTATATCATCATAGTATGACCTTATACCCCAGATAACCCAACTCTGATATTATTCTCGACCAGGGCATGGAGATAATTCCACAGCTCCTGAATCTTCGCGGCCGGCGATGACGTAGACCCGACAAGGCTAGTTCTATAGGGTAGCACAAAAACATTCGGATGGTTGCTAGCCGTGACAATATTTAAAAATAGGAATAAATTGCCTACAGTAGGTGATCCACACCAACACAACACTCGGGGTAGAAATAATTTGCTTGTTGCAAAACTCAAGCATGAATTATATAAAAAGTTAGCTTTTTATTCTGGAAGCCATTTTTTCAACTTCCTACCTACGGAAGTTAAACGATCAACCCCAATAGTGAGCTTTAAGACCAAAATCAAGCAATTGCTTTTCAGCAATCTTTTTTATGGAGTTTGAAACCTTTTAAAGGCTCACAAGTGACATCCTGAGCATTAAACATAGTGCAGTAGGGCTGTTATTGTCAGCTTTTTTAATGTGTAGTTTTATTTTGTGAATGTTTATATAGGAATGATACTACTTATTGTATCTAAACATATGTTATACTTTTTTTGTACAGTGTTGCGTATTATCTGTTATTTTATAATTATTTTGACAAATTCCTGCTACCGAAGTTGATTTTTTAAACATGCTGTAAGTAATACGAAGTCTTTTTGACATGGTCTATGCTATGTATGTATTATAGTTTTTAAGACAAATAAAGAATTTGAATTTGACTACAGAATAGTCAAAATCGGACAGGGTTTTTGAAGAGAGCCTTTTTCCAGTGGAAACCCGCATATTTCGAAAATAATTGAGTTATATTGAATGCGAGAAGTAGCAAAATTATGAAACTTAAGATAAGTTGGGGTCAATTTGACCGGCGCAAAAATGGCATCAAACATTTCATACCGCGCTTACCCGAATACAAACGCACTATAAGAGAGACGGTTAAAATCTGGGACAGTTTTTAGCACTTCAAGGGTCACATATCAAAAGGCAACTAAAAATATAAAAAATTAATATTCTAAATCGCCACTCACCTACGGCTACTTCAACACGTTCTTAATATGGAATTTTTTTTATTATAATTTATATATTAATTTATATCGCTATTTTACATAACTAGTATTGCAGACTGAAGGCAAGATTATAATTTATTTTCTACTCGGATTAGGCATTTCCCGAACGTGGTGAGTAAAATACCTACAGTAGACAGTAAGCGTTTGATACCGGTTAAATTTGTTTCAAAGTTTTGGTTATATATACCCATTCTATATTGTTTGAAATGGAAGACGTAGTAGCATTATCGGTATGTAGTTAGCTTTCATATTAAAAATATTGTAGCTTCATTATTTTTTCTGTGCATTTTAAGGTTAATATGGTAATCGTTGTGGCGTATTCACTTTTGCGTATTAGTCGATCTCAGGATGGAACCTATAATAACAATTTCAGATTCGGCAGCAAATCTACAATAAAATATTAAAATAGAACACACTTAGGATATTTATAGTGAAAAGCTATTGCTTCCTGAATGACATATTAGTGTAAACCAAACGTTTCAGGAAATGAGATACTTTCAGTCTACAAGGCCATCATCAGGGCTTGTGCGCCAGTAAAATAATGTCCTATTTCTCAGTGTTGGACAGAGAAAAATTAGGGCATTATTGAAAAACGCAACAACGCTAAATTAAATAATTACGTCATAGAAAACTACACGTGTTTATTGTTGTTTTGTATGATTTTATCAACGTAATTATTGAATGTCGTTGTGTTATTGAATAATCTTGTGTTTGTTTCTATTGCTCGGTGTTCATCTGTCGATTGCGCAAGGTCACGAGCCCTCTTAAAAATAAAATATTTATTTACGAAAGAAACTATTCAAATTCTCCTCGAAAGAACGAAACTTTACTTCTGCGACTTGAGACCAAGACATCGCTTTCTTCAGTCAGACGTGAAGAGTTAATTAGAGGACATTATTTATGCTTGAGTACTTAATTATTTTTTGGATTATGAGGTGCCCTTTTGAAGTACCAGCAGACTGTCTTTGCCTGTTAGTATTGGGGGAGCTATAGTATGTACGTATAAAAAAGTCATTTTTATGACCGAAATAATATGCATGAAAAACAGGTGCCCCCGTAGTAAGCGTAAACGAGTTTTCGTTACCATGGTTTTACATATAAAATATGTATTATTTTTTATATATGAAACCATGGTAACCGAGACTTTTAGGCATTACTAGGGGGGCGCCTCTTTTTCATGTATATTATGGCCGTTATAAAAATGGTTTTCAGAAAAAGTTTTTTGACATTCTGGTGGGAAAAAAACCAGTTTTACAGACATCAAATAAGAAAGTTTCATTCTATTCTTGGAAAATTTTTGAAAAAATAATATTTTGTAATCGGTTTAGGTTGGGTTATTTAGAAAGTATTTGAACTAAGCGTAAAAAGTTTACGAGGATATCGTCAACAATACCTGTGATAAAGGGAGGAGGGATAGATAGATATATGTGTGGAGGATGCGTCATCGCCTTTATGTCACTGCGACCTGTAAGATCTATTGCAACCCTCCTTGTACTTAAAGTATTGTGTCCAACCGTGTCTTCTTGATCAGACTCCAAAGTCTCGACAGTGGCTCCATGGTGTAGCTTAACGCCTCTGGATTGGTTGTCCCCGCAGTTTCAAAGCGCAACCTCGAAAGTCCTTCACAGTGGCAGAGAATGTATTTTGCCGAGTCTTCCCCTTCCTGGCAGAACTTACACAGGGTTTCATCCGCCAGGCCTATAAGACTCATATGTCTCTTTAGTCGGCAGTGTCCTGTTAGTAGTCCCACTATACTATGATTCTTATTGAATTCCGATATTATAACTTAACAAGTCTGCTGTTAATTTTGCCGAAGGTTTGCTGATGAAATCTTTAGCATATCTATGTCCCGGTAGATTAAATCACCATCTGTGGGAGCTTCTTTTATCACTTTTTGAATGGATGTCCTGATTATGGGCCTTGCGACTCTGCTAACTGGTTCTGGTCCTGTTAGTGTCTGGGACGAGCCTTCTCGGGCTAATTCGTCTGCCATCTCGTTGCCTCCATGGCTTTCGTGTCCTGGCACCCACGCCAAGGTCACTTTTCTATTAAGCCTTCCCATTTCGGTCAACAGATTTATACAGTCCAATACTAACTTTGATGTTACTGCTTTGATTGCTGCTTGGCGATCGGAGTAGATAACGACTGTCTTGTTGCTCACCTTCCTGCTGATCATTTCCTGTATACAGCGGATGATAGCCGTAATTTCCGCCTGAAATACTGTGGCGAGTGTGCCCATAGGTATCGAGATTTTGGTCTCTGTCCTTAGTTCGTAGATTTCAGCTCCTATTCCTTGGTCGGTTTTCGAGTCGTCTGTATACCAGACTATGTCTGCCCTTATGGGTGGGCCTTTTATTCATAGGTCTCTTGGTGGTATTTGTGTTGAAAATGTCTTTTCAAAGCTATACTGCGGAGTGGAGCGGTCCGAGGGTATCTCGCAGTATGGTTTATTGTTTTCGGTGCAGTGTCCTCTTATTAGTGATGTTTGGCATTGTGTTAGTCTGTAACAGACCGATTTGGTTTCGCCTTGTATGAGAACATGGACTGGGGGTAGATTTAATAATACCTACATCACTGCTGTTGGCGTTGTGCTCATGGCTCCGGTAACACAGAGGCAAGCTAGTCTCTGTACCCCCATTTAGCCTTCTCATCACCTCTACCTGTCTGGTTTTCGTCCAGCAGGCGATTACTCCATATGTTATCATGGGTCTAACCACCCTTGTGTATAACCATAGAGTAATTTTCGGGTTCAGTCCCCAGTTTTTTTCCACACATTCTTCTACATATACCTAGAGCCATTGTTGCTTTTAGCGCCACTTTTTGGATGTGCGTGTTCCATGTAAGTTTTTGGTCAAAGATGACTCCCAGGTATTTGGCCTCTTTAGAGAAGGATATAGCTTCTACAGCTAGCCTCATTTGCTTTAGCCCTGTTAAATCTCTCCGCTTGGTGAATGCCACCACTGTTGTTTTGTGTAGATTAACTGACATTTGTTCTTTTCTGCACCAGGAGTCTACGATGTTAAGGGCTCTTTGGCTTCATTCCGATATGGTGCCAGTGAACTTTCCTCGCACCACAATCGTCAAGTCATCTGCGTAGCCCAGGCAGTAAAAGCCTTCCGCCCGAAGATTTTGGATTAGACCGCCCACTAGAATGGCCCAGAGTAGTGGAGATACTACTCTTCCTTGCGGACATCCTCTCCCGACTGCTGTTTTAAGTGTTGCCTCGCCATAGGTGGATATGATAGTCCTATTTTTAAGGCTGGCCTCGATCCATTGACGGATGGTTCCTGGGACTTGTCTTCTTTCAGGGGCTCTTCCTATCGAATCTGGTGACGCGTGGTTGAAGGCGCCTTCTATATCGAGAAAAGTGGCTGGTGCTATTTCTTTATCCTCTATGGATTTCGATAGCAGCCTACTCAAATGGTCTAGGGCTAAGTCCGTAGATTTTCCTGCTTGGTATGCACATTGACAGTTGCTTTGGTCTTTAGAGCACTATCTCTTACGTACCTATCGATTAACCTTTCAAGGGTTTGCAGCATAAACGTCGATAGGCTAATGGGTCTGAATGACTTTGGTGTCTGGTTCGGTATCCTGTCTACCTTCATCAGGTATGTAATCTTCACCTGTTGCCATTTTGTAGGTATGAATCCCCAAGCTATACAGCCTCTGAAGATCTTACAGAGAGATGGGGCCAAACTATCCTGTTCTCTCTGTAGAAGTACTGGGTATATCTCATCTAACCCCGACGATTTGTACGGTTGAAATTGGCTTACTACCCATCTGACCTTAGACGGCGTTATGATGTCCGCAGCTAGCCTCCAATCTTGCTTCGTTGGCCTTCTTTTAGGAGGCTCTTCGAGCACTGTGGTTTCCGTCATCTGAATTGACGCTCGAAAGTGGGCATTAATGAGAAGCTTCAGACTTTCCTCGCATGTTTTTGTTCGTTGGCTTCTCCTTTCAGAAGTTCGACTCGGTTTGTAGAGTATCCTTTTGCTAGCGCCTTGTGTATCTTTACGCAGGTGGGGGTCTCCTTCACCCTTTCGCAAAATATCCTCCATGAAATTCTTTTTGCCTTGCGGATTTCTTTGTTGTATTCCGTAACGACTACCTTATATAGGTCCCATTCATTTGTCTTCTTGGCCTTTATGAATAGCCTTCTTACAGTCTGCCGAAGCTTATTAAGCCTATTGTTCCACCAGACTCTGTTACCCCCCTTATTTCCAAGTCTTTTCTGGGCAGTTTTCATGGTATGCTGTAGCAACTGCTTCCGTCACCTTTTCGACTGCCGTCTCCAAACCTATCGTGTCCTTTGTATCTACTGTGATTCCTTGGAGACGTTCGCTGAGGGATTGTATGTAGATATCCTTCCCAGTTTGTGTCTCTTTGATTTCTAAACATTACTTTTTTGAGCACAGGAGTCTTTATGTCAAACCTTATGTGCCTATGACCTGAGCACGATGGTTCTTGCGGCACGTGCCAGTTGACAATTTTTTCACTTAACCTATTTATTCAGATGGTCACATCCAGGACCTCTCGTCGGATTGCGGTGATGAAAGTGGGTTCAGAGCCCCTGTTAGCTATTTCTAACCCTGCTGAAAAAATAAATTGGTGTAGTAACTCACCTCTAGCGTTTGTCTCCGTGCTGACCCATAGAACGTGGTGTGCGTTCGCGTCGCACCCGGCCACTAGTTGAAGTTTCCTTTCCACGCAGTAGGACATAACATCCTTTAAGACCTGCGGTGGACACGGTTTCTCCTCTCCAGGGAAGTAGGCGGAACATACTATGCAGCTTTTGAGCCCCTCTTCCGTGGTGGTTGTTAAGATAGCTGTAACAAAATCCCCGGAGCATTGCCCCGGAATTAGTGTACAATTAACTCTATTACTGTAAATTATGCAGGCCCGTGGTCTTTTAGCCGACCTGTCGTACAATAATTTACCTTGTTTTGTTGTTAGGCCAGCCACTTGGCCACCGTGTAGCCAGGGCTCTTGCAGGAGGGCCATGCCGATGCCTTCTTTTTGAAATCTCCGGCATAGCGTGGCTGAAGCAGCCTTGGCATGCTGAAGATTTACCTGCAAGACCCTTATTTCTCCCCTCATTTTATATGTGGAGGTTGGGTTGGTGTGGGTATATGTGTTTTTCCATACTGTTCCCACGAGTAGCTAGGGAAGTGTGGGTCGACCTGGTCAGAGCCCCGAAATAACCAGGCAAGGCTAATTACAAGGAGGTGTCGCCCAGTGCTTCCAGGGGAACGTTAAAAACCGCGCTGCTTTATCCCGGCGCGGCGGCCATGCAGTCCTTCACACGTTGCCTTACATCTTGACTTGGGAGAGTTGGTTCACGGTAGGGTTTTCGCAAAGGCTTTTGGGAGCTTTTGAGCTCCCTCACCCTACTTATAGCCACTGCTAGACTGACCCGTGAAAACGGGGCCATTTCCCCCGGGTGGTGGATGGGGCGCCTGGTAGCCACTCAAGCCCCAGGTGAGGAGGAGGGATATCCTATATATATTTTGACAACCCCTAACGGCTGAAGGCAAATAAAATTAAACTAAAAATCAGCATTTTATAAAGTTCGCGTCACAGATTTTATACGTTCACCAGCTTACTCTCCAGGTTCAGCACGCCTAAAGGAGTTTCTCTTCCAAAAATTGCATGTATTAGGCATTGGTAATGGCAAAATTTGTCAATACGGCTATAATAGAGATCAAAAATAGTAACAGCAAATATCCAGATGGGATTAACCCAAAAATTCTTAAAAGGATAAAAAATATATTAGTTCAGCCTTGAATAGCTTAAATATTTTCTAGAGCTTTGGCCACATTTAACTCAAATTTGTTTTTTCAAAAAGTTTCCAATTAGGCTAGTTCTTAAATGAAATGATACTTTTTTGTTTAACATCTATAATACTGGGACTTTTTTTTCATCAGAATGTCAGTTTTTTTTTTAAAAAGCCATTTTTATGACCGACATAATATACATGAAAAAGAGGTGCCCCCGTAGTAAGCGTAAACGAGTTTTCGTTACCATGGTTTTACATATAAAATATGTATTATTTTTTATATATAAAACCATGGTAACCGAGACTCTAATACTACGGGGGCGCCTCTTTTTCATATAAATTATGACCGTTATAAAAATGGTTTTCAGAAAAAAACTTTTGACATTCTGGTGGGAAAAAATCTCAGTTTTACAGACGTCAGGATTATTTCAAAAATTGAAATTCACTACTCTCCCCTCACCTGCTTGATAAACATTTTCTGACACATATTTTTAAATTTCAGATGGCGCCTCCGAATTTAGATGCAAGCGCCAACGACAAATCGTACACGGTTTTACCCAGTGCAGACAAAGAGCAGGAGAATCCGGACAAAAAGCCAAGCTCAAACGCTCTAGCTTCACCTGACGAAGAAGCAGAATCGAACGAAAACGATACCCTTGTCGAAAAGGTAGAAGAACAAGAGACTGACGACATATGTTCAGATGACATTGAAGTCGTGGTACCGCCTGACGGAGGCTGGGGTTGGGTCATAGTGTTCGCCTCTTTTATGTGCAACATGATAGTTGACGGAATTATATTTTCGTTTGCAATGTTTCTACCTGGAATAGCAAAGGAATTTAACGCCACTAATGCCCATGTAACGCTGATCGGATCGATAATGTCCGGATTTTATTTAATAGTGGGACCTTTTGCCAGTGCCATAGCGAACAAATTCGGATTTAGATTGGTGGCGATTATCGGAGCCTTGTTGGGTTCCAGTGCGTTTGCTCTCTCCTATTTTGCTACAAGTGTGGAATATCTATGTGTTTCTTATGGACTACTTGGAGGTAAGAATGTTATACTTGTTACTTCTTAATATTTACATGGCAAAGTCAAATTAAATGATATTATGCGAAACAGTTAAATGAGTATCTCTATAAAACTCCTTAACACAAAAATGAAGTAGAGAGTCTACGGGAAAATTAACCAAAAAGAAAACATCGACACGTTAAGTTACTATTGACCAATAGAAGTTTAATTATTTTTTTTTCTCTAAATAAACAAACCTATACGGCTTTCATCAAGTTTGCATGCCTAAAAGGAATAAAACCTAAAACATTCTTGTATCAAATGGAAATCGATAAGTTTACATCCCTACTACACCTTCTCCTCCCACGCGAGAGCTGTTCCAATGACTCGAGAATACGGGTTCAAGGCAAGAATAATAAACTAGAGAAGGATGGTTATTTCCCATAAGAGCCTATGTTCACTTATTATCGCCCCGTGGCCTGCGGTCCGCTCACCCTCATCGTCGTTGCTGTGACGTTGCTGCGCGACAAACGGCCCTCGTTTCACCATTGCTGTCATTGCATTTTCTATACTTTCGTTGTGTTTTTAGCGGTTTTAGTGATATTTTCGGATGTTTTAAAACCATTGATGATTATGTTTTGGTGCATTGAGAACTTGATACTTATTAGATTTGTCACTTGATCCTAAAGGATACACCATAAATTGAGTATTAAAGCAGAGACCGGTGTAGTGCTTTACACTTTACAGCAATTAATCCCAAGATTTATTATATCCATGGAATGTGAAAAACTTCAAAATAATACGGTATCTTGGGATCGTGATCCGATTCCCTAATTGAAACGTATCGTAGGAACACACGCTAAACTGGGCTCAGGCGTAGCCACAATTTTGTTTCGCTCAAGTCTCGGATTTCCAACATTTTAAGACCGTTTTAAGGAAATATTTTCCTCCATGAAAACCCAGTATTCCCTTTGAAAAATCGGTAATAAAATATGTCCTTATAAAATACACATTTTCAATAGACATTCAGACACGCAATTTAATATCGGTCAATTCCGTATATGAAGTTGTTTTAACTAATTATTAAATTCATGCAATTTCAAGGTTCTACTTAACATATAACTATTTTATAATGGGCTTTTCGCTAATTTCATTCATATATGAGTCTCTGAAGTAAAAGCGATGCAATAACATAAGCCTACCGTTAAATAATTAGTGGAGTACATTCCACCAAGTTAATTTTTGCCCTTGAACAATCTATTTATTGATTTACTATTGAAATTTTTGAATGAAACCTTTTTTTACTGTATTGCCACATTGTGATTTTTTTTTGTTAAAAATCGTACTAAATTAGGGGCAAGAGCAAATGATTTTCAATCATTTTAAACACGGAAAATGTATTCAATTAATTTTAGTTGGCAGTGTCCATGAGAAATAAATGAGTATGTTAATGGAGCTTGATGAGATTTAATTGTAGTCTTTGATATTTGAATTATGCTCAAAAGGAATTTACTTACGAAAAACGCATGGTAATTGTCCATTGGACACCCGAATTTCGCTCAAAATTTCCCTGAAAAAAGACGTCCTCATGAGAAATATTTGAAGGTTGAGAGAGATGTTTGGGCGCACTGGAAGTGTTAAGTACGAAAGAATACTAAAAGCCAACTATAAAAAACGCGAGGGAACAAAGCAAGCCATTATGATCCTTAACTTGCAATGGTCGGCAGACTTTAGCTCGCACCAAATCCGCTCAACTAGCGACCGCAGTCCACATGGTTATTCTAAACCCAACCCCCAATCTGGCGGCCATCTCTGGTTTGGGTCCTCCAAATCTAAAATTCTGGTCCAGTGACCATACGGCCACATAGATGCGGTCTCCCGTGGATTCTCCTCTTAACTAATAAAATCGAAGCTAAGGTAAATCCGTCCAAGTTCCAAGTAAAGTAATCTCAATTAAGTGAAATTTGTTCAGTAGTTCAAGTGGAGCGAATGAAATAATTACCTGAATTGAATAACCAAAGCTAACCATCTGGAATCTGGAAATGGTAAGAGGGTGGCCTTGAAAGGCCACGGCACTTAGGCTCCATTGGCCCCTTTTTCGTCCTCCGTAGGTCAACCAATCCATCTAGACCATCGCCCAGCCTAGTGTTGTAAAAAAGGCGGCGATGTTGCCCGAGAAGGCTGATCTGAGAAAAGCCACGGTTGGCCATCGTTCTCCCAAAATGGATTCCCTTAGTTCCGAAACAGCGTCGCAATCGCAGAGCAGATGCTCTACTGTTTTGTCCTCCTGTTCACGGTCTCTGCATAGAGGTGTCTCTCCTCTCCTTGTGTGGAGATGTTTCCTTAGCTGGCAGTGTCCAGTCTTAATCCCCGCCATGAGTCGTAGGGTCTTCCTTGACATATCCAGGTATGCTTTTGCTGCAGACTCATTAGGGTAGCTTAATAACTCCCTTGCCAGTCGAAAATTAGTGGTTTCGTCCCATCTTGCCCTAAAGTCTTCATGGGTGATCTATTTTATCATATGTATCGTCGTCGCGATAGGTAGGTTTGAATGGCCGGCTCCCATAATGTTTGAACCGGCTGCCTTTCTAGCCAATTTCTCCGATGATTGGTTTCCCTCGCACTGTGCATGTCCTTTAACCCAGCACACAGAAATTCTGTTTTTGCGGACGGCATCTTCCAGTGAGTTATGGCATTCTAGTACTGACCTGGCTGTAAGTTTATAACTTTTCAACTGCTTGTCTACTGTCCGTGTAGATTTTAATAGTCTAGTCTTCAGTATTCCTGCGAACAATCTCTTTTGCGGCTATGGATATTGCAGCAAGTTCAGACTGAACTATACTTGCGTGTCTCTCCATAGACCATTTAAGTTCAATTCGCAAGCTACGCAGGGAGTAAATTCCACAGCCTGCTCCTTCCTGGGTTTTTGAGCCATCCACGAAAATGTTAACCGCACCTTCGGTTATAGGCTCAATTGGTTTTATTTGTACATCATATAGTTGGTCGAAGACAAACTTGGGAGGTAAGCTATCTGCACTGGCCTGAAGTAGTGGCAGTCTTCCGACTGCCTCTTCCCACAGGTGTCGTCTAGTCTCTCCACATTCTATGCTGGGTTGCACACCCACGACTTTGAGCATTGGCAATGTACTCAGAGCCACCTCCCTTAGATAAATATCTAGAGGAGGCAGGCACAACATTACTTCCATGGCTCTGGTTGGGTTAGTTTGTGTTAGTTCTCATTCCCTTTATAGTTAGGCAGGCAATTCTCTGTACCTGACTGAGCTTAAGCATTGTTGTTTTTTGTTGATTCTTGGACCACCAAACTACGGCTCCATAAGCAATCATGGGTCTTATGATGGCAGTATAGATCCACATTACGACCCTGGGTTTCATCCCCAGGTTTTACCCACAGTCCTGCGGCACTGTTCATAAGAGATGTATGCCTTCTTTAGTCTTCGTTCTAAATGAAGATTCCAGGTTAATTTAGAATCGAAGGTGACACCGTCCTCCTTTTTCTGGTGAAGAGCACCATCTCCGTCTTCCGGGGGTTTACAGACAGGGAGTGCTCCCTACACCACTCTTCGACTAAGTGAAAGACACTCTGCATTCGATTGCACAGAACTCATTCGAACTTTCCATTGAGCAATATCGCATGATCGTCTGGATATGCATTGGTGTAGAATCCATCTGAGTTGTGATGATGCAAGAGGCTGTCGAGAACAAGGTTCCATAGCAGTGGCGACAGAACGCCTCCCTGCGGGCAGCCTCTGGCAACGATGCCTCTCACTACAGTGTCTTCCACCTTTATTTGCACGCGTCTCTTTGAGAGCATGTTGAAAATCCAGCCACTGACAGCAGAAGGGGCGCATCTGTTGGTTAAGGCAGCATTGATTTTCCAAAGGTGGTTTTATCAAACGCACCCTCAATATCAATAAATACACCCTAAGGTGGACTCATTATTGTCCAACGATATCTCTCGATCCGGCTCGCTGCTGAATGCAAGGCCGTGTCGGTCGATCTTCCCCAGTACGCAGTCCCTCAAATACCGCTCACACAGCCTCTCCAGAGATTTTAGCACAAAGGATGTTAGGCTGATTGGTCGGTAAGATTTGGGAACAGTGTAATCTATCCTTCCTGCTTTTGGTATGAACACCACTCTTACTCTTGCTCACGCTTTCGGGATGTAGCGCAACGCTAGGCATGCCCAGAACACCTTTACCAAGTGCGGCAGTAACTCGTCCAAGCCCCACTGTAGTAGAGCTGGACGGAAGCCGTCAGTACCTGGCCATTTGAAGGGTGAGAAGCTTAGTATTGCCCATCGTATTTTGTCTTCACTGACTATTTGGTTGGCACCTTGCCAGTCTAAATCAGTAGGTTGAAAGTTTGTCTCGTCTGGCCAGTTCCTGTCGTCTGTTACCGACGAACCAGGGAAATGGGTCTGCATAAACAGTTCAAGACTCTCTTGTAGGTTAGTTGTCTTAGTGTCGTCCTCCCTTGTTAGTAGACCTAGGTCGCGATCTTTGTCTTTTGCGAGAACTTTGTAGTGCCGTGCAGTATGTGAGTGATCTTCGATCTCCTCACAGTAGGCCCTCCAGGCCTCCCTGAGATTTTTTCTTACTAGTTTTTTAAATTCCCCCAGATTGGTGCTGTATTGCTCACAGTCGGCTTGAGTTCTGATTCTTTTTGCTCTGTTAAAAGATTTTCTCGATGTCCTCTTGAGTTCCCCCAGCTCTTTGTTCCACCATTTTGTGGCTTCCCCTGGCTGTTGTTGTGATGCCTCAAGAGAACAAGATTTTTCAAAAGCTTTAGTTATGGCGGTCTGTAGACCTAGTATACGACTTTCCAGGCTGTCATTGTCTTTAGGCGTATTCCCTTCAACTTCCCGAAGCCGGACGAGGAACTTAGCCCGATCCGTCCTTCGCGGAACCCTAAAAAGCTTCCTGGGCGCCTTCATTGAGTTAAGCTCAAATGTTAACCACCGATGATCTGACATGGTGATCTTGTCAGAGACATGCCAGTTTATGACTGATTGAGATATGCCCGCCGAAGCCAGTGTTATATCAATTATGGTTTGACTCCTGGAGTTAATAAAGGTTGGTGCAGTACCTCTGTTGAAAATGTTGAGGTTGCTACCTGTAATGTAATGAATTGAATAACCAAAGCTAACCATAAATAAAGCGCAACTCAACTCTTCAACTGCACAGTAGCCAAGCCTCATAAACGATTCAAAATATGCCTCCATCGAAAAGACATACGCATTATAGTAGCCGAGTAAAGTGTAAATTCATTAAGACTTTGACCAATAGCCAAATGTTTTCTTTATCATCTCTTCTAAATCGCTTTCTCCTAACCGAGAACCAAAATTGAGTGTTTGCCACATAGCAAAAAGTGTAGGTATTATACCAAATCATCGGATTCAAAATTACTTAAAAATCAGAAGTTTCACCCGTATCACGTACAGCTTCATGAATAAGTTACCAGAAAAAAGGGCACTAATTCATGTGTTTTAATGGCGAATCAACGTGTATGGGTCGAGGGGGACCAGTACCCTGACCTGCAAGATTCCCTAATTTGACCAGCTGGCCTATTTTTTATGGGATCATCGTCATACTAAATTGTTAGTTTACCGAACACGTGCCAGAACCTTACATGATATGAAAATAAGAATTAGGCTTGAAGGATACCTAAACCAAAATGGAAGACATTTGGAACAATTTCTTTGCGCATTAAATTGATAACCTAAAATTATTATTTGCTCAGAATTATCTGTTGATTTTGAAAACATTTCTTTTTATTATTTCAAGGAAAAATACAGTATCTTCCATCCATTTTCTAGTTTAAAATGATTGAAAATCATGCAATTTTTAAAGAAACATCACAATTTGGCAACGCCGCAAAGAATTATAAAAAATATTTTAGGATTGGTTGGGATCTTACTAGTGACTTCAATTGTCGTTAAAGCGTCCAATAAATAAAATTAACTATTTCAACAATATTTTAATTGTCTTTGTAATTGTCTTGACATAATAAATAAATTAATTAATTATGCTTTTACCAGCCTTAAAATATAAGAAATTTCGGGAAAAAAATTAGAAGTTGACAACGCCGCAATTAATTAAAATTATATTCTACGGAAGCCAATTCTAGAAGAAAAAGTACAGTGTGTTCTTAGGCACACATACTACAGCAGCGAAAACTTCAACAAAGCAATATTAAAAAGTAAATAAAAAGAGGTTATTAGACGGACCCCGGTACCTCTCTATGCTAAGCGAGCACATTACCATCTGAGCTACGCCGCCGATGGAAATACGTGCATTAAAACTGACCTAATACATATTTATTATGAATTTGTCAGTTGGGTAGATGATTATTTGAATTAATATACATATTATAGAGAATGACAAAATGCACAAGGTAATCCAAATACGATTTTAATTTTTTTTTTCTGGAAATTCCCTATCGAAATATATTAAGATTCTACAGGGAGGCACAATTTTGTCTCACCATGAGGGACAGCGCTGCCGGAGGAGGGACTTTACATCCTACGGGAGGTCTCTCTCTCTCTCTCTCTCATGAATACACTACTATCGTTTTTAACTTTAATTTTTTGTTGTTTCCTTCAAATACTTTTGACACAGATATAGGCAGCGACGACGCGATTCTACGTGATTGGCCCTCTTATTGGAGTCCACGATTTTTGTTTTTTTTTGATCAACCAATACCAAGCAAGCGACAAAACTGCAGTACTTTTTTAAGCCATCGTCTGTCAGCCAAAGTTCACTACTTAAACACTTGTTCCTTGTTGTTTCATATTTTATTTATATTTATATATTTTATTAATAATTTTTACAATTTCAGGTATCGGCTTTGGATTCATCTACGTGCCAGCGGTAATAACTGTGGGATTTTACTTCGAAAGGTGGAGAGCTCTAGCGACCGGTATCGGTGTATGCGGATCTGGCATTGGAACCTTCCTTTTTGCACCATTAAGTGAAGCTCTCATCGAATCTTTCGGATGGAGGACTGCTTTTTTGGTTCAAGGTGGAATAGTCTTTAGTTGCATAATATATGGAAGCCTGTTTAGGTAAGATATTTGTACATGCATGACAGTTAGAACTGGCATAAGGAAAGTTAGTGAAGGAGGGCGCCATAATATGCTCACGAAACAGAAATAGAAATAAAGAATTCGAAACGTCGTATTTCTTAGTCTAGCATTCTATAAGATAAAGGATTTGTGGAACTGTGCATTTTTACTTAAAAGTTTGTTTCCTATCAATGCTATCAATAAACATCAAAAATACCCGTCTGGTTGGTTTGATTAAAGTATGCCTTATAGCCTTATAGGAATGTATTCTATTTTCTTATAATATTCTTTCTGGTATGCTTTTTCCTATAAGTTTCCATTTTTTTCAAATTTCTTGACTAGATACATAAAGTGTTAGTTTTCCTAACTAATGACATAAAGTAAAATTTTTCAAAGCGCCTGCTGGTTATAAAAAAAGTCACTTTATATGTCAAAATTAGAAAAAATAAGGTATTTCGTAATTGGTTACATACATAGCTTAAAAAAATTGTCTTTAACAGTAATTGAAATGTATTTTATATTTCAGGCCTCTTAAACCAACAAAGCTTAAGGACTTAGACGAAAGCGAGAAAGACATAAAGCCAGAGTTGGAAATGGACTGCTCCAAATTACCTGCGAATACTAAGTTGAGGATGGAAGAAGCAATGCAACATATGAGGAAAGACGACCATCAAAGTTCAATTTCCAAGATTTTCGGCTCAAATAATAATGCGGAACATCCTAGATTAGCCGACGTTTATCACACAATTCACGTGCCTCCCAAAACCTATATCAAAGAAAAAAGGTTGAGCGTACCCTTCATTTTACCGAGTGACAAGCTCAAACAAGATAAAAAATCTCTTGGTATTATTGGCGCCAAGTCGACCATTATGCCTAAAAGACCGGAGTTTGCAAAGAGTCACGGAGAGGACATCAATAGGCCTCTTTACAGGGATGACATATTCTTCGGTCAAAGTCTTACCAGATTACCGCAATACACTTCCCAAGGTTCTGTTGCATATAATTTAGCAGTTACAAGGTTACCCACGAAACAAGACATTCTGGAAGAGACAAAGCATTCATGCAAATTGTGTCCAGAGGCCGTCAAGAGAGTGTTAGCAACGATGCTAGATTTTAGTTTACTTAAGAGCCCATCGTTTATTATACTCGCCATCGGAGGTTTTTTTACTATGATGGGTTTCTATGTTCCTTTTATGTACTTAGTGGATAGAGCCTCGGGAACCACGGGAACAATGCCAAAACAAACAGCAATATTATTGATCTCCTCCATCGGTATTGCCAATACAATGGGAAGGGTTCTATGTGGAGTATTAAGCTCTTTCCCATCAGTTAACGGTCTATTTGTTACAAATACTGCGCTCACCATAGGAGGAATAGCAACCATACTTAGTGGAGTTTCACTGTCGCAAGAATACCAGTTCTTCTACACTGTCATTTTTGGATTAGCCATTTGTAAGTTTTAATCTCCGGCTTGTATTTTACGTACGATTTGCTATATTTTCGGTGCTTACTTTGGTTCTTAAAGGTATTACATTATTCGATCATAAGTTTAATCGAATGGCAATTAAAATTTTCTATAATTAAAACAGGTAGCAAAATAGATAGGACCATACCAGCCGAGTTGAAATTTAAGCAGTGATTAATAGGTATATTACATAACAAGTGTTGAAAGGACGAGTTTTGTGCGGAAATTCTCCGTGGTTGAAACCAAATAACTTTTTATTTTTAAAGATGGGGAAAATATTAGATATGAAAGTTTTGGGTTTGTTGGGGGAAAATGTTTATTTTGCATAATGTTATGATGGTTAGAGAGATTAGATTAGAGATGTTCATAACATCATTAAAAAACGTTTATTTTTGCTTGCCCAATTTTGCTACTCAATCATTTTTTGCAATCAAACTCTTGAATTGTTTGCTGACCAATTACAAGCCGTATAAAAATAGAAAATTAATTAGAAACTCAAAATATTACAATTTTCGCAAATTTAGTGATACTGAGATGTTTTTACACGCATTCAATCAAATGATGAATAAAAATAAGTAACTTACCAGATTATTTATAGATTTGCATGATGCTTTTGATACATATGATGCTTTTGAAAATAATACAGTCATAAAGAAATTTTTTACGTAATAATTTGATGATATAACGACAATTCTATAAAATATAGAAACGCTTTAAACAAAGTTAAGGCACACATTAGAATGATATCATCATATGTTGGTCATCTAATTAATGACGGTAAAATCCAGTGATTTACATTCTCATCTCGTTGTAGTGTTTTGGCCGTCGTCTGTTTTGATAAATATCATTTTACATTAGCGTCGGAAAGCGAGAAGAGAGTCACACATGCGCTTGACTTAAATATTTAGTATTAAGCGGGTTTCAGATGAACTCCATTTTTTTTTCGAAAAAATGCTTCTCAGCAACATTGAATTCGATTTATGCCTAAATGGCGACATGATTCCTTAACTTTACAAAGTACAGGGTGGCTCGAATTCGAGTGTATGTATGGGGAACTCGAAAACCTTAATAGATACAGTGTCGGTCAAATTAGGGCAAAATTGCACATTTAGGTCCCTTACAATATGCCGTAGAAAGTTTTAAATTTCGGAGTATTTCCGGAGATATCCGAAAAAAAACCGAAATATTGAAAAATCGTTTTATTTTTTCCTGAGCTTATTTAAAACGTATTCCAAGTTGAATTGCAGTTTTGCATTGCCACTTTTTCCGCTCGATTCAACGGAGGTAGTTTGGACTCCGACGTTTCATCTTCAAGGGTACATCATCAACTTTCTTTTTTTAAATACGATCTTTAATTTATTTATCGTTTTTCAGATGATATTGGCGTTATTAATATGAATATGTGTTAATAATTTTTTTATTCGTTTTTAAAATTTTCAATTTTTAATTTTTTTTAATAATATATTTTGCTTTGTAGTAAAACAAGAACGAACTGTTTATTTAATTTTACTGTTTTTTATTTTTATTAAAAATAAGAGCTTCAATTTTCCACTTAACACAAAAACAAAATAAAATATTTGTATAAAATATAAAAAATTCAAAAGAAATTGAAACTATAAAATCACGCCAAAGCAAGATAAGTAATTTCAAAAAAAAATAAAATTAGAAATTAAAAAAATAATAATAAAAAAATTAAAAACATATTCAAATTAATAAAGCCAATATCATCTGAGAAAAGATTAAAAAATTTAAATTCGTAGGTATTTAAAAAAAGAAAGTTGATGATGACCCCTTGAAGACGAAACGTTGGATTCTAAACTGGATACCACCATTGGATAGAGCGGAAAAAGTGGCAATGCAAAAGTGCAATTCAATTTTAAATCCGTTTTTAAATAAGCTCAGGAAAAAAAAACAATTTTTCAAAAATTTGTTTCTTCCGGAAATACTCGGAATTTTAAAACTTTCTAAACGGCATATTGTTAGACACCTAAATGCGCAATTTTGCCCTAATTTGACCGACACTGTATCTCACGATTTTCGAGATCCCATACATAGACTCGAATTCGTAGTACATACTTATATAAGGGTAGACGATTCTAATTCCAATGTATTTTATATCTTTTTCTTGAAGCAACTAGACTTCGTTGAACTGTTTGTCATTGGTAGCTTTTGCTTGAATTAGCGTTTCTCAATGTTAGTTTTGCATTTCAAACTTTCTCCTTTTACTTTTCCATGACAATCATGAAAACAAAAATTAATATGCCATTTTGGGACGATTGACCTTACCGTATTTTGTAATTGCTATTTCATGTTAAGTTATTTGTGATCATATATCAACATAAAATGGCGTATTATTTCAGTCTATTTTTCTTAATTAATTTCTTTGTGTGATATTTCAGGAACCATGTCAATTGACATCTTGATTTGTTGCAAAATAATTGTCTTTCACATTTAAAGAGTAAAAAGGGATGAAAACAATCATGGAAACAAAATCTCGATATGCCATTTTGGGACGATTGACTTTGCCGTATTTTGTAATTGCTATTTCATGGTGGAAGTTATTTGTGATCATATATCACCATAAAATGCCGTATTATTTCAGTCTATTTTTCTTAATGAATTTCTTTGTGTGACATTTCAGGAACCTTGTCAATTGACATCTTGATTTGTTGCAAAATAATTGTCTTTAACATTTAAAGAGTGAAAAGGGATGAAAACAATCATGAAAACAAAATCTCGATATGCCATTTTGGGACGACTGACCTTGGCGTATTTTGTAATTGCTATTTATTTCATAGTTAAATTTATTTGTGATCATATATCACCATAAAATGCAGTATTATTTCAGTCTATTTTCTTAATTAGTTTCTTTGGGTGA
>MU183124.1:0-13510 GCA_016904865.1 Pissodes strobi
CAATCTTTTAAGAGTCTGTATATCTGTGAATAATTCCTCCAAATTGGAAAAAATAATAATAGTAATTCAAAAAGTTATTCGAAAAGGAAAAATGTGGTCAGTTTTTTTGGCCCACCTTGTATATGCTTTCGTTTGCCCCATTAGGATGTTTAATGACGAATATCCTTGAGTTGTATTAACTCTGGGAATTTTCGGAACAGTGATTTTCCTCTTCAAACGTCCGACAAACGTAACTTTTTGTCTCTCAATGGACGTAGTAAAATATCCACTCTATAGTGATGAAAAAGGTCATTGCTGCCGCTCGTTTGCCGAATCAAATAAATAATTTTTAAATTAGTTAATCGATTCTGTCAGGTTATATCCTACATGCCTGTCAATTTTCGAGCATGTAGATAATATTTTTAATAAAAAGTTGAGTCATCCAGTGAGGACTGAACAGGTTTTTTTTGAAATTTACTTGTATTTTTGAAAAAAATCAAAATAGTCATTTTATGTATTTTTTCCCTTAGAATCTACAATAATTGTCATTTAAAAAGCGGTCTAGTTAAAGCAAAAGAGCTGTGACATAAATGATCGCATTTTATAGACAAAATTTATTGAAAATAATTCTTGCTTTTTATTCGTTTCAATTTAGTTTTTTTAATAAATTTAAAATTAATTTTTCTCGACTTACTCCAGTAAGTATTACCAAAGACTATAATTTTATTGGCTTTGGTATTACTCTAAATGTCCCAGTTGAGCTAGTAGAATAACAGTATTGCTATTAATAGTCTTACCTGAAAAGTCAAAGAAAATGGAACGCATGCCTATAATAATACGTTTAATAAATTTAAATGGAAGAAAGATTTCAGATTATCACCATTTTCTATAAAAGCTAGAAAAATGCGAGAGAACATCAGCTACTGAAAAGTATTTAATAGAACCATATGAGTTAACACAATATTTACTTTAAAACATTTATGTGAAGGAGACAAAGTCAGTGTATGACAGTTTGTAAGTCAAAGGAACATGACAAGGATCCAGCATTATTTTTCGACCTCCTCTCGTTACTAGACATAATGCTTTCTAAAAATTTAACTTTTCTGGGCGATTTCAACAGTCCCTCCTTTTTATCCTCTGTTCCTTTTGGTCCCAGCCTTAAACAGTATAATGCTATCCCAAATTTAAACAATCGGTTTTCTTGGCCTTGTTTTTGCCAACTGTGCGGCTAATTTAGCTCATAATGATGGTCCTCTGGTCGAAGAGGATCCACATCATCCTGCTCTGTCTTTTGATTGTCAGGCGGTACTTCCTCATGCCGTCAACTTTCCTGTGAACAACGCTCAACCACCCCGCTTCAACTTTCGTAAAGCTGATTATCCCAGGTTGTATGCATCGTTATTGTACACTGACCGGTCTCGCGTTCTTGAATCGCCTGATGTTAGTGCATGTCAGTCTTTCTATGAGATTCTTAATAATAACTTTGCAGCCTGTACACCTCTTAAACTACCTAGAAGAAGGCGTTTTCCCTCTTGGTTTACGAGAGAATTGACTTGACAACATTTTCAGGAAACAAAAATTGCGTTAAGTCAACTTCAGACGCGCGAATCTGCCAACCATTACTATATATACATGAAGCCAACAGTAGCCGGTGTCCAATTCATATTAGAAAATTAATCATAAGCATAGTTATCATAATTTATTGGTGTCAATAAACAATATATTTACTTACACAAGTCACAATTCAATAAAAGCTTAAAATTGCATATAAAAGAAACACTAAAATATAAAAGAAAATCTGGAACATTACTTACTACGTACAACATATTACATTACAATGGTATTCAACATCACATAATATTTTGTGTTGATTAGACGGGAGAATTTTAGGTAAATTGACGCGAACAGAGGATCAAGCACCCACTGAAAAATTGGATGATGGCAAGCTTAGTGTTTTTCTTATTATTATTCAGTCCTTAAGACAGAAAACAGATGAATTATTTATTTTATTAGAAGAGCTTAATTTTCCAGAAATCATTGCCATAACTGAACATTGGTTAAATGTTGATGAACCTGTGTTTGTCAAAAATTATACTACAGTAACTAGATTTAATAAAAGTAATTTATCTCATGGAAGTACTATGATAATGTCTACTAACAACGACTTCTCGGCAGTAACTAAGTTCGATAATTTATTGTCTTAGAAAGTATTTGAATTTCCATCGTCTTTCATAATGCTTATGACCTGTATATTGTTTGTATTTACAGAACACCTGACGCTGACATGCATATATTCAGTCAAAGATTACTGAGCTTGCTTGAGTCCCTGTCTTTAAAAGGCAAATTAATTTTGTGTGGCGACCTTAATACTGACTCTTCCAGTGTGTGTGCTGCTCAAGAAACTCTTCGGTCCATTTTCACTCTTTGGTTATCATCAATACATATTAACTCACTAACTAGAATAACTAAAACTAGTTCTAGTACTATAGACTATGTCGTGTCATCTTTTGATCCAGAATTCATTAACTGTGCTGTCTTTAACTCGGGTTTCTCTGATCATGAGGCAGTATTAATAGAATTTTCGGTAAAATCCAAATGCAAAAATGCCTCGCGCAAATTATGCCGTATTTTTTCGGACAAAATTTTTATAAATTTCAAGCACCTATGTCTAACAACGGGCTGAGTTGTCATCTCGGATGATGTCGATCCAAATTTTCTAGATTTATTAAACCTTTATCTACTCTGGCGTTCAAATCCTTTCCTCTTAGGCCTATCAAAATTAAACAGCATAAACCCTGATCAACTAAAGGCTTACGCACATCTGCAAAGAACATGCCTTCATTACCTCACATAAAAAATACTCGGACAGCGTCTTCTTTCATGATTACGTGAAACTACAGAAAAGTCTATCATAAGACTATAAAAGCTGCCAAGGACATTTATTTAATGAGAGGCTGGCTAAATCCGGTAACGGTGCTAAATAATCATGGTCTATTGTGAATGACTTAAGGACAAGACTTCTTCGTCTAGCACAATCGCTAATTCACCTGAGAACCTAAACAATTACTTTGGCTAAAGATTTAATGAACACCATAACTCTTCCTCATCATCCACTTTCATATCTCTCTAATGCTAATGTGAATTTACACAGTTTCTTTAGCCTGTAACATTAGCTGAGCTTCGCAGTACAATTGAAGACATAAAAACCAAATCCTCATCTGGAACTGATGGGCTTACTCTGAGAATGTTCTCAAACTTGCCGGAATGCACATTAAACCATCTTACTACTTTAATTGACAAGTCATTCCAAAATGGGGTTTTTCCATACTGTCTTAAGACGGCAATAATTATTCATTTGCATAAAGCAGGAGATAAAGACCAAGCTTCGAATTATCGCCCAATTGCACTCCTTCCCACATTATCAAAGATCATTGAAAAATTGGTTAAAAAGAGGCTTCTATCTTTTCTTTCTAAATATAAAATACTTACCCATCAATTTGGATTTTTAAGTAATAAATGTACAATTGATGATATGTTTTCCCTCTTTAATTATGTATACTCCAACCTGAACAACCATCACTCTACAGCAACAATTTTCTGTGATTTCTCTAAAGGATTGTATAAATCATAATATCTTAATTAGCAAATTGCAGTATTAGGGATTCAGAGGAGTGCCTCTCGAATGGTTTAAGTCGTATCTTAACAACAGAAGTCAGCTTGTTAGGGTTGATACGTCGATGTCTTCTTGCAAGCCAATAGACTGTGGAGTACCCCAGGGTTCAGTACTAGGCCCTATTTTGTTTCTGCTGTTTATCAACCACATTGCTTGTCTGGACATCAGGGGTAAAGTTTGTCTCTTTGCGGACGACTAATTTCAATTGGGGCAACCCGGATGTCACGGCGCTTCACAGAACTGTATCTAGTGACTTAAACACCATTAAATCATGGTGCGATTCTAATCTCCTATGGCTCAACGTTTCTAAAACTAAAGTTTGTCATAAAAGTACGTTGCAATCATTTGTACTTAATAACACCACTATTGACGTGTGAAATTCTTGGGGCTTGTTTTGGACAACCATTTAAAGTGGGACTTGCACATGCGCTAAGAACGGTTTCCAGGGAGCTGAACTTGCCAACTGCTAAAACAGTCTATTATGCCCTTTTTGAGTCGCACCTCCGATACGCCCTTCCATTCTGTGGTACGTGTTGTGGGACTCAATTTGAGCGTATTTTCAAGCTACAAAAGAGAGCTGCTGTTGGATACTCACTGAGACTAAACAGCAAAACTCACTGCCAGGATTTCTTTAAATTATTTAAAATATTAGCTCTTCCTTCCTTATTCATATTTGAATCCGTTTGCTTAATCCGCAAGCACGTATCTGCTATTCCGGAAACGCCATCTCACAACTATCCACTTAGGAATACGTAGCATGATCTTTATCTGCCAACCCCACGCTCAGAGTTAGTTAAAAGCTCTATACTGTACAGTGCAAAATATAATGCACAATTATCTACCCTTTGAAATGAAGTCAATAACATCTTTTCCCGCATTTCGCAGAGCTTTGAGATCATACTTACTGGAGAGAGCCTTATACGCAGTAAACGACTTTTTTATTGACTCTCGTTCTAGCCGTACTAGCGACGAGACCTGTTTTTGATCACAGGCCAAAAGGATCAAGCGACTTTACCTAAATCGTGTATCGGAGACTGTTTTAGACAGATTGTGTGATTACGCATTTTACTCAAACGGTGTACATTGTACACAGATTCAAGTATCGGAGACGGAGCCCCGACTAACAGCCGGGAAATGGAAGAATCCGATGGAGATAGTAATATCTCCTTCAAGTCCGTAGACTTCCGGGAAGGCCAATACTCGGAAGCCTTTTTAGCGCAAGTGAAGAAAGCAAGGCAATGCCTTCAATCAAACAAAGAAAAGTGCAAAGATTGCGCAGATAGAGTCCCGTCACTTACGTCGGTTAGTAAGCCGGGAAATGTTGTGAATAAATCCCTAAAGGAAGCCCTGGCTCACTTGAAGGACAAACACGGGATTTTCTTCCCCAGAAGCAAGCCCGAAGTCAAGGCCAGAATAGACACTGGTAGGGAAAACAAACCTAAAAGGAAAAGGCTAAGTAAAGATTCGCCACCAGAAATAATTGATATTATGGACACAGAAGAAGGTGTTATTGTGACAACGCACAAAAAAAACGGAGCAAAAAGTACTACAAGATAAGACGCAAAAACAGGCAGAAAGCGTAGAGAGTTTTCGCAGTGCGTACACTAAAGCACCTGACGGTACTCCGGTGCCCCTGATACATAAAGGAAATGAGGGGCAGTTTAAAGTGCCCTACAGGACACTGCAATTTAAGAGTAACGTAAGAAAAGTTAATTTAGACATGGGAGGCCCCCCTCCCATTCTCCTAAAGAATAATTTTGAGATACTGAGCGACCTGGATGATGACGCATTAAGCGATGCGTCTATCACTGTACATAGCACTAAACAAACAATAAGGAAAGCAGCGCAACCGAGAAGAAAGCCGCAGTCGAAGCCGAAAGCACCGCCAACGGTTAAGCCGCCCCCACCACCGCCCCCGATTGTCCTCCAGGGAAGAGTCAATAACCACAAAACTTTGACAGAAGATTTTTAAAATCTGAGGATTGCTAAATACAGTGTCAAGTACACAAGAAATACAACAATTATATACACTGAAAGCCAGAGAGACTGGCAGACGCTAATGAAAGCATTCCATGATAACGAATGTGAATACCACACTTACGCAGATCGCCAATCGAAGACAAGAGCGTACGTTCTACGAGGCTTGGATGGGGACATCCCTCTAGACGAAATTAAACACGAACTGTCAGATACGTACAATATTGATGCCAAGACAATATATCTAATGAAAAAGACCCGGGATCCGCTGTACCTGGTTGTAGTCGATGTAAGCACGACACTTAAGCGGCTGCAACAGGTAGTCAAAACTGTGTTAAATATTAGAGTCTCCTGGGAGCACAGGAAGAATGAAAAGATTATAATGCAGTGCAAAAGATGCCAGACGCATGGGCATTCTGCAACGCACTGCAAAAAAGCAGTGAAATGCAGCCGTTGTGCAGGGCGGCACGAAATAACTGCCTGCAATCCTGAAGAGCCATCAAGATGCGCCAACTGCGGTGGTGAACACAGGGCAATCAGCCAAGATTGCCCTGTGTACATATACAAATTAAATCAAATCAAAAGCACTCAAACAAAGCAACCGAAGAAGCAATTCAAACCAGCTCCCTTGCCTGCCACGCCGGCCTGGCAGAGGCAAGTTGGCGAAGATGGAGGCCGGGGTATAAAACGAAATGAAGCTGATCAAAGCAGACAGTCCCAGCCACCCCCAGATGGAAGAAGAAACCTCGACAGAGATTTTCCTGCACTCGGCGAAGTAAAGTCAGCCACACAGCCTGCAAATGTGCAAATTGTGGCCAATCAAGTAGTAACGCAAACAACATAGCTTTCAGTGTCTCGCAAATTTCTAATGTCATTAACGAACTTAACCCTCTTATTAACTTAGAGGAGCTGTTCTCTGCGCTAGATGAATATGTCTCCATGCTGAGGGCATGTAATGGAGATAAACAGCTCTTAATGCAAGCTTCTATAAAATTTTTTATAACTGAATTCAAAAAATAGAACATATATACATAAAGAACAAGGCTCCGGGAATTCATAACATTCCCTACCTACTCCTCAAAAACCTCCCGAAAAAGACCGTTATACAATTAATGCATATCGTGAATGCCATAATTCGCTTGCAGTACTTTCCATCCCCCTGGAAAGTTGCGAGGATTGTGCTGTTCCCGAAACCGGGAAAGGATCCGACATTAACCTCATCATATAGGCCGATATCCCTATTGAGTACCCTGGGAAAAGTAACCGAGAAGCTCTTGATATCGAGACTCAGCGGGGCTGCCGAGAAGCTTGATATTCTCCCGACGGAGCAGTTCGGCTTTCGCAGCGGGCACAGCACGTGCATGCTAGCTGCGAAAGTCGTTCAAGCAATTTACGATAGCTTCAACAAAAGGCATTGCACTGCCCTGCTGTTGCGCGATATTGAGAGGGTGTTCGACAGGGTGTGGCACGCCGGCCTGCTACATAAACTCTATGTAGAGTTTGAGTATCCACTTCATTTAGCAGCGCTGGTCGGGTCATACCTTGCCGGACGCTTCTTCTCGGTGAAAGTGGGTAATGCCACTTCGACCATGAGTCCAATCCAGTGCGGTGTCCCGCAGGGAACAGTGCTCTCCCCGCAACTTTTTAATTATTACATATCCGATTTTCTGTCTCACCCGAACGCGTCAGCAGCGTTCTATGCTGACGATACCATCCTATACTCTGACGCCCCTCATGCGCAGTCTGCCGTTGACAACTTGAGTCGGTACATGGAGGTGATCCTCCATTACTACGAAAAATGGAAAATTAGATTAAATGCAGGTAAAACAGAGCTTGGCATTTTCTCTAGAAAGATATCTCCTCAAATTGTACAGCCTCTAAGAATACATGATACCGAAATCGCGGCCAAAGACTCTGTTAAATATCTGGGAATTGTGCTCGACAGGGGGCTTAGGTTCAGGAAGCACATTAGCTACATTAAAAGTAAAAATGCAATCATTCACAAACAACTGGGAACACTGATAAGACGCGGATCGGTCCTTAGCCCTGGAAATAAATTAGTATTGTATAAAGCGATCACCAGGCCAACCCTCTTATACGGAGCCCCTGTATGGTGCTCCGTAGAGAGGGACACCTGAAAGCAGTGCAAGTTCTGCAGAACAAGCACCTGAGGGCTGTCTTTTCGGCGGGCATGTACACTAGAATTCGGGACCTGCATGACTGGGCGGGCATCGAGTATGTCAGGGAACATATCGACCGTCTAGCGTGCAGGTTCTATGATCTGGGAATACATGGCTCGCCGGAAACGGCACGATTGGCCGATTCGCGTTTTAGTCAGGAACGTCGCCCTTCCCACGGGCCGATTCATAGAAAGACTACTCTATATTTTCTAGAGCCTAGGCCTCCTTAAAAGCAGCACAAACCGTAAACCATTTCCACATTAGAAATATCATTGTAAATATTAGAATAGCTAGAAAGATTATATCCTGTAAATAACTAGAAACAGTCTTTTTAAACATATAAAATGTCCTGAGGGATAAACACCCTCATACATAAACCAGATATCAGGAGCACAGAAGTGCGCATGAGATTATGGCGAAACCGAGGTACTTTGGGTTAGTGTGGCTGACTCCTCCCACAAAGTACAGGTGGGAGGAGCCAGCTAGATATACTCGACGTACGAAGACCGCACCGTACACAAAACAGGCAACCGGCTCAAGTTATAGTCATTCAACGCACGCAATGTCTCCTGCGTTCCTTGTACCCTGCAAGCGAATTATGGACCACGATGCCCTTATGCCCGGACATAATTCCTCCTGCACCGGGGATTTGCTTCATAAGCAACTCCCATTATTTGTATATATTGTACATTATGTAAATAGGTGTGAATGATAGAGAGTGAATGAGCGTGTGTACTTCATAACGAGAAGTGAAGTTTTTAATTTATCTTTTCTCCACAATTAACAATCAGCAAAACACAACACTGAAAATCTGTATACCTTCTACAAGCATTGCGCGATACACTGGTACCTATGTTGATGGGATTTGATCCCAGGGAACGTTACTATTTTATGATTGGTCACAAAAAGTAGGTTTAAGGGCCTTACAACAGCCCCCCTCGGTTAGAGGGATGTTTTATGCGTAAGCCTGTGCGGCTTGGCGATGCTTCACTGAGGGATCGGAGCGAAACGTATAAGATTATGCATAGAAATCATTTACTACCTACTAAGTAGGACATATTATGTACTAATGAAATATAATAAAGATTTGGTTGATGATGATGACTTTTTTATTAATACTTAATTTTGAGCATCTTATACACTGGTTTAATGTTTAGTGTTTGATGTTTAAATGGTTAAATATTTTGATATTTACTATTTCAGAAATTTTGACTACGTACAAATTGCACAATTGTATAAGGTTTTTTATAGTTTGGATTTTCTTTTTCTTTTCATTGTATGTTTTTATATGTTTTGTACTCTAGCTCTAGCTTTATCTACAAATTGTGAAATTTTTTGACAATAAAGCATTATTATATTATACCCCATACCTCTCCGCACAGCCCTTTCTTTCTTCAACTTTTTTTGAAACTTCTTCCAATCGGCTGGTAGACTACCTCCTATTATTTATTACTATATGTAATGAAAATTTTTGAAAAGTACAAATAAGTGTGAGCTTTTTCTGTGTGTTCGTAAAAACGTTGCCTAGTTTTCCTTTTTTTGGCTTAATATATTATAACAATATAACAAATAATTTTAGAGTTTATAATGTCACGGTTGTGGTTTCACATCTCTGATTCAATTTTAGTTTGTAGAAGTTTTCCTTCCGTTGAGTTAATCATTTTAGAGCAGTGTTTCAAATATGGTAATATTAACAATTATATTTTACAAATTTTCAGAACCATTACTTGAAGAAACAATTAGTAGAGGATATCAACAGCTACGCGAAACTGCGGAGAAATATCTAAATAATTCAGCATATTCCATAGTGGATTTGAGCGAATTATTTGATTTTGTTATAGGCCAAAAAGAATCTACAAATAAAGGAAGTGAGCCACCAATTTCTGAAAATGCATTCTATTTTTCCGATAGTGAATGAATATTTATTATAATTACTCATTGCTTTCGACTTTATGCAATATATCGGGTGATCGTGAAATCATTACTCGGAGAACCATTTTTATATTTGTTTGTTTGTAAGATGGAGACTGGAACTGTGGATGTACTTTTTGGTTATTGTTACAATAAATTAATATTATTTTACTTTAATGCGGCTAAATTTCATAACTCAAGTTTAAAATTCAACATTGCGCACGTAATTAAATTATTTAAAACGATAATAATTAAATACATAATCAGAAACGTAACGTAATTAAATTGAGAGATTCTTATATGCTTCTTATATCGCAATTTATAATTTTCGAGTTTGATTTGTTAATCAACAGAGAGGCTCTTTTATTAGTAATCAACTATACTATTGGCATACTTTAAAATAAAATTAATTTACAGCAAAACAAAATTTTTATGAGAACAAAACAGGTAATATTTTAAATATTAAATATAACTAATATGTCCAACCTAAACTAGATATTTATTAATCTACTTCGACATGTCGGAAAAAAATCTTGTTCATAAGTAGATATCTATTACATACAAATATTTATTATTGATATAAAAATGTAGCATGAACATTTATTTTAATAAATATTTTCAGATTTGAATGCAGCATAGCATGTTATATTTTTAATATTTCTGGCAGTTGGCAGTGTTTTAGAATTTGAGGTTTGTGAAAACATTTTTAAACTAGGTATATACTGTTCATTTTTAATATGAACCTCCACACCTCTTTTATTGTGTTTATACAGTAAATGTTAAAAAAAGGATGAAGGTAATATGAACATCGCTCATTTAGCTTCTACATCGACTTCACATATGCATTTATTCGTGGATCAGTGATCATTAAACTTAATAACTTGTTTCAGCTAAGGTTGATTTTACGCAGAAATATGAGAACTTTTAAACAGAAAGTTGAGAAAGTAAAGAGGACAGATAGGAAATATCAATACAAAAATATATTTTTTGTTAACTAATGTAAAGGTTGCTATTTCTAAGCGATTAATAGATGAAATAATACTATATAATGAATTAAGTCAATAATTTTAGTTTAACCGGAATTTTGTTTATCTAACAACAGAAGTCCGTTGAGACTAGTCTCTAATTTTCTATTTACCCCTTTTTAGAGAGATGTGCGCTAGGATCGGAGGGAACCAAGAAAAGAAAAATAAAAATAACTAAAAAACCGTAACTAAGTAATTAGGAAGCAACCATAACTAAGTTAACACAAAGAAACCAAAAATTAAGCAAAAAGTAACCAAAACTAAGTAAATACAAAGAGACCAGACACTAAGAAGAAATCAGAAACCAAGCAACTAAATATAGGAAATTAGGGAATATAAATAAAAATAGGACAAATATGTTAGGAATATGTAAATAGAATTTGGAACGCGAATGTTGATGATCAGCAGTGGCGTAGCTACCGGGTGGGCCAGGGGGGCAAGGCCCCACGGCGACAAGAGAAATTAGGCGCCGCTCCGAATTTATAAATATGCCAATGCTAACAATGCTCATGAGCTTAACTGAGTTTTGAAATTAATTGAATTATAATACAATCAAAGACCGAAATATGTATTAAACTTTTTACCCAACCAATACATTTTGTGTCAGGTATTTATTATTTATTCTACGTGGAATAAAAAGATATATCCCGGCGCGGCGGCATTTGGTACATGCAAATTTGTAAAAACGCTGCGTAAGGCGGCATGCGACTTCAAAGACAAACATTCCGAAAATCTCGGTCGTCTAAATAAATAGCCTAGCAAAACTAAGCATAGAAAATGAATTTGTCTAAAAAATTAATTTTGATCAAATAATCGATCAATTTACGTCGAATTAAAAACGAAGAAAGACCATTTAATCAATTAATTAAGGTTACAGATTTGTAGTTTACGTTTATATTTAAATTTGTATCTACCTGTTGGTTGGTTGCCGTTTATATATTTTACATTCATATTCCTGTAAATAAAAAAAAAACGTTTACACTATGTGCGCATATCAGAAGGGAAACTTCTTAAACTTAAACGCCCTAGCCTCGGATTTGGTTAAAAAGTAGTTTTTTTTTAATATATCACTCAATTAACAAAAAGGGAAGACCTAAATTAGAAAAAAAAACTATTCTTCAAAAAGTTTTGCTTATGTCTTGACAAGGTAATAGAGTAAACCCCATATTTTTCTCTAGTAAACTAACAAAGATATCACAATAATTATACGCCCTAGCCTTATACATATGTTAACGGATTTGGTTAAAAAGTAGTTTTTTTAAATATATCACTCAATTAACCAAAAGAGAAGGCCTAAAAACTATTCTCCACAAAAGTTTTGCTTATGTCTTGACAAGGTAATAGAGCAAACCCCATATTTGTATCTTGTAAACTAACAAAGATATCCCAATAATTATACGCCCTAGCCCCTAGTTTTACACGTATCTTAACGGATTTGGTTAAAAAGTAATTTTTTAAATATATCACTCAACCAAAAGAGAAAGCCTAAATGAAAAAAACTATTCTTCATAAAAGTTTCGCTTATGTCTTGACAAGGTAATAGAGCAAACCTAGTGATGGGCTTATGCTTATTCGAATGAAAAATATCCCGATATTCGGTTATTAAAATAACCTGTATTATTCGGTTTTCATTCAACACGTATTCGAATGAAAAAATAACCTGAACCTGATATGTACGAATTCAAATACGAACACGAACTACCAAGGAACAAGCCTCGCTGTCGCGTCGATCCGTCGAATGTTCAACGAGCAAGGAGCGGTTTTAATTTAGTTATGAGTTATGAAGCAAGTTTCGATGTTTTAGCTCCAATAAAAGATGAGTTTCAAAATTTCAAATGTACCGGTAGGATGTGGAATTGTGGAAGCTGAACTGGGGGTGTTGAAAACTAGCGAATATTAAGCTTAGATTACATAATTTACTTTTATTGCGTACCTAACATAAAAAAATATCCAATTTTCGGCGCCTGAACGCCTAAAAAGTGCAAATACAGCAATTTGTTGACATCTTCAAAAAAATCAAAAGAAAAGGCGGTCGCTTTTGATCCAACCGATACTTTTTGTTGCGATTAGCAAGCAACCCCACATATTTCTTATTTCTTTCACACACTTCTTCATAATGAATACGGCCCGCTTTCCAATACATAACACCCATTATCACCTAATGTTTGTTTAGTTTTTATGTTATTATTGGAATTTGAATGTAGGAGCAATAGAGCAATATATAAGTTGTAATATAGCTATAACAATATAATATCTACCATTAATTATTAATATTATTATAGTACTATAATACATAATAATATAAATACATCGCCAGAGAGAAACACTTTTTTTGCAAAGTAGATTTTTAATAATTATGTTCATTACGTGTAATCAACACATCCAAGAATCATATTTTGGAGTTTACGTATTTTTTATTTAAAAACGCAAAATGCTATTTATTTTATTTTGTTCAATAATATTGCGTAATCAAATATTTACTCATATTCTATTGTTATTTATTAAGCCATGCTTAATAAGACGATTACAGCAGTTACGAACACGATGCCGATGACGCTGAACCTCCTTCCTAACCGGCTGCGATCGCTAACCTGAATTTATTCGAATGATTATTCAAATGATCATTCGGTTATTAATATTATTTGAATACAAATAATTCGGTTATCAAAATAATTCGCTTATGCCCATCACTAAGCAAACCCCACATTTTTATCTTGCAAACTAACAAAGATATCACAATAATTATACGCCCTAGCCTTATACAT
>MU183124.1:13520-54368 GCA_016904865.1 Pissodes strobi
GACTTATACATATCTTAACGGATTTGGTTAAAAAGTAGTTTTTTTTTTAATATAGGTATCACTCAATTAACAAAAGGGAAAGGCCTAAATGAAAAAAAAAAACTGTTCTTCATAAAAGTTTCGCTAATGTCTTGACAAAGTAATAGAGTGAATCCCGTATTTTTATCTTGTAAACTAACAAAGATATCACAATAAACGTCCGTGACCGTTTTCAGTTCCCTGCCAGCTCGCCCGCCGTGTGTCGGGATCGCGACCTTCAAATTTTACTCACGGCGCGCGTTAAGAAGTTTCACTTCAAAAATATACGTTTAATATTATGATGTATTATTTTTGGATTAAATATAGGTTTGTTTCAGGCGCCAGCGGATAGGCTTGCCCCCCGGCGCCCACATTTCTAGCTACGCCACTGATGATCAGTATCTAAGAAAGTAGAGAAAATCACAAGGCAAACATGTAGGCGTCCAAAGAGAAAGAAGGTTCATATAGAGAAAAATGGAGGTATATATAACTTAGAGAAGTTATAATTTTCAATGCAAGTGTTAATGACATGTACCACATTTGGGAAATCATTGTAAAAACACGGAGGCATTAGAAAAGCACAAGTTATAATTTTAAATGCAAGTGTTTAACGATAGTACCATACTGGGAAAAACACATAGGCATTTAAGTATACGAGAAATTAAAAGAGTTATAGAGTTAAGAGTACGAGAGTTATAATATTGAACTAATATAAAGGAGAAGCTAGAAAGCACAATTATATAGAGGTCACATAGGGAATGTTGTAGCCAACTGTCAAAGAGAAGTACCTTATAGGGAAGATCATACCAGACACTTGGACAACATGACGACCTAGGAGATGAAATGGGAATCTACATAGAGATACATATGTATAGATGTATATATATAGATAGTAAACGAGAATATGCTAATAGAAATAAAGGAAAATAAATTAAGATTTAAATATAGGAAGTAATATTAAAGAGATCACATAACAAAAGTGTCAGCACAAAACAGAGAATACATAGAGATAGTTAAAATCTATAGACAAAATATGTAGACAAACATAAATAAAGAATTATGTATAAAAATGTACTATGAAAACATAGAACATAAAATAAGATAAAATAAGGAATTAAAATACGGCGCCGTAGCATATAGAACCATAGAAATAAGAGAATAAATAGCATATAGATAGCAGAAAACTGAGATTAAGTAAATAGAGATAAATAAATAACCATGGATGAAATAAGAAGAATTACAGTCGTACATTACATACAATTCTAAATCTACGCAACCATACAGACAGCAGCATAGATCTTGTAAAAGGCACCTATTATTAATGATAAATTAAACATAAGTATACCGATCATGTTTTACAAATTAAGCGAAAAAATTGTAACTTGTATAGGTAATTTACACCGAAAAAATATTCAATTGTCTTCCTTGGATATTGGCCATATTCCAGGGGGATAATAATTAAAAATACTAGCATTCAAATAATATCATCAGTCAAAGCAACATAATTGACGTCACTGTAAATTACGTATACATGTATTAAATATCTACTGTTATTTTTAAATTCCGGCAATGTTTACTATCAATGAAAACAAGATATCAATGTTATATAATCACAAATAGTCGGCAATATTTCTGAAGGCAGACCAAGTTTACGTGCTAATTTTTGTTATTATGTTTAATAAAAACAAAATCCGTAACAGAGAGTTACGATGTACGTTTCAAAAAAATAAACAAGCAAGCCATCGACTTGGAATTCGCTGACAATAGTTGAAATAGAAATATGCACTTGTAGGTATACGTAATTTTAACATAAGCCAGGACATGCTAATACCTAACTATAATTCAGATAATTTGAATAAAATTTTAAGCGTATTATAACTTATGGAAATATCAGCCGGCGATTTTATAAGTTAAAAAATAAAAAACCAATGATTAGTGTAAAATAAATATATATGGGAATAATATACAGAGGGAAAAAATAATAATAATAAATATAATGGAAATAATTAGAGTAAAATAAATATAGATAATAAGTTAAAAATAAACATGTAGGTCAGGTAAACAATCCGATCTTTAATGACCCCATCATAAATGAGCTGGTGTCCTGCCGGAATTTCCGGGGGCCACGCCTGATCCCGGAAATACGTAATGGAAAACTCGAAGCGCTACAAAGGTAAAGAGAAACATATTGAGGGGCACACCGTTCGACAAAAAAAGAGAGAAGAAATGTGAATTCTTACCGTAAGGACTTCCGGGAGTGCACGCCTGGCTTCTCTACGGTATGCACGAACAAATCTTTTCTCTTTAACAGAAAGAAAGCGGGTGAAATAATACGACAGTAAAACAACAAGGGAAAATTTTTTAAGGGATTATACAATTTTTTTACTTACGGCAGGGCACTTCCATCATGTACACTTTAAATTCTAAGACACAAAGAAAAATACGACCAAAGGAATTTTTTTTTTAATTATTGGAAATACAGGGTGAGACAAATTCGCTTCTCACTATTGGGATCTTGTAAACGGTAAGAGATACAGCAAAGTTTAAATTGGGGCAAAGTTGCGAAATTTATAGGTCATTGATATGCCATTGAGAAATTTAGAAAATTCCGACTATTTCCGGAGATATCCGTAATAAACCGAAAATCAGCTATTTTATTTTAATTTTTTTCTGACTTTATTTCAAGAGATAATATAAAATGAATTTAACATTATTATTGCCACTTTTTCTCCTTTATAAGATGGCAGTATCAAATTTTAAATCTGAAGCTTCGTGTCCGGGCTCCCATCATCAACTTCATTTTTTTAAATACGGACTTGGATTTTTTATTTAATTTTTTAGAAGCCTTTGGTCTCCTTAAACCAACGATGTATTACACTTATCAATAAATCAACAAATCTAGATTTTTTTCCGTAAGAGATAATGTGTTAGACAGAGATGGGGCGATCTTTTTTGACCTGATTTCACTTATGAGAATATTTGTTACTGCAATTGTACAAGTGTGATACATCGTTGGTTTTGGGGGACCAAAGGCTTCTAAAAAATGAAATAAAAAATCCAGGTCCGTATTTAAAAAAATTAAGTTGATGATGGGGGCCCGGACACGAAACGTCAGATTTAAAATTTGATATTGCCATCTTATAAAGGAGAAAAAGTGGCAATAATAATGTTAAATTTATTTTATATTATCTCTGGAAATAAAGCCAGGAAAAAATAAAAATAAAATAGCTGATTTTCGGTTTATTACGGATATCTCCGGAAGTAGTTGGAATTTTCTAAATTTCTCAACGGCATATCAATGACCCTTAAATTGCGCAACTTTGCCCCAATTTAAACTTTGCTGTATCTCCTACCGTTTACGAGATCCCAATAGTGAGAAGCGAATTTGTTTCACCCTGTATATAGGATACAGTATATAACGGGATACTGGGTCAGGAAAAATGCAAGGTATCAATAAATAGTTCTCGATTGTTTTAACACCAATATGTTTTTTAATAATATTTACAGCAATGTTCAATTTCGGCTACACATACACGGCAGACCAACTAAAAAATAATATGATACTTGCATATGTTTCGGGCACGGCACCACTTATACGAATTAGTACTGGGTGATAAAAAATTGAAATGACAGTCATTTAAAAAGTTTTTTTTTAAGATAGAAAACAAAATGTTAATATTAAGCACTTATATTTGGTTTATATTTGTTACATGTACCTGAAGCACTCACCAATCATTCCAATCAATGGCGATGGAGTCCTGATATACACAGCCGCCAAAAAGGAGTCCGACAAAGATTCTGAATTTAGTAAGGACGCAGATCGAGACCCCTTGGCTGGAATCCAGGACCGAACTATGTCAAGAATATCTAGTGCTCAGACATAACCTAAATTTAAGTAGGTACAGAACAATATGACTATTCGAACATTGAGGACAGCTGGTTATTATTATTTAAGGGGGTTCTACTCCTTTTTGAACATACTCATCAAAAATGGGTTTTTGAGCGTCTCTAAGATAATGAATTTAATTACTTCTTTTCTCAATCAAGTCTTTATTTATTGAGCAGATTCTTTCCTTTTTGAACTTTCTAACCGTAAAGATGTTTTGCATTGGGGACCAATGCTAGTTGGAGGGGGGCATGTGTAAACTAGAAAGCGTAATAACAAAAGAACACTCAGTCTAATGTTTGAACTTGATACTTGACATTGAAGGATCAAATATTATGAGTATTATCTAAATATGTTTTAAAAACAATCAGTCAAATATCACCAAAATTTAGTATAAAAGAACGGGCAAATCAAGTAGACGACAACTTATCTGGTTGAGTAGTTCCCTTTTAATTAAGGCAAAACGCTCCTCCTGTAAGCTCAAACCCTCCCGATTCTGATTATCTGGTTAAGTAGTTCGCTTTTAATTAAGGCCAAACGCTTTTCTGGTGACCAGGGTCAAACCTCCCGACCTTGACTATCTGGTTAAGTAGTTCCCTTTTAATTAAGGCCAAACGCTTTTCTGGTAACCAAGGTCAACCTCCCGATCTTGACTTTCTGGTTAAGTAGTGTCCTTTTAATTAAGGCCAAACGCTTCTCTGGGAACCAAGATCAAACCTCCCCTAAAGTTGCGTCAGTGTAAAAGTAAAGTGAACCATAGATAAAAGTGAAACCTAATTAAAGCGTACCAATATAACTGAAACGAATCAAAACGCTCATAATTTAAACTAAAAGTAAACCCAAGGGAGCCGAATAGGTCGAGTCCGGTCAGTCCTCATCGAATGGTCATGCGTTCTACGCTATTCTAGTAAATTGTATTCAAACATAGTCGTCATTCTAAGTGCATTCCTTCCTGTATCTGAAGACCAATATACGTACAGTTTGTTTCGAATTAAGCGAGTCGTTATTCCATCTGATATACAACCCCCAGCTCAAGGAGGAACGCCGCCAGTATTCCCACTCAGTATCATGCATCTGGGAAGCGCCCAAAATTCCTCTTTGACAATATGAACTGATCCAGTGGCGTATTTAAGAGGGAGGGGCTAAATTTTGTTTGGCCCATACAAGTCGGATGAAAATGGGATACTACTTATGACGTCGTTAGCCAATGAACATGTGAGGACGATATGTCACTACTGTGTTATGTGATAGGAAGACAAACCGTCCAACGATTTTCATGTCGATTAACTTGTGTTAGTTCAGATTGTTATGAGCATTTGAGTTCCAAGCATATCGTAACAAAATTTTTGATTTAAATTTGTATTAAATTTACGTTTAATATTCCTATTTAAGTATAGTTTTTGTTCTGAACTAACCAAATAAAAACCTTTCGTATGCTTATTGCATTTTTTATTATAATATGCAGAAAAATCTAACCCTCATTGGATATTTTAGTATGCGGACTCACAGTCCGCCTCCAGTGACAGTGCATGAAGTATATGCGCCAGTAGCGGAAAGCTAGCGGGCCTTGCATTTAGGTCACCAATTGTGCCTGCATAACCTCCGGGATGCCGGTCTACTTTAAGAAAGCCCGCATCTCCTTCAGACTAATATGACGCACTGAATCTGAATCGAACGGCGTCGCGCCAAAAATTCTGAGTCGTACCCACGCAAAGGCGGGGGTCTCCTCGTCCTCCATGCGCTATATACACTGCAATTCTCAGCAGAGTCAGAGGTGCGTCTAAGTTCCCTGTGCAGAATCCTACCAAGGCCCTGCATTCCTTCCTAGGCACAACCCCCTGCGAGATTCTTCGAGGGCTCATGTATCATGAGCCTCGCCTGTCTCATCCCCTGAGCCGTCCGCCATATCTTTTCGGCCCGACCCTCCATCCAGAGGCCACCAAAGCTCTTTCGCGAACACTGGGCGATCCCCGCACAGGGATCAGGCTCTAAGTATCTACGTGCGGAGCCTTAGATCAGAAACTTTCCTTGTCTAAGTGCGGAGCCTTCTCCGGCAAGGCGGCCAGAGACCTGCGAGATGAAAGTTTCATACAGGAATCTCGATTGGGGGGAGTTCAGGCGCAGATTAAACGAAGCGACGGTGATCCCTGAACAAATTGACAGCATCCAGCCATCCAACTAGATGCACAATGCCAATCATTTGTCTTAAATATCCAGCGTATCCGTGATGCACTTGCTCATTCTGTCACGAAAGAGCGCCCTGCAGACTCCCTCCCAGACCTTATCCTCACGCGAAACGCCATTAGGCGTAGATGGCAAAGATCATTCAAGAATAGACCAGGTACACATAAATGAACTTACTAATATAAAATTTCAAATTAGTGAATACAGAACTCGAAAGTGGATGCAATACGTAGATTCCTTAAACGTACAAGACGGCTCCCTTTGGACTCTGGCCAGGAAAGTCAGAGTACCCTCTGCGGCTATGCCGGCTATCCGTCATAACGGAGGCGATATAATAAGCGACGAAGGCAAAGCAGAGGCCTTTGCTGATTTCCTGGAGGGGCTCCAAAGGGAACCGCCTGATTCCACCCCCGAGCACGTACATATCTGCGTCTAAACTAAAAGCGCAAAAATACCCTATCCCACCGACGGTGATGACAAAGCTGCTTGTCACCCCGGGAGAAATATGGGCTATTCTAAAACGCTTTACCTCAGAATAAAGCTCCTGGTAATGATACTTTGCCATACCTGACTCTTCGGAACCTTCCGAAGAAATCCCTGATACATTTCATGCACATTGTAAACGCCATCATTCGCCTACAGCATTTCCCATCCTGGAAACACGCCGAGATCATAATGATTAATGATCCACAAGCCAGGCAAAGATCCGAGGCAAACCGACTCTTACAGGCCGATTTCCCTGCTCTCCACCATGGCAAAGGTGGTGGAGAAGCTACTTTTGTCCAGGATAAGCGGTGCAGCTGATGGACTGCTTCTCCTGGACATAGAGAGGGTGTTTGACAGGGTGTGGCATGACAGCCTGCTGTTTAAGATAGCATGTGGAGCTTGGCTTCCCGCTGTAACTGACAGCACTGACCCAGTCATGCCTTGCCGGGTGCACCCTCTCGGTACGCATAAACAGGGCAAATTCGTCTGTAGGGCCGTTAAAAGCCGGTGTCATGCAGGGCACTGTTTTGTCCCCCAGCTATTTAACTCTTATGTAGCAGACATCCCTTCCTGTCAAAACACCTCCTTGGTGCTCTACGCTGATGACACGGCGATATACTCGCAATCCCAAATCGCGCAGGCGGCAAAACTAAAGGTCCTAGATTACCATGACATCCTGCTCCCGTATTATTCGAGATGGAAAATCAACCTGAACGTCCCAAAGACAGTTCTCTTTGGGACGTCTCCACCTCGTTCCGCGTTAGTGCTGTTCTAGTGACCCGAGGATTCCCACTGCACTTAATCAACTGGAGTGTGGTTCGTCCGTTCGTATATATGTTAGTCATAATTCAAAAACTCATTTGAGGATGGCGAATTTGTTTTATTTGAAAACTTAACGTAAATCTATTGTTCTAAAATGAAAATAATTCATGGAATTATTATTATTGACGTTAGGAATGAAGGTTATATATTGTAGATATCGAATTTCGAAGTTAATCTTAACTTCAAGCCTGGCCCTCGGCTCGCTTCTCACTCCGGGGCGCAACTAAACAAAACTCACCCAAATTTGCAAAAAGAAATAAACATAACTTTAAAAAATTTAGAAAAAAAGTCTTGCCACTGACGGAAATCGAAAGCCGGGCGCCATATGAGAGGAGACCCAGGATCGTATCACTAGACCACGAGGCATCTAGGAAGCATTTCACTAGACCATATAGACAAGGGGGTTTAGCTACTCTTCACATACTAAGGCAGTTGTCATTGTGTCATGATCCCAAATGCAGATCGCATCCATAAATGTTCTCAACAAGATGTTGCCCGTACCACATCAGAAGGCGTTAGAGTTGCGCGCGCATCCCTTTTTTGGCAAAAATGTCTAATATTAGACCACGCATGGTCTCCCGCTCGCTTCGCTCGCGATGGTGGCGCAATCAGAACAAAGTAACCAAAACGAACCCAAAGGTTGCCCAAAATGAAGGAAGAAACTTTACCCATAATGTTAAAAATAAAAAAGCAATGTCTTGCCACTGGAATCGAACCCGGGCCGCCGTATCCCAGACGCAGCATCTGACCGCTCAGCTACAAGACCAGTTGACATAAATTTTCTAGACTTGAACTTGAAGTATGGACTCCTTTCAAGAAGGGAGCCGTTTGGCGCTGCTACGAGGCACTTTGCCAGTGCACCCTTCGCCCGGCGCTTAGGGAGAGGTAGAGCTACCCTTTTACATCCGTTACACGTTACTCCAGTTTGAAGGGCTTTGTATTCGGGGGCGATCGCAACGTTGTCGGGCTCCGGACCCTGTTACGACCACCGACTTTTCACACGGCACAAATAGAAATCCCTCACTGGGTATTTCCTTTGGCTAAAGACAAACACATACGATGAAGTGGCACAGACGACGCTGGCTATGACGTCCGTTTCTTTCTCGGGGGGACAAATCGGTCCCTGAACGATTGCCACGCGTTAACCCAAAATGGCCGACGAAAGAGCCGCTACCCAACAACGATGTTATCCCTACCGAGAACTAAACGGAAGGAAGTGAATTTTCTAGACTCTAAAGATATGGTGTTTGTCAACAATGTAATGCGCACGTAACTCTGAAGCCCTCTGATGTGGTACGGGATACGTCTACTTATGTTCTCACTGCAAAGAATTACTCGATTCTGCTCATGGAGTTTGTTATACTCTGATATAACTTGATCAACCGGAACCTTGGAACTTGGAATATATTTATTTGATATTACAATGATTAATAACTACACAACTAGCTTAGGCATGACAATTTGACTATGATCTACTCTGCTGTTATGCCGGGCAGTGTTACCTCACTGCCAGTGGCCAGCAGATAGTGGCACCCTTAGGGGGTCGATAACAAACCTACTTAATTACTAGGCGTGTGGTACTGTTTAGGTTGTGCTGCACTTTTCGTGGGTTACCCCTTCAAAGTCTTAAGATTTGCTTTGATTGGCATAAAGCCTGCTGTTTAAGTGTACATGCTTCATGATTTATGCATAGAAAGGAGGGTGAATGTAGGGAAAATTTATGGAAAAACCCTACTTAAAACTGTTCTGACGGAACAGGGCGTCATAATGCTAAAATTACTATTTACAATATTTACAACATGTAATTAAGACATAATACAAAAGAAGCTATGTACAAGAGAGTTGGGACTTAACTGTGTTAAGTCTATTCAAGTATAGTAATGATATCAGGTCGCTTAGAACGAGTCTCACGGTATCGGCTACGGAGACACGGATGCTTCAGTGGCTAGGAATCGTATGTGTTGTGATCATCAAGAGTGCGTATTTATACGCCGGCCAGCTTCCTTAATAAGCCCCGCCCACGCTTCCGAACGCCATGGATTGGCCAGGCAGGAGACAGAGCGCGCAAGTTACCTTATGGGTATTGCGTTTACTGTGCTCCTGATACTGTTGAAAAAGTTAGATGTTAAAATGAGCTTAAAGAGATAGTTTTCGAGTACTTTCGAAAGTAGCCTTTCGAACTATTATTCCCAAAGGTTCCTGTCTTATGGAGGCATGAGCTGTTTATAATATAATGAGATTTCACGGTATATTGTTCCATGGGAGACTGGATTTTCGGGATCATAGCGTTCATTTGCTATATTGGCAGTGAGCGGGGAACCCGCGATCTGCCTTTCAAAAAACCTACATGCGAGGGCGTCGATGTACTCTTCGATGTATTCCATCTTCGCCCACGCATGCAGGTCTTCTACTCTGATGCGGTCCCGTAGGGTTAAAGAAAATGCAGCTCTGAGATAGTTGTTTTGCATAACCTGTAATTTCTTTTTATGAGTCCTGGCTACGGAACACCAGACTGGTGAGCCGTAGAGGAGAGCTGGCCGGATGATGGCGCGGTATAGGATTAGTTTGTTACCAGGACTAAGGAATGACCTGGCTGTCACAAGTGATGTTAGTTCCCTTTTTACCATTGCATTTTTTGATGATATTGCCTGTATATGCCGGCTAAAATTAAGTTTGTTGTCTAGGGTGATGCCTAGATACTTCACCTTCGGTTGTGGGAGTATAGGAGTGTTTCCTAACATGAGAGGGGTGACGTTAATGTCTTTTCTCTTTCGAGTGATGATAATTAGCTCGGTTTTAGAGCGGTTGAGCGTTATCTTCCACCTCTCATAGTATGGAACAAGAATATCCATGTGTTCCCGGAGATTTTCCTTAGCCAGCTCTGTTTGAGGATTAAGGGAATAAATTGCTGTATCGTCAGCAAATAAGGCTTTGTGGGTATTTGGACATGACGGGATATCTGCTATATAAAGATTGAACAATAGCGGCGATAATACAGTTCCTTGAGGCACCCCCGCGAGTAGGTTCCTACTGGCTGAGAGTTTATTGCCTATTTTAGTCGTGAAGGCTCGCCCGGCAAGGTATGACGCGATGAGTGCTGTCAAGTACAGGGGCATGTTGTGGATTGCCAACAACTTGTACAGCAACCCATCGTGCCACACCCTGTCGAAAGCCTTCTCGATGTCAAGTAGTAAGAGAGCGGTTGACTGTTTGTTCCTGAAACCTTTGTAGACGTCGGTCGCTATTTTCGCGGCCAGCATGACGGTGCCATGCTGTCCGCGAAAGCCGAATTGCTCCTGTGGGAGGATCTTAAGCTTCTCTACTTCGTTGTTTACCCTCGGTAAGATTAGCCTTTCAGCCACCTTCCCGAGGGTATTCAGAAGCGAGATAGGCCTATAAGATGCAGGTAATGCCGGGTCTTTCCCCGGTTTCGGGAAGTGTATTATGCACGCTATTTTCCAGGATGCAGGGAAATGTTGTAGCCAAATAACCGCATTAACTATGTGCATGTACTGGATGATGGTTTTTTGCGGTAGATTTTTCAGGACTGAATTCGGAATACCATCCGGGCCGGGAGCTTTATTTCTCGGATCAACCGGAACCGGATCACCTTGAAAGTCAGAACAGTGTCAGAGCAGGAATGACGAGTTTTTAAACAACTCCTAATTCTGACAGGCATTAGACATTGCCTGATTATGTCTTCTGGAGTTTATTGGTTATGTTTTTATTAGATTTTACCTACTTTTTCCACATTCCATTCCAATTAAAATATGTTGATATCTGTACTTATTTACTTGGAAAGATTTCGCAAGTGAATGAATCAGTTTCAATGCCCTCTGTAATTTTTTTTGCTATTATACTTTTAAAGTTATGAGAAGTGACAGTTTACCTCTGCTGGAATGGACTACAGAATATACAAAATGTTATTTACAAAAGCAGGGACTTGAAGAGACTAGTATAAGTATATTGTGTGAAGAGAATAAAGTGGATGGTAAATGTTTGCTTTCTCTGAATGACAGTGACTTTACATTAGATCCCATTAGTCGTTTGACTCTTAGGGATCGAAAGACACTTTTCATTGCATGTAAAGCTATCCAAAGGGATAATCACGAGTTACTTATTGAATTAGGCATTGTGGATACTCCAGATTCAAGCATATATAATAATCACCACCATAGTAAATTGGAGAGTGAATATGGTGATCTAGAACATATCACGCCCACCCTTTCTGAAGACGGAAGGCCACGGTTACCAGCAGAGAAAACTAAGGCTTTATTGAGCTTTGGTTATGTAGTCCTGGTAACATGGATTACTGCTTTTGTAATGGTTATTGTTCATGATCGAGTACCTGACATGAAAAGATATCCACCTCTTCCAGATATTTTTTTAGATAACGTTCCTCATATTCCATGGGCCTTTGATATGTGTGAAGTAACTGGAACGTTAATGTTCACAATATGGCTAATTGTGCTCTTATTTCATAAGCATAGGTAAGTTATTATTACAATTTTCGTGATGCTATGCAAATATCTTTAGCATTAGTGCTCAGTAATGGATTACGTATTTATTACGATTTTTCCTTCTGGTATCAAATACAGAGGTGTATAAAAGTATCTAACTTCTAGACAAAGAAGTAACTAAAGCACTCTTTTTGCAAATTGTATCATCTACAACATACATGCATTTATTGCTAATGGGCAACTTATTCTTGAAATTGATACACTATTGATAATTTACATCTAAATCTAGACAAATGCAAATTGCTGAGCATCTTGAATCTCAATCATGAATTAAACTTTAACTATCAGCTTGAGTCCAGTAGTCTTTCCAGTGTTTACTAATAAAAAAAAAAACTCATTTAATGACCACATTGATCATCAACATTAAAAACCATAGGGTTTATCCTCGGGTTTATCATTAGGTCTACGGGAGAGTTTGAAAATTTAGACAGTTATCACTTTGTTCAACTCTTAAGTAAAATCTAGATTGCAGTATGCTGCTCTGGTAAGGTTTCCGAGTCATCAAGTACATATGGACAAGCTCAAATATGTACAACTGCGATTTCTAAAATATCTAAGTGTCAAACAAGATGGGATTCATCTTCCAAGAGGTGTTGACCATCAGTTATTATTAAAAAAAGTTCCTTTCGCTCAAACAAAATACATTTTTAGCAAGCCAACACTTCCTGTTTTAATTGTGTATAAATCTTGTTGAATCTACTGATCCTCTAAATGGTTCTAAGTAATTTTTCTGTAGTAGTAGTGGACACACCAACGGACATATGTTCACACTGCAAATTCTATCTAGAAAATGATCCCACTGATCTTGTCAGAAATGAGCTTATATATTAGGCCTGTTGATATTATAATACTCTGCAAAGTGGCATTGATATAGATTGGTTTTTTTATTATTTTTGTTCTGTGTAGTGTTAATTGGCATTTAATGTGATTTGGTGATTTAGTTCGTATAACCGAAATATAGCATATACATATGTGATTTTCACCTTAATGCCCATTAGTCCAATTGTCTAATTTTTAAATTATTGTATATTTGGTGGCTGATTAAATTATTATTTTTTTTAAGTTCTATTAAGATTTGCTAAGTTTTGTTTACATGTGCATTAATTGTCTTTTTATTGGGATTATTTCGAGGATTATTTTTGTTAGACAATAAAGAATTGAATTGATTTATATCCCTGTCAAGTCTCAAAGTCTAGAACTAGAGTGCATTTTGTGCCAGTATGTAAATCACAATACCTATGAAGTATTTACACAGTCATATCTAACAAACTGGCCTGCCATATCTCAGTTTATTTGAAAGATTTCCTGGAACTTGCTTTTTGATATCATACCACCAGGCAAAAATATATGCATAAATAATTGTATAAATATAACAATAGATATGCAGGTAGGTATAAGTGGTGCATCTGCATCTGGGTCATCTCGGGATTTGCCAAAATAAAAAAACTTGATATTGGACAACAACTTACAATAAAGTAATATTTCGTTATTTAAATAGAACACACTATTGAAAAACACTCTTAGTGTATTTATTTCAGATATTGTATTGAGGCGACCAGACATCTGAGGCATTCTAATTTTGGTAAAACTTAGGATTCAAATCATGCAAGGCATATCCAATATTAAAATGTCATCTTTATGGCAGTACTGCCCGATTGTTTTTTCTTCATCTGTCAGTCCAGTAGAAAGAGTCTTGCAAGCATAGATGTGCCTGACCGAAGTTAGAATTGAGGTCAGTGTTTTTGGCAGTTGGCTGACACCGCCAATTCTGTTTTTAAATCTGCAAATGATATTGATCACACCATAGATATACATTTACACACTCCTACATCACATGACCATTCCGCACTTACTTTAAAGATGCCATTTTATATATCCATGGTGAAACGCGTTCTATAATCATATTGCTAAAGTCCCATATGTCCTTGCTGAATCAATTTTGTACACCACAAAACCTTGACCCAGGTTTTGTCATTTTGGCAAATTACCTATTATAATACAAAATCAGGGTCAAAGCATTGAACTCCCATGAACAGAACTATTCTGCAACATGAATGAGCCAAATAGTAAGTGATAATCAGAAATATTGACAACCAGAAAGTTGTGTTATGTTGTTGGCTTGTTTACTGTGGATTGTTTACGCATGTGCGGTTTAATATAGTATGTTCATTTGAACAATAGATGAAAATGTTATATATATATTTCAAAGTAATGTTTGCATTGGGCCTATGATATCCAGAATTTGCTGCTATAATGTGTGGAAATGTAATCCTCTTGTAGCAATCCCTTTGGATGTTTAGGTAAGTTGTTTAGTTAGTATTTTCTATTTTGCAGTTTTCACTATTTTTAAATTTTTTCATTGCAAAAGTTAGTTTATTACCTACTAGTGCATCGAGATAATAAAATTAATTGGCATGTCTGGCCTTGTGGAATTGAAACTGGATTAACTTTTCTTACTTTGGCATATTGTGAATGAAAGGTATAAATTGCTAAATAATTACTATCTTGTTCTAAGTTTGTACTTAAACTTGAAAATTATTATGTAAACATACAAGGCAAACTTACAAACAGCCCAAGCGATATAATGGGCCTTAATTTGCAACAGTCAGCAAATTTTATGATATAAATTCTCAAGTGACCATCAGTTGCACAAACTTTGTCTCGCACCAATTCCGTTCGTATCCATTAACTTGCAGAGGCCTCTTCCTAACCTGTAACTCGAACCCTAATCTGATGGTCAAATCCTGTCAGTGAATAGGTCATCTGTAGACTGAGTCCTCTAAACCTCAAAACTTACTCAATGCCCATATGCATTAACTTGCGGGCCCCCCTTAGGTGTTTCTTTCCAAGTTGTGAAGTTGAGGCTCTGAGTTTTAGGTAATTTCAAAGTTAAATCTGTTAAGTAGTTAAAGTGGATTATATCTCTGAGATAAATCAAGTTAAACTAGTCTGCTGTTAGATACTAACAAATTACCTAAATTAAAGCCAAAGCTAAATATAAATAAAACACAACAGAACTCTTAGAAACCTTATTATAAACAGTGACCAAAATAATTATAAACATTCCAAAGTATATCTCAACAAGACATTCATACAAATTCATTAAGTACTTAACAAATAGACAATTTTATTGTTTTCACCCAAGTGATATGAATGTATTTTACAAATAACTTAAAAAAAGAGATAATAAATTGCGTTGCGAAATTGGCAACATTGTATTTTAGTATATTCAAATACACCCTTTTTCTGTACTTATTGGTAAAGGAGTATTGTTACATATTTGCATTATTTTATGATCTTGATGCATTAGGCTTACTAACCTACAGGCTCAACTAATTATGTTGAGTGTGTGAGGAAATAGAGGTTTGGTATTCAATGATGCTTTAAATATATTAATCATTTTATGCATATTAGAAGTTAAAATGGCAAACCTGCTTTCGCGCATGCGCAAATCGGAATGGTTCTGTTCATTAATGTTTTGACCTACTTACCTACCTATAATAGATAGTGCTTAGTGTATACTTCGTAAGCTCGTTCTGCTTCCAGCGGCGCTTGTTCCTTATTGGTGACTCGAAAATGGTGACAAGACGTTATAACAATTTAACTTCCTGCGTTTACTGTTTCTAACCACATGTATGCTAATTATTTCAGATCCGTTGATTTTGTTTTTTTTTATGTTCGGCACACACACAAAAGGAAAATACGATGCCACTCAACGAACGGTGCTTTGTGCGGAGAAGATGGTGGACGTTGGACTTGAAGAGCTGTAGGTTGTAGTTTTCGGGAAAGACGTTACTCAGAAGTCCATTCCAGAGCGAGGCTGTCCTCCAGACATAGGTGTCTCGCAACAGGGACATCCTAGGTGTTCGCAACTGAATCGTATGTTGATGAGCATCTTATGTCTGTAGGGTGTTTCTGTTTGGCACTACTCTCGGTGGAATCATAAGTGCCAGCTTGTTCGATCACCTTCCGTAGTAGTATGGATAGTAAAGAGATAGGTCCGCCACCTTTCTTCGCTGTTCAAGACTATCAAGTCAACTCTGGGTCATCCACAAGACTCTCCTCTGTATGGAGCCTGAGCAAGTGTTTGGGTGCCGAGATCCACACATGGGAACAGTATTCCAGAGATGGTCTTATCTGGGCCTTATAGAGCAGTAAGAGCTGATGACTTTTTTGCTCTGCAGAGTGCTCCTAGCTTTTATGCTGCTGCCTTAACGATTTTGGTGAGGTGATTACGCCAAGACATGTTGTTTTCTGCGTTAATGCCCAGCAGGCTTATGGATGAGGCTAGAGTCAGTGTTTGTCCTGTCATTGATGTCAGGTCCTGCGATGTTTGCTTTTTTGAGAAGCTACTTGAGTATTTCCTGCGGTAAACTGGACATTATTTTCCTCACCTCATTCTACGATGACGTTCAAATCCTCATTGATGATGGCAGCAATCTGATTTTCTCGCTAGCGTAGGGAACGAGATTAGGAACGAGCAGCGGTCATTGGAGGCCGCTACATGAATGAGGCTAGAAGAGTGATGTCGTCTGCAAAGCTGTAAATAGAATTGTTTGTCCTGTCTAAGAGATCGTTGATATAGAGCAGGAACAGTGTGAGAGATAATATACACCCTTGAGGAACTCCGGCATTGATTTTAAAGTCCTCCGAGAGATGTCAATCAATAGCAACTCGGATGCTTCGATCTCTTAAGAAATTGGAAAGCCATAGAAGCAGTGCTGGTGGTAGTTCGTATGCTGTCAATTTGCTTAACAATCCGTCATGCCACACCCTATCAAATGCTTTGGATATGTCGAGAGCCATTGCACGAGATTCGCCGTAGCTCTCGATCGCTTTGGTCCACAGGTCGGTGACGTAAGTCAAGAGATCTCCCGTTGATCTGCGGTTGCCAAAGCCATACTGGCGATCGCTTATGATGCCTGTCAATTCGAAATATTTGAAGAGCTGTTCGCTGATCAGCTTCTCCATGACTTTGGACATGATGGGAACTACGGCAATTCGACAGTAGTTATTTGTAATCGTTTTTTACCTTTCTTCGGGATTGGTTGCACTTGAGCGCATTTCCATCTAGAAGGAAAGGATGTAGTTCTGCATTATAGGGAGAAAAGCCTGCATAATGAAGGTGTTAGTTCAGCAGCACATTTCTTAAGCACTGTTGCTGGAACGCCATCCGGTGCTGAGGCCTTGTTAGTGTCTAGGCTTTTGAGTATTCGTTTCACTTCGCGTTGGCGAAATACCAGACCTGGAATTGAGTACTTCACTCTCATGATAGTTGGGGGAGTCTTTCCTTGATGATCTAAGGTAGAATTTGATGCAAATATTTTGACAAGAATGTTCGCTTTTTCTTTGGCTGTATCCGCTATTGAGCCATCATCTTTGGTCAGTGGTGGGATTGACGTCTTTGAGAAACCCTGATTGACAGCTTTGGCAACTGACCAAAAGAATCTTGATCCGTTGGACAGTTGAAGAGCTTGTTGTTGATCTGCTCGTTATATCCCTCCTTGCTCTCGCCAACGGTCCGCTTACACTGGTTTCTAGTCGTGATGAATTCAGTGCTCAAGAGCAGCTTGAAAATTAATGAAGGACAAGTTCTTTCTTATGAATTTATTTTTACAGCTATTGACTGGGTATTCTTGAAAAAACTTGGCAAGATTAAATGGGGATATGGATTGAAAAATTTGAAATAATTTTTTATGAAGCTCTAGAGGACGTATTTTATTTTTTAGTTTGCGTCACCAATCAGAGTCAAGCAGCGCGCAAGCAAAACGGTCTTGTGCTTGTTTATTTGACATCTACTGTCTACATTTAAGGTTTATTATTTTCCATAATTATTCATAATTATTTTGTTGTAAATTCCTTCATTAGCAAAAATGTATGTTGAAATTTACTGCTTTATCTTACAATTTTAGTTGTTCAGCTTCATTTTTTATGCAAATTTTGCGAATAAGTAAAAAATGTTTTGAATATAATTTTTTCAAAAGAATGTTATAATAATCAGTAGGAAGTCATTGCTTATAGCATTTCCAAGGGCCATGGTTGGCTGGGAAGCGAAAAAGCCTCCCAAAAGGTATGAATGAAGGATGGAATAATCATCAGTATCATAGGGATTTATTTAACATGACAATAACCACAATTCCATCATTATTCATAATAATTAAAATTCTATATCACGCCCAGCTTGCACAACATCCTATAATATATAGCGCAGAGTTTCAGTTTGTTATACTACATAGATTTTTTTTGTATTCTACAGACTTTTTTTGCAATATATTGTATGCGATAGTTATATAATAACTATACATATGTTTTTTTTTTCAGATTTATCCTAATGAGGAGGTTTTTTTCTCTTTCCGGTACCGTATTTTTACTAAGATGTATTACAATGCTAATAACGTCTCTTAGTGTCCCTGGTGCCCATCTTCAATGTAAACCTAGGAATTACCCTTTGCAAGGAACTACTCCATTCGATAATCTTACAAAGAAATTGTCACAGGCGTACATCATTTGGAGAGGCGCCGGTATGTCTATTCAAGGTGTAAGAACCTGTGGTGATTATATGTTCAGTGGACACACCGTGGCTTTAACGACGTTGAATTTTTTTATAACTGAATGTAAGTTTTATTTAAAAAATATCTTGTAATGTAGAATTTTTATGACGTTTAATACATTAATACACAATCTAAATAATCCGTTAACACATTTTTATCTTATTTAAATTTGTGTACCATATTTTCCGTTTGTTATCTTCTTACAATGCCAGAAATTGACTCACAATTAAACCTATATATGACGCGCATATGATAAACATAGTACACAATTGTTTCACAGACATCAAAATATCTAATTAGGTCATATAAATAAGTATTATTACTATTATCACCAGTAATCTGTATGAATTATTGATATTTCGTTATTCCCTATGAATTGCCATATTTCACTAGTATGGGAGCAACAGTAATTTAAACGGTATAATATTATTTATTGAATATCATATCGAAATAGAAATTTGAATTATTCCTCAGTTTAGATATTACAGTGCTAATATCTGGATTCTGAGTAGCAAAGTCAAATGTTTGATATTCACACGTACTGTAAAGGATAATGCATAAAACAAATTCATTGCATACAGATATTAAAATTTGGTTTTCATAATCGGTTTACTTTTAAAAAATGTTATGCCTATACCTTCAAGAGGAGGTGAAGCTACTTCATTCCTACTTTTGAAAACCTAATCAACATTGTATTTTAATTAACATTGTAAATAATATTTTATAGAACCCAAGTGAGACCAATACGTATTAACAGAACCTAAATTTTTCCAATTACTGATTTCAGCTTAGAAATTATTTAAGAGCGCCAAATACATGCTATAATATTTCAAGGAGGTATAATTTTCGCAGTCCAAACCTTATGAATTTAACATTTACATTTTGGGGCTTACCTTCTGAATAAGTTAATTTTTAGCTGTCATTTTCGATATCAAAAAGATAAAAGTGTGTCAAGCATATGATGAAAACTCCCATGGGGGATTTACGACCGCCCTGCATGCGCTAGTATAGCCGACACTTAGGTTTTTCCTGATCGTTAAAGCTAGGTTTCCATATGCAATGATTACTAGCGCCAGTTTTTTACAGATAGAAGCTTAACGCTTCTATCAAATGACGCTAGTAAAGTGGCGCCACTAATCGGTGCGGCAGCAAAGTAGAAAAGCAGTTGTACTTTCTTCTTTAAACATAATTGACAGAGATTAAAATGTCAAAGACATAAAAGTTACCGACGGCCATAATAATAAAGTTCATAGAGTTGTATGAAGAACACCCATGCCTATGGAACTAGAGATCCCCGTCATATGAACGTAGGAATCAGCTGGATGCGATGTTGATGTTACGTTGCATAAGCGAAAAAAGCAGCATTCAAAATGCCTGTACCTTCCTTAGAGCATCACAACATTTTAGATGCTTATAAACTTGCTGACGCTATATGTATATAGAATAGAATAGAATTGAAGGGAGTTGGCGCTGGTACCCGCCTCTGCCACTGCAACCTATGCAGGTTCATTGTAGCACTCCGAACCGTGCTTAGAGGACCTCATCCAGTCTTATCTTCCTAATCAGACTCCTTAAATGGAGTACCGGTTCCTCCATGTACCTTGCAGGTCCTGGTTTGGTCTCTCCTAGCCTTGCATACCTGAGCCTGCAGAGAGCCTCACACTCGCACCACACGTGTTTTTGGAGTTTCCTCCTCCTCCTCCTGTCAGAACCTGCAACCGCTGTTATCTGCCAGGCCGATCTTTTCCATGTGTCTGTTCATTCTACAGTGCCACGTCAGCTGACACACTCATATTCTTATCGTCTTGCGACTCCTCCTAAGTAGATCTGCCGTGAATTTTGGGGAGCCGTGTTGTTGCCCCAGTGTTTGTAACCACCAGTTTAGAGATTGTTTACCTATCCAGCTTTTAACTTCTGTTTTGAAGACTCTTCCTGCTATCCCGCAGTAGGGCTCAGATCCCAACGTAACCTTACATGCGCCCCGTTTTGCAAGTTTGTCGGCTTCTTCGTTATCTTGATGCCCTTCATGTCCCGGAACCCACGAAATGGTTAGCTTATTCTTACGACCGACCTCTTCAAGGGAACTTATGGAGTCTTTAACTAGTCTAGATCTGACCTTGTGTGCATTAACTGCTATTAAGGCGGCCTGACTGTCAGAGTATATGACTACCCTCCTTTTTCTAATGTTCAATTTCTCTATCTCCATGGCGCAGTGTTAAATTGCCGCGACCTCTGCTTGGAACACTGTGGCTTGACTGCCCATGTTTATGGAGATATTTGAGCTTGGTCCGTGGACCCCGGCTCCCGCCCCTTTACTGGTCTTGCTTTTATAGGAGGCCCCCCCTCTCATTCTTCTCTGCCTACAATTGCTACTGAGAGGGTCTAGGAGGAGGTTGTTTCGTCCGATGGCATTTCGAATAGATACTTGATCCCCTCGCTGTCCTCTAGTTTCCAGCTTGTGGGCCTTTCCCATTCTATGATGGGCTTGTTGCCTTGCTTGAGCCGGTATTGTACCATTCTTACGTTCCCCTGTATGGAGGTAGATTTAGCAGGACTTCCAGTGCTACAGTTGGGGTTGTTCTCATGACCCTCAAAACGCACAGACATGCCAGCATTTGTACGCCTTCTAGTTGCCTGATTGCACCTGTTTGCGTGGCCTTTCTGCCCCAGGCTATAGAGCCATAGGTTAGCATAGGCCTTACCACCTTTTTGTATAACCAGAGATTCAATTCGGGACTTAGCTCCCAGTTTCTCCCACAAAGTTGCCTGAATCTGCCCAGTGCAATTCTTGCTTTCTGAGTGACCTTGCTAAGATGCGGCCCCCTACCTTGGAAAAGGGAATTATTATCCCGCTGAGTATTGAATTTTTCAGATCCTTTAATGTTATTTTCTTTGTGAATGGGACTGTTGTGGTTTTCAGCGGATTAACTGAAAGATCCTCCACTCCACATCATTTGCTTACTATGTTCAAGGCCTTTTGTGCTCTGACTACTATGACTAAGTCGTCTGCGTAGCATAGGCAGAAGTATCGTTCATTTTCCATCTTGCCTAGTAGACTATCTACCAGAATGACCCACAGTAGTGGGGATATGACTCCTCCTTGGGGGCAGCCCCTCCCCACCCGCGACGCAACCGTATCCGCACCTATGGTGGCAGTTATTGTCCTATACTTTAGGTTTGTTTGGATCCAGTTGCAGATGGTTGGGGGGATTTCTTTGTGTTTGAGTGCCTTAACCAGCGATTTGACTGGAATGTTGTTGAAAGCACCCTCTATGTCTAGAAAGGTGGCTAGTACCACTCCTTTATCGTTTTTTGCCTTCAGACATTTAGATCGTCCAGGGTCAAATCTGTACACTTTCCTGGTTGGTACGCATATTGACGCTGATCTGAGTAAGGCATTTGACTGTGTCTCTCACGACCTCTTGCCAAATAAGTTAAATGCCTACAACACAAGTATCTCTGATCTCAAGTCTTTAAACTCGTACTTGCAAAGTCGTAGGCAACAAGTTAGGGTTGGGAGCTCGGTACAGACAGTATGCGGCTGACTGTAGGTGTGCTGGGACCTCTTCTGCTTGGTTCAGGATCTGCCTTGTGCTGATACGGGAGACATTTTTGCTGATTATGCCACTCTGATTTGCAGACATAGAGACTAGTGTTTCGGAGGAAAGACCGATGGCGGCACAGTCTAGTGCTGAACAATAGTTTGCATCAAACTTGGTTTTCGTGAACGCAGCTAAAACAGCTAACATGATATTCTCCATTAGATAATTGTCGGATGATGAGTTGGATGGTGGTCTGAGATTTCTTGTTGTTACGATGAAATGTCTATAATGAGTGCTTTTGAAAAAACTTAACAACCAGCATTTTCATGCTAAGAAATTTGGCTCAGTGTGTGACTAGGGATGTTTTGCAGGCATACTAGGTTCTGTTCCACTCTCACTTGGTCTATGCGGTCGCTGCATGAGAACATGCTGCTGATTCTCGAAGGGTGTTTGCTCTGCCATAAGAATTTTATGGGTTCTCACTTACATGAAAGCTTGCATAGAGACTGATATAAACTTGAAAGAATTGATCTTTCCATGTTTATACAGACTAGAAAACTTGCTTTGTCTAAAAAAAAATCAATCCACCTATCGAATGCATGTGGACGTCCACGAACATAACACAAGAGGCAGGGATAATTTTATTTCGCACTACTACCTTGAGAAGTTGTGTAGCGGTCCTGGGGTTCGTCATCAAACTGCCTAGGCAAGTAAGGGAAGCTTTGATGTGGGTGTAGTGAAGAATGGTCTTGGCTGTGTGTTCGTGTACGTATAGCAATAGTAAATTATCTGCAAGATACAGTACAAAAAATAAATAATTCTCAACCAACGAATTTGAAGATTTTGGATGAACTGATGCAACTCATTTTAAGTAATGCTGACATATTACGTTATTTAGTTCGGAAAAGATTAGACTCAGATCATCATTATCAAGCATTATTACACCAACGCTACATTTCCTATTTGTTTGCCTACATACCCTTCACCAGACCCTTTAAGTTGAATTTTGTTCGTAAGCATAAGCTGAGAAAGAAACGTCTGCGAAAAATGTCATTTGACTAGAATATCAAACTGGAAGATCTCGTGCGAATATCTGATTCCTGTATCTTATTGGATATACGATCTGACAAAAAAAATCGAACTGATCTTGAGCCAAAGCCTGTCCTAAGCCAGATTGGAAAAGGGTGAAGCGGAGGAGTAACAGCCTCGTTAAAAACGAGGGTTCATCTGACCCGGATGTTAGCACCCTGTAGGGGTCCCTAGCGAGGGTACGGCGAAGCTGCTGCCTTGTAGGACGGAGGTTCGTTCATCAAAGACCTTGAATAAAAATTCCCGGCCCTCCAGGTACGGGGTTTTGGCAATGGGCTAGCTCCCCATTACAAGTGAAATATGTAGCAGTGCTAAAAACCCAGCGAACAGCCTCGGAAGTCGAATGGATCACAGCGGACACGACCACTGCATCGAAACAAGGACAAGATTATAGGAACTTGGAATGTTCAAGGAATAAATAAAAAGCTGGACGACGTTGTTAAAGGATTGGAAGATATGAAGATCGGCATAGCAGTACTCACCGAAACTAAGAAAAAAGGAAATGGAATTGAACACCTCGCAAACTACATTCATATCTACAGTGGAGTCCCTAAGAATGAAAGAGCTGGCCAAGGAGTCTCAATATTAATAAATAAAAAATACACAAAAAAAATCCATAACTGGAACACAATAAATGAACTGATACTGTCAGTTAACTTATCAATCAAAGGACATAGAACAACTATTGTACGGATTGTACGGTCCAAATGACGACTCGGGACAAACAGTAAAAGATGAGTTTTATAATATACTAAACGACACCCTTACAACCCTTGGTAACCAAAGAGAGCTGATTTTGCTAGGAGATCTAAATGCTAGAGTAGGAAAAAAGAACGACAGTAAAGTGGTTGGAGCATACGGAGAAGAGACACTAAACGACAACGGCCAAAGGTTTCTAGAGACATTCGAACAACATAGAATAAAAATATTGAATGGATTCTTCAACCACAAGAATATTCATACATACACATGGCACCAGGACACCAGATGTCTCAAATCCATAATAGACTACATAATCCTAAAACAAGACACCAATTGGCATACAAAGGATACAAGAGTATATAGAGGAGTGGAATGCGGCTCCGACCACTTCCTACTAATCTCGAAAATATGGATAAAATTCAACAAAGATACAGATAAAATAAAGGACACCATACAGGATAGCAAACTGGAAGAAGTCAAATATAACCTTGACAGCCTATACGAATCGAGCACTAGAACCCTCTATCAGAATCGGTTGAACCAGAAACTAAATGAACAATATCTACCAATAGACACCACATATCTGTACAAACACGTAATGGAGTCTATACACTCGGCCACATATGAGTCCCTCGGAATAGAAAATCACAATCACGCCAAAAACTACAGTCTGATGTGGAATATAGAGCTAGAAGAATAGAAGCAAAATAAACAGCAAGCCTATAATGAATGGCTGAGTACAAAGGCTAACAACGACTATGAAACATATAAACAAGAACAACGTAAATACAACAGCATGATTAACAATAACAAAAACGAAACATGGGAAAGGAAGTATAAAGAGGTGGACATAGAACCGTATCTTACAAGATCACCTGCATTATGTACTGTACAGGGAGAATATATTGATATCGACGATGACGTGATAGAGAAAGCGATGAAAGCCATGAAAACCAAAAAAGCACCGGGGCCAGAAGGATTACCAGCAGAACTACTTAGAAATGGCTCATGGAAACTAACCACATACCTAAAGGAGCTGGTTACAAGATACATAAACGGAGAACCAATCCCAACTACATTCGGAAGAAGCATGGATAACACCGATCCATAAAAAGGGGATAAAAGATGACTGCTCTAACTACAGATGCATTTCGGACACTAGCACAATGAGTAGATTGTATGGACGAATCCTCCGAAATATAATTGAGAAAGAATAGTCACCACTTGAAAAAAAAGAGCAAGCAGGCTTTCGTACAGGACGATCATGTATTTCAATTAAATGAGAAAAAAGCTGCAACAAACAGAGATGTCCATCTACTTTTTGTAGACCTTACAAAGGCCTATGACACAGTCCCGGTCCAGAGACTTTGGCAGGTCCTAGAAAAATCTTCGATAAACAATACAGCCATACTAGCAATTAAACAACTCTATGATCAAGCGACATCAAGAATTAAAGTAGGTACAACTATATCCGGAAGTTTTATAGTATCCAAAGGCCTGCGACAAGGATGCTGTCTATCCCCCACACGATTCAAGATTTACCTTAATGAAGCTCTCCGAAAATGGAGAAGATCATGCGGTGGAATGGGAATACAACTGAATGAGGAGAAAACTTTATATACCCTACACTTTGCGGACGATCAAGTAGTAATAGCCCAGGACAAAGAAGATTTAGAGTTTATGACAAGACTTCTGGCTGAATATGAAAACTGGGGAATGTCGGTTAACAAATCGAAGACCAAACATCTGTGCATAGGCAAAGAAGCAGAAAATCTCCTCGTAAACAACGATACAGAAATAGGAACATGCAACAATTACACCTACCTAGGAACTCAAATAGACAATACGGGTAGAACAGAATGTGAGATCGAGGAAAGAATATTGAAAGGTAGCAAAGCCATCGGATGCCTGACCTCAATATTATGGTCCAAAAATATATCACGTGAAAAGAAACACCTTATCTATAATTCCATTTTCAAGAGTGTAGTATAGTGTGGATATGAAACATGGCAATTAACGAAGAATATGGAGCGACGACTTCTGGCACTCGAAATGGACTTCTGGCGAAGATCAAGGGTGAAAGGAATAACGAACAACTGAATCAGGGACATCATGCATATAGCGAAAACAATTTCTGACGAGATACAGAGAAGACAACTAATATGGTATGGTCATGTGGAACGAATGGAAGACGAACGCCTCTCTAAAATTCTATTAAAATGGACACCACCAGAAAGAAGGAAACGAGGAAGACCCAAAACAACATGGCTCGGTGGAATAAAAAAGGCTATGTCAGAACGGAACCTACCCCCGGGAGACTGGGGAGATAGGAATGGCTGGAGACTGGGGACCGAAGGCGCAGGTCGCTATGAACCGGGAGATATCTTGAGCCATACTCGGAGTGCTCTACATGATATCCATAATTTCGATTTTTTTTGAGTATTTTTCTGATCATAAAATTGGCATTGCAACATTTTCAGCATTAATAGTAGCGGGTGCAGTTGGCGCTATTTTTAATACTAAGTAGAAATAAAGTTAAGTATGGTTTTGACGAATGTTGGCAATAAACATTGCGTATGGAAACACCTAGCTTTCGATCCTTAGAATGCCGGCGCTTGCATATTTGCCCATTGTCAATTAATATTTTATAGCTATCATTTTGAGTCGCTAGCAATACGTATATATGGGTAAACGCTTTATACCACTACTTAAGGTATCATCTCTATATTCCCTAAGGGATATTTCCTGTGCATGCATTTTAAGCTGTCGCATACGGTATATATTATGTTTGATTTATTTATTTCTTTTTCAGATACTCCGAGATATATTTATTATCTTCATACGTTGTCTTGGATGATGAATATGTTTGGAATATTCTTTATCTTAGCGGCTCATGAGCACTACTCCATTGATGTGTTTGTTGCATTTTACATAACAAGCAGATTGTTCCTATATTATCATACCTTAGCTAATAATCAAGCCTTAATGCAAAGGGACTCCACTCGAACTCGCGTCTGGTTTCCTCTATTTTCATATTTCGAATCAAGTGTGGATGGAATAGTACCGAATGAATATGATACACCTGCTGAAGTAGCTAAGCAGTTTACATGTTTCATAAAAGACTTATTGTTAGATATATTTAGACTGTTAGCTTGTATATTCCAAAAACACGATACTTCTGTTACGTCGATAAATGCAAGTAGCTCTCGAGCATCTAAGAAAAATAGTTGAAAATTACATATCAAAACTTGTAAACTATCTCATTTAGTGCATGTAAAGTTCAATTTTATTTATTTATTTAATAAATGTTTTGTTTATATATTTTATAACATTTTTATTGGGTATAGATTTCTGATTATCACCCAGACTTGATTTATTTATTGAAAATATTGTCGACATGCTCCAAAATGGACATGACAGATTCGCTCTATGAATTTTTAAAACTCGTTATTTGATTTTATTGGATATACCAGCGGCAGCAAAAGTAATTCTACTGGCTGTGGCAGCGACAGCAAGCGGCCTTTTGTTCCTCAGCTTATACTTCGTCTATAATATGATAAAAAAAAGTGATGGAAGCCAGTAGCGGCCACCGATCTCCATATATGGATAAGCACAAAGCGATCCAAATCATACTGATTCATGCGCCTTCAGATGTAAACAAAAGAAGGTAATTCTGAGACTGCGCAGTTTCAATTAGCAGGTTATCGATCGATTCCACGTGCTTCATCACCGCATGGCCGCGAATAAGCGACAGGTCCGGATTTTAAGAATTTGGAAAAATATTTTTGCCGTTGTATATATTACCAAAAATTTGAAAGCAAGTTGATAGATGATATATTTAACACAAAAATTGCAAGCCATTGGTTTTTAAAAGAAATAGAATAGACCAACCGATAAAATATACGACTTTTGCTATTTTTTCCGAATATTGCTTTGTTTTGGAGACAAAAAAAAATAAAAACTATTTCTTTCCTCGTCCCTGGGCGACACAAAAACCAATTAAAAAATGTAAAAATATGACAGTAAGTATATAATTATGTTTAGGGAATAAACCATTGATAGGTATGCAAAAAAAATACTACCAAATATTTTGGTACCTACCTAATTTTTACAATCTTTATATGTGGCATGCATTTTTTTTGTTAAAAATATTAACTAGTTTGCCCAAAATGATTTTATGACCAAGAAAATTTGAATGATTTATACTGTAAAATCTGGTGTAACAGACGCAGCACTGAAGCTTGTAAATTTTCAAATATACATATTTTTTAAAATCATCCCTTTGATTCAAAAATATTACAAAATTGAAGCACCTCCTAATAAAACCCTTTTTATATGCGTTTGCCTTAAATTTTACTTTCTCTTTAAGTTAGTCTTGAATAGGTACTACTTTTAAAAGATATTTGTAATGTTAAAGTATTTTGCATTCACACATTACATACCACAATCTGTAGGTAAGAAATACACCTTTTTTTAGTTTTTTAAAATATGAATTTTTGTTGCATTGAATACCTAAAATAACATTGGGGCAAAGAAAGGTTTATTAAAACAAAACATCATGATATAAACGTTTTATTTACATTAACTTACATTAGGTAGTAGTAGTAGTCTATTTGGAAAAAGCCAATAATACAAAATATGTAGGTAGTATGTACCAAGATACAAAGTTCTTAAGACTATACACACGTCTAAATGCTCATGAAAACCTTAAAACATTTAAGAGTAATTAGGAAGATTCCTGAGAAATTAAACTGATTATTTTTTATTACAACAGTGAAAAAAAATCGATAAGTATTTTTTTATTTCCACTAAATATGAATATTACGAGAGCTATGCCAGTTTTTAGTTTTGTATGTATAGATATACTATGCATGGTGTGACGTAATAATTCATGTGTATTGTGACGTCATAAGCACATTTCAAGGCGTATCTGCCTCATTTTTCGCCTTATGAAAAAAAGAAAAAAACACGTGTCCACTTATTTTTCATGAGCTATCGAAAAATTTATGAAACTTCCTCATTGTTCCGTACACCTGTTTCTGCTATTTTAATAGATTTTTTTAAAAATATTTTACAGACTGTTCTATAGGTTCAATATAGAAATAACCCGTGGGGGAAGCTTTAACATTTTTTCCCAATTTTTACTCCCTTCTTTTATTTTTTCTTTACCTTTACAGATAGAAAAGACATACAAATTGTACTTTACGTCACTCACTACACTTTTCTGTCCTACATTTTTAAAAGAAGGGGGTAAATATTGGGAAAAAAATTAAAGCTCCCCCCACGGATCATTTCTATATTATTGAACCCATATATGTAGTATGTAAAATAATTTTTAAAAATCTTTTAAAATAGCTGAAACAAGTATGGGGAACAATTACCCATTTAAGGATCTAAAAAAAACTGCTTAGAGCATCAAAGCTCCTCGACAAAGTAAATTAAAATCCATCCTACCTATAAGAAGACTCTTTTACTACAAAATGATAAAACTGAATAAACTGTCTGCTATTTATGCATCGTGACAGTAAATAAACCCTTTTTAAGATATTATTCCCATATTTTGTATGTAATGCTGCAGTTATCCTTAAAAGAAAATGATACTTACTTAAAATAAGAAATCCCTGGTATTCTACCCTTATTTTGACAACACCAAATCAAACACCGTTGAGTATTTTCTTTGACCTTGGCAGTTGACGCCACTGTCTTTTAAGGTCTTTTGTATTTAAGTCATATTCCTAACGTCTACACCAACTTATACACTAACAAAATACACTAATAACGAACTATTATAATAATAAACTAAACTAGATGTCCAGGAGTAAATAAGTTATTTTCAACGAAAACGATAATATAAACCACTCAGACGCACGTACGTACTTCAATAAGTGAACGAAACGAAACGCCGAAACCCATTACGGCAAACACAGAAAAAATAATTATTTCAAGCGCAAGCAACAAGCAAGGTCAGAGAAATTTGATAATATTTTTGATTACCGAACTGTAAAAGCTTTATGTGCTGATTTCGTTCTGCCGCTTCTCGGTGTTTGTGCGCATGAGTAAAATTATCCTATTTTCAGTTCTGTCCGACGCAGAACCCGGTTTTTTTCCCCATGAGTGGTACGATTTTTCGACGCTTGCAGATGGTTTGTGCTTATCCATATATGGAGATCGGTGGTAGCGGCTCGTAGTATGAAGCAACTGAGGCTGGACCCCACATGTAAAAATAACAATATAATCTGAAATTTTCAAGTAATGTTTATCTAAATATTATAAATATAAAACGTTTTTTGACTAATTTCCAATCATAAAATTATGAAAATACAAACAAAGTGCAACACGTTTTTCCTATTAAAGTAAGCAAGTAAGTGATTTTAATTAAAAACAAGTCTAACACCGGAGAGTCGCGTTTGCAATGCCCGGCTCCGGGAGTGGAGTCGTAGAGCGCCACCAGTTCTTCGCAATTAAACTGGAAAAGCTCCGCTGGTGTTGTACGGGCTTGTAAGCTTATTACATATAGGTATGCGTGCGCTGGTAGCTGCACCAATTATAAATGTAGCGATAATAATATGTATTGATAAAGGCCACAATAATTATATCAATCGACCTGATAAACGAATGAATAAATGAAAAATAAAATTATTATTGAAAGCTATCTTAATGCTTGGCTGTCAATGCTTGATTTATATTTATAGATTAAAAGCGATTATATCGATCGGTCAGAAAAATAAATTAATAAGCAGAAATCACCCCAGAAAAATATAAACTCCCCATCTGATCAAAACTAAAGTCACATTAAAATAAAAATTTAGATATAATAAAAGGGAATAGATAAGATAACTCATGGAATGTAATGCAAATGGTGGTCAATGTAAAAAAAGGTTAACACAGATACGGCAATTAAATCGTTAATTTAGACAAAAAAACTGTAGCAATAATTACCTCGCTTGTGTTGGAGGGCTGCTGGAGGATCAACTGCCTCGGTTTTATAAGATGAGCTCGGAAAGCCTCTAGAAATAATGGAAAAGTGAAAAGAGCCATTAGCATCATGGCGTCCACGTGTTTCACAGGCAATAGAAAAAAAAAAACAATTCCACATAAAGCTTACCTAGTGTAGTATTTAAATCCCGATAAATCGGTCGTGTTAAAACACAAACTAGAAACTCAACACAATATCCCCAAGAAGGGTAGTATAAAATGCAATACTGAAAGCTGAGTCACTATGACTGCACTAAAGCAAAAACCTTCCTTTATCACCGAAAGGAATTCCTAAAGAAAATTGTCACAGGCCGTTTTGTCTAGCGTATATCGATGCGTAAATAACCCTAGAACTTGTAGCCCTTAATGTGGTTCCGAGCGCATTCATAGTCGGTAGCGAAAAACCCTCGTAGATAATCTGCTTCGACGTTCTCTCGATCGAGAAATTACAATAAACCCGCGTTGCTAAACAATTCGATTTCCAACCAATTGAATTTGGCGCGTGAAATTAAAGTCGATGGACTTCTAATGCTTCCGGCTCTCATAGCCTACTGTTTTGGATTGATTGAGGGGTTGGACATCGCGCGCAGTTAATTAATTACCCCTGAATAATTGGAAAATTCTATTAATTGGAGTGGCTTAATGACAATGCCCTTTTGGCTACTCTGTGTAGTTTTTTTGATGGATGCCTAACATCGAAATTCAAGGTTTTCATCGTCTAATTCCCTGGGATTATTGAAAGGAACATGTGATTTGTCGTGCCGTGTGTGTATTCATTGGTGGAGCGAATTTTTTCAGTGGTAGGAATTTTCGTGCGGCTTGCTGCTTTTCGTTTTCGATCGCTTGGGACACTTTACGACGATCTTGTGAGTCAAGCAGTCATTTTTGACACCACCGGTTGGAATCAATTTTTAATTTTACCTGTTATGGGGATTTTCCGACCGGGTCATTTTAACAGTTTCAGTCTTTAGTTGCGCCTTATCTTTTCTTAAGTGTTGGGTGTCTGACACTGACCATTGTGGGATTTGAGTGCTGCTTTTGCAAGGTGAGTTGAGTTTTTTTTGTGCCTTTCTGTAAACGCCATCATTTGTGACGCACGTGTGTGGATTTTTAATTCCCTTTTTAATCTCTTACATAGCCATCTAGCGAGCAACTGGCTACCCCTACACAGGTAAATTATTGTTTTTTTCTAATTCTGATTTCTCTTTTTCCTTGATGGTTGATTTTGATTACCGAATTATAATGCTCGCCCATTAAGAAGTTACGTGTGGAACCTTGAATATATGTTTCACAGGGTACTCCCGTTGGGCCTACTTCTACCTTTGGGTCTATTACTACCGTTGGGTCTATTCTACCGTCGGGTCCATTGTTATCTACTAGCATTGTTAGCGACACAGTGTTCCTTGGCTACGCCTGTCTAGCGGTATTACCTATATAGAGCCTTGCAGTCCTTCGTCTGTCAAGGAGGTCTTCTTTCTACCGTGGGCCGTTCTTTTCTGAAAGCTGCCTGAGGAGCTACTCATTGGCCAAGTGAGCAATTTCTATTTTATTTTTTTTTTCTATCCATATATTTTGCGGCAATGGGGTGTAATTAACTTACGATCTCTAATTATTATTATCTTATTTGGCTTTGTTTTCGAACAAAGATTAACTTTTAACTTTTTCCCCTTAATTAAGGTAACACTTAGTCGTTCATATTTTCTTTTAAATGAACTCTGAATTTTTGTGCAATCTTGTCTAGCCTAAGATGCTTGATTTTATTTAATCAAATTCTAAAATTCAGATAGATCCGTTGAACTAGAATAAATCAGATTTGGATCAAAATTTTTCTTTGAACTTTTAATTGACTAACGTCGAATAAAGTTGTAGGTCGAACTAATTTTATTATTATTCTCGATTTTCACGACTTTTGGCTTACGTTAGATAACCGTAAAACAGATTACTCCTAGTGTTGATACGGCCTAGTGGACTTTGCGTTATTTTTAATTGCTTCTTTTATTGCGGCCTTTGATATTTTCTTTACTCGAACAAATTGTTTATTTATTATCTTTGTCCTACCGGTAACTTGACCGGGGAGTGGATTACTACGTTAAGGTCTGTAATTGATTGGGGACTATAATAACGCCAGCTCTAACTTGTTTTTTTAATGTTTTTGCAGCAGTTATCAACGTAGCTTAACTGAACCGAATAACCATAGTTAGTTATACGGCTGTAACGAATCATGATTCGAGCACCGTGAATTAGTCTTTAATTAGGCGATTACTAGAGCTAATTGGACTTACCTATAACGAGAAGTTATTTGCAGCATCGCTGGCTTTCACCATATTTTTCTGACGTTTTTTGTATTAAGGCTTTAAGCGGTCGTCATTAACTTCAATTGAATATTTCGGCGAGTAAAGCCTACCTGTTTGTCGTTTAAAATACAGTGTAACCATAAGAATTGACCTACTGAAATTTCCCCATCTTTAATTTTGCTTTTCTTGACCAGCTGTGATAGCTCATTCTTAGGTAATAAAACCGATCCTTTGTTTATTCACCTGCTTTATTTAATTGAATCAGAATCGAGACTCCGAAGGACAGGCCCGCTTCAGTAAATAAGTATAGTTTTTTTTATTATTTGCGATCAATAATTGAAACGTTCTTGATTTACTTTTGTTTAATACTCGAATAATTGTTTATCACTTGTTTTAGTTATTTTTGATTAATTTTTCAGTATTTGTTTCTCACCGGCTTTAGCTTTTTTGGTTAATTTGGGTACTAGCTTTATACCGACTTTGATTTTTGATTAATTTTTGGGTAATTATTTTTCCATTATTAATATCTACTGATAAATTGCCGGCTTATATATACCTGATCTAATTTTCTAACTTATTTTTCTTGTCTTATTGATCGGTTTTCTTGATAGAAATAAATAACAAATTTTTGGTTTTCATTTATTTTGTCGCGAAGTCTAAGCTAAAACGAGTTCCAACGTTGGGGTATTTCTCGCTTGTGCTGTCTACAAGTCCGTGGCGCCTTAAATAAATCACCCATCCCCTACTCTTTGACATTTGAGCTAGGGCCTAATTTATACGCTTGGCAACAACTCGTTTTAGCCCACACATTGACATACGTAAACTCATTCAATATCCAATTTTAAATTCTCATAATAAAAATTTCTCTTTCGATTTGAGATTATTCACTCCCAGTTCCTTCTAAACTGGAGTGAAGGTTTGCGCCCATTAGAAGCACAGAAAGAGCGTAATAAAATAAGGCACATATTTGATAAGTTTATAGACGACGTAACTGTGAAATAGGCGAGGACGTGACAACCCTGCAAGGCGAGTGGCGCGCGGCGACAGAGGGTCAGTCATGAAGTTATGTAATTAGGATGACTTGTGCTGGCAGAGGTTTAAGGTGTAAGGTGAACATATTAGTGGATGTAATAATATTGGCGAAATAAAACGTGTTAGTAAAAAAATGTTGTTTACAGATCAGAAGTCGGTCTAACCTATGGATTGTGATATTTACTGTGGAGAACGGTGAAAAACGTAATTTGGCGAGTTGAATCACGTTGGCGTCTTCTTTTCTTTGTGAGTGGTGGTATCACAAAAACTCTTAACGATTGGCAGGCGTTTTTTGCTATCCTTGGCAGTGGATTGACATTAAACAATGTTTTCACTATCAATGCGTGTAGCATTATTGTCAGAATTGTGGCTTATTTTAACTGTGTTTACTGGTGTTCTTTTTTCCAAGTGATTGCTAATGGAAGAAGGCAGACGTGACGAGTTAGAGCTCGATTTCGTGCCTGAATAGCGAAGGTGACTACGGCGAACGCGAATCGGCTATGGAAGACTAAGCAGTCTCCATGGTGCATAAGCTGTTGAAAGGCGGTTTGGCAGCTAGTATCCAGCAGATTGTGGCGGTCATAATGGCAAAGCATAAGGCGACCGTTGGTACTGGCAGTACCAAGGGTAAGAGGAAATGCGAAAAATGAGAGCGTTCCTTAGGCGGTAGACCATGCTTGTAGCGAAAGGGCGGACTCCGGTTGCAATTCGGGGTATATGGGGTCAACGGGAAGGGCAGGCGGCGACATTATTGACCCTCCTGACAGCCAGGACTGTAGCGTAGTCAGGTGGTTGGGCAAATTGATTAGTTGTGCGATATTCATGGATGGTCGAACTATAAAGGAACGTATTTTATGCAGGCGAAATTGCGAGGCTCAGCAAGGGGCTGGTTTAATCGGCCGGATAAATATAACCTTTCATGGGAAGACAGGAAAGCGGCTCTTAGGAAGGTTTCCTAGGGTGCATGATTTTGATCAGCTGCTCAAGGAAGTGATGGTGAGGATTAAATTGGACGGCGAAATCATGACCCATGCTTGTCGTGATAAAATGGCGTGATCGAAAGGTGCTTTGATGTCAGATTGACGGTCTACCTCTCGATCTACAGGCAAATTCGAGGGCATTTAGTTGTTTCTCCCCTGGCGACTTGTATACTCGTCTTCTTTCCTCTTTTGACAGGTATCGGTGTCCATCAACCGGTATCGTGGAATTGAAGCAGCAAGGAAGTTCAGAATCATACACTGGCGAAGGCGACGAAGACTTTGCGATGTTCTGAGGCGATTCTCAAAGTGGGAGAGGCGTTTGGCGAATTTGGGCACCCAAGACGTATGCTGACTGTTTGGCGAGGCGAGGTGTAAAACTCAAGGGCGAATAGTCAGGTTGAGAGGCGCATGCGAGTCTGACTGGCAAGGTGCAAATGGCGAATGCTCCGCCGTTGGCGGAAGGCGAAATCTATGGCGATTTAAAGTCCAATCTTCTTTTGAGACAGCAAAAGGAGAGTGAAAACCTGACAAAGGTGGGGGTAAAATAATAGTGATATTGGACAAAAGGCGCAAAGGTGCAACCGCAGGCGGCAGGCGATTTGGTGTTATGGCGAATGCACAGAACGATAAGATCTGGTTGATTTACTGGCGAGTTAAATTAATGAGAGCATTAATTATTGCAGCATGGTCGAATGTAACCAGCAAATTTTATAGGTGACGTAACTCTGAAATAGGCGAGGACGTGACAACCCTGCAAGGCGAGTGGCGCGCGGCGGCAGAGGAAGTCATGAAGCTACGTAATTAGGATGACTTGTACTGGCAGTGTAAGGTGTAAGGTGAAAATATTAGTGGCTGTAATAATATTGGTGAAATAAAACGTGTTAATAAAAAAGTGTTGTATACAATATCGTTGATATTTTTTATTAAACTGTTTGATACAACCTGACTTTCCCCTATAACGTTTCAGGAATAATCCGACCGATCATATACTAGGCTATACACACGGATTGCCCACATCTGTAATTTTTTGTATCTTCCGGATCATCTGTCTTGAATATCGATGTTATCCAACAATTAACTATGTATGGTCTCATGCATTCAGGGCTGAGCCATTTGGGGATTTTGATTTAACAACTATATTAACGTTTAAATAATAAATTATAAATTCTCAGCTAAATTTTTTTTTTATGGTAGGAAAGTTTGAATTCGTTGTCATCATGCATTGCTGCCAAACGTTTTCATAACGGTCCAATAGCTACAGGTACAGACTATTTGTCAGTAAAATATATCTGTAGGTACAGCCCAAAAATATATTTGTTATTAGCAATTAGTGTACATAACTAAGGCCAAAGTAGGAGCGCGTGCATAAGAATAAGCTTACACAGATTTCCAATAGCCCACCAAAATGGCCCAATATGCCTGAAACATATCGGTTAGCAACATCCAAGACTATTTGGCAATGCAATGTTTTGTGTGCTTTCCAAAACAACAATTATTATAAGTGAGTGTCAGAGTCCAACTATTATTAAAGCGCTGCAAATTTAATTTGCACCATTTTTGATGCCACAAAAACATACAGGACATTGAATTTTCATCAGCTCGCTTTTATTATACGACTTAATATAACTAACAATTAAACCTTTATTAACATATGCTACAGGCAATCTATATTTACATTTACAACTATATTATCACCAATTCTTTTATATTAACAATGTAGAATTTATTTTATTTGAAATGTCTTCTTCAGATCTATCACTGTTGAAAGAGCAATGCGCTTGAAAAATATTTTCTAGTTGATTTATGTTTTCTCCCGACAAAAACATGGCGCATGCCGTAAAATCTTTGTTCCCTTCAGGAAAATGTCTTTTCTTGTACACTTTCAGTGAACTAAAATCTGAGTGTGATTCTCCTACTGGAACTAATGATACTTGCTCTTGCTCCATAAGACCTTTGCTTATTATCGGATTGATAAATGTATGATCAATATTTGGCAATTTATCTACACCCTTCATCGTGGGCAAAACTTCACCACCTATTTTAAAATCTAAATCAACCTTTTTCTCCAAGTCGACTACTTTATCTTTATTGTTTTCTTCTATTGTGCTCAAAGTAGTTTGGTTTTGACACATGGGAGCCTTTCTCGATGTGTCAAGGGCAGAACCAAATGAAACTCTATTCTCACGTAGCGAAATATCATTTCCTTTGAACGTTGTCTTATCACATTTGTCTTTTTCAGTCTCATTTTGTAAAGGTTCCGATCCTATAAAATTAGTATGACGATCTTTTAAATTTAAATTATTTTGGGAACACAAATTAAATGCTTGAACATTAGTAAACTCCGTATCGTATGATTTAGTTTCCTTATTAAGCCATTTAATGGCCTGTTTTTTCTTATTATGATGTTCGGATAAAAAGTTTGTCCTTTCATACGATTTTAATATATTTCTATACGTTTGCTGCGAACTACTGAACAAATCACCATCATCATCCTCTTCTCCAAAAATTTCTTCAATACTGGAGAGTTTGGGTGCTGACTTGGAACATTCCAGGGGAGGCCTAAAACATGTTTAACTTATAAGTAAAATAATGCAATATTGAAATGAATCCCGGTCAGAAAGTCCCAGTCACTATATCTCAATCATTAATATCCCATGCCAAAATACCCCATACAAAAAAATCCCAATTCACGTGAATGTAACCCAAACTAACCCCCACCGGTGCTTCGCCCCTGGACCCCATTCGGGCTTCGCCCTTAAACCCTACCGGGGCTTCACCAATTTACGTGAATGTGGAACGCTTCACGTGTAATGAAGGATACGCGTATTGGGATGTTTTTGTAGCGGGTTATTTTTGTTAGGGTATTTTTTTATTTTGGGGTATTTTGGCTGGGCTAAAACTAACTGGGATATTTTCTTCTGGGATTTTCTGACCGGCCACCTATTGAAATGTGTGAAAAGGCTACATGGACGTTAATTAAACCAAATACGAGAAGAATTTATCTTCGATAGAGTGAGGTAAATGTGAATAATTTTTTCTGAATGCATGTTCAAATATAAATTGTGAAAATAAGATTTATCTGCTGAAAGTACATTCTACACATTATATCAAATAACTGAAAAATCAATTGGCCACGATGATATTGCAGTCAGCGTGTTTTTTTTATATTCGGCGCACACACAAAAGGATAATTCTATGCCACTCAACGAGCGGTGCGTGTGCGGAGAAGATGTTGGACTTGAAGCGCTGTAGGTTGTAGTAAAAAACTTCGAAGTCCATTCCAGAGCGAGGCAGTCCTCCAGGCGAAGGAGTCCCGCAACAGAGTTGTCATAGGTGTTCACAACTGAATCGTATATTTATGAGCCAACCCTGAGTGGAATCATAAGTGCTAGCTCGTTCCAACACCTTTTTATGGTCATCCACAAGACGGACTGCTCTCCTCTGTATGGAATCCAATATCATGAGCAAGTCTTTATGTGTCGAGCTCCACACATGGGAACAGTATTCCAGAGATGGTATCTATAGCTGGGCCTTATAGAGCAGTAAGAGCTGATGAGATGTATACAAATTTTTTGCTCTATAGAGTACTCCTAGCTTTTGGTCTGCTAGCTTTTGTGCTGCTGACTTGGCGATTTTGGTGACGAGATTACGCCAAGACATGTTTTCTACGTTGATGTCCAGCAAGCTTATGGATGAGGCCAGAGACAGTGTTTGTGTTGTCATTGATAAGTCAGGTTCTGCGGTGTTTGTTTTTTTTTTGAGAAGACATCTGCTTGTGTCTTACCTGCGTTAAACGAGACATTATTACGTCACCCCATTTCACGATAGCGTCCATATCCTCATTCAGCAATCTGATTTTCTCGCTCGCGTTGAGAACGAGCAGCTGTCATTGGAGTCGGCGACATGAATGAGGATATAAGAGATCGTTGATATAGAGCAGAAACAGTGTGCGAGATAATACACACCCTTGAGGAACCCCGGCATTGATTTTAAATTCCTCCGAGCGATGTCGATCAATACCAACTCGGATGCTTCGATCCCTTAAGAAATTGGAAAGCCATCGAAGCAGTGCTGGTGGTAATCCGTGTGTCATGCCACACTCTATCAAATGCATTTGATATGTCGAGAGCCACCGCACGAGATTCGCCGTAGCTCTCGATGGCTTTGGTCCACAGGTAGGTCACGTAAGTAAGGAGATCTCCCGTTGATCTGTGCGGAAGTCATACTGGCGATCGCTTATAATGCCTGCCGATTCGAGATATTTTAAGAGCTGTTTGGAAATGATGGGAACTAAGGCAATTGGACAGTAGTTCTTTGGAATCGTTTTTACCTTTCTTCGGGATTGGTTGCACATTTCCAGCTGGAAGGAAAGCATGCAATTCTGTATGATAGGGAGAAAAGCCTGCATAGTAGAGGTGTTAGTTCGGCAGCACATTTCTTCAGCACTATTGCTGTAATGTCACCCGGTCCTGTGGCCTTGTTATTATCTAGGCTTTTGAGTATTCGTTCCTCTTCGCATTGGCGAAATACCAGGCATTGAGGAATTCATTCTCGAGATAGTTGGGGGAGCCTTTCCTTGATGATCTAAGGTAGAATTCGATGTAAATATTTCGTCAAGAATGTTCGCTTTTTGTTTGGCCGTTTCCGCTATGGAGCCATAATCTATGGTCAGTGGTGGGATTGACGTCTTCGAGATACCCTAATTGACAGCTTTGGCAACTGACCAAAAGGATCTTGATCCGTTAGGATAGTTGAGAAGCTTGTTCTTGATCCCTCCTGGCTCTCGTCAATGCGATGGTCCGTTTACACTGGTTTCTAGTCGTGATGAATATATTTCGATTTTCGGCTGTTGGATCTCGGCGCCATCTGCGGTAGGCGGAATTTTTAGCATTGACTGCTCTTGAGCAGTTTTTCCCAAACCATGGTTTACCTTTGAGGTACGTTTCATAGAAGGGGGATGAAAGCTTCGTTACCAGCTAGGATTAACACTTATGTTTCAAACGCGTGTTTTTCAGATGACTGTAAAAAGGGTGGTACCAATTAAGTTGACCATCTGTAGGACCATATTGCTCCTCTCACATGTTAGTAAAGTATTTGAAGGGACGATTTTAACACGCTTAACAGGCTTCCTGGAGTCTCTTTTTGTAATATCTGACTGGCAAATGGTTCCTGGAAGCAGAAGTCAATAATACGTGCTGTCTGCCAACCACTGGAAACAATTTCAAAATCACTTAACCAAGGCAGAACAATAACAGTGTTGACCACCTACATTGTGCTGCAAGCATGAAAGGTTTGGAATCAGCATCTGATTGAATCATATCTCTCTTATCGATATCAAAGTGTAATTCAGTGTGGGGGCTAGTGAAGAAACTTATACTTCAAGATTTTTATCTATTAGAACGTGTGCCCCTCAAGGCTCTATACTGAGGCCACTACTTTTCATTCTTTATATCAGCGACATTCTACATATAACCGACTGTGATGTGGTTCTTCATGACGAAAGCATAGACATGTGTCAAAGGCATTGGCGGAATCTCTCTAGCTACTGATTTGTAGCATATAACCTACTTTTTAATATTGCTGAGACTAAGGTTCTACTATCATCTTCGCAACCTCAAAATAATAACTCATTTCATTACAATAACATTGAACTTAAACTCGGTGGCATTATTGCTTTCCTGACAGGTTTCTTTGCACTCATGATATTCCCAATTAATACATCTATAAGTAGGTACATCTCGAAGGCCTAAATTGCATTTTCAGTGTA
>MU183124.1:54378-75315 GCA_016904865.1 Pissodes strobi
TCTTTGGATCACGTTTATCATTAATTAAAGAGCTTAAGCTGGAGCTTTCTAATGTAAAAATATCATCTAGTAAGAAAATATTTAGATATCCATAGCTAATGGATGAAATGCTTTGAAATCTATAAGCTAATAGCATGTCTTGAAGGTAGTGGATATGGATTATTATGTGTGAATGAGTTAATTTTCCTGAAATCAATACAAAACCAATGTTTTCTTCCTTGGGACGATAACTGGAGCTGTTCTTCTGCTATTAAAGTGACGAAAATATTCTGGATTAGCTTAAGCTAGTTTAGTGTTTAGTTTTTTTCCACACAACTACTTGTTAGCCCGTAAGCCCTACTGCCGGGGTCCTTGGGACCCGAGCATAAAGGGGGGTACTGAGCGGTTAGGTATGCTTGCGGTTATACCGTTAGAATCAGTATGTGCAAAGACAGCGATGAGGGCAGTTATGCTTTCATAGTTTTTTCGCAAAAATCAAATATTGCAATTGGTTATAACGTCTGTCGTTACTTACAGATACAAATGGATGGTGTAAGTAGGCGAACAGACCGCTAACGGGTGCATAGTTATCAACGATGAATTTTGGGAGGAATCTGACGACCGAGAAGGTGGTATTTTTTTTATGGCAGTGGCACACACACTAAAGAGAGTTCCTATGGCACTCGACGAGCGCTGTGTGTGCGAAGATGTTGATTGACACGGTTCTTGAATAGTTGTAGGTTGTAATTAGTGGGAAACAGATGTCCTGGGAGTGAGTTCCACAGTGATGCAGTGCGCCAGACAAAGGAGTTATTGTAAAGCGATGTTCTAGGTGTTTCTAGTTGTACGACGAACTGCGCTCTTGTCATCTGTCGTGACTGTCTGATAGAAGTTGCCAGGGGCGGGATGATGCGGGCCAAATCCTGGGAGCATCTGCCGTGAAAGTATCTGTAAAACAGAGACATCTCGGCCACATGTCTGCGGTGTTCCAGACTATCCAGATTCCGGGTCAACTCCGGGTCGCCGACGAGACGCACAGTTCTCTTCTGAATGGAATCCAGCAGCTTTAGGGTATGCTTTGGTGCGCCACCCCAGATGTGTGAGCAATATTCTAAGCACGGTCTTATTTGCGCTTTGTACAGCAAGAGCATCTGCTGCGGTGTATAGAGATTTTTGTTGCGAAATAGCGCACCAAGCTTCTGGGAGGCTGATTTTGCGATGTTAGCAACATGGTCATGCCATGACATATTGCTGTTGACCGAGACACCCAGCAGTCCGATTGACGAGGATGAAGGAATGGTCGATCCTGCCATGATTATGTCAGGGCCCGCTGTATTGGTCCTCTCTTTAATCGTTGCTGCTTGGGTCTTTGCTGCATTGAACTGGACCAAATTTCGGTCGCCCCAAGTTTGAACTTTCTCTAGGTCTTGATTAATAGCTGTAATCCTGTCTGCGGTGATGAGTCTCGGTCGCTGGTAAGGGTTTTTCTGATCTAAAGTGGGAGACAAGGGTACTGTCATTTGCAAAACTGTAAACAGGATTATTCGTTTCGATCAGCAGGTCATTAATATAGATGAGGAACAGAGTTGGTGAAAGTATTGCGCCCTGAGGCACTCCCGATTTGATGGTGAATGTGTCCGAGATGTGTCCATCGACTGCAATAGTAATGAAATTCAAGCGACGGTAAAAGTAATGGATTGAAACGAATTTTGAACAGCAACGAACAAAGTGAATCTGAAGAGGAGGACAAACAAATGTTCAGTGACCATGGCTCTGTAAGTAGGGTAAGTGACTGTGGTTGGTCTTCGGATGATGAAGACCCTCTGAGTGCTTTTGGGGAAAAAACAGTGTTGTGGAAGATGGACCGGAAGGCGGGCTCAGATGATGGATGTTGGTGGAGATCAATAAGAATTGCAAAGTAAATATTACCATAGAAAAAATAACACTTACAAATGAGTTAAGGCACTTCCATTACGCACCAAATCCCCACGACACAATATTATTACGCTTCAATAAAGATTACAAGGACCATCCAGAGTAAACCCGCCCAAGACCCCCACTTAAATCCTGGAGTTTACTTTACAAGCAAGATATTATAGAAATAATTGTCCGCCACACAAATGAAAAAAATTGATGTTATGAAACAACAAACATTTTTTCCTACTTTTATCGAGGAAACAGATCCTTGTAAGATTTTTATACCTTCAAAGATTCGAGGATTTTAGGTCATTATGGGCTACGGACGGGAATGGAAGAGGATTATCAGATGTACAATGTCTCTTGCATCATTTTCCTTCTTACTTTGCTGTTTTATAATGCCTCCACTAAAACGACCGCATTCCAAATAGCAAACTTGCTTAGGGTGTATATCGCAAACAGACCTGTCGAATATTAATTGAAGGTACAGATTTTAGCTGATTCAGAGACTTAGCATTAACTCATGGTTAATGCTGACGTGTACACAGGAAAGGAAAGCAATTTGGGAAAACTTCTAAAAGAGATAAAAAAATATATATCATCCATCGCATGTCGTGCTCCTCTTGATAGATCCTATTAAAATGACGAATCGCAATATTACTGCGGACAATTGGTATTCCTCACCTGAGTTATTCGAAAAACTTTAAGAACGTGGTTTAACCTACGTGGGCACATCGAAAAAAATAAACTGCAGATTCCCTCACAGAAAAAATATCAATTTCTGTTCCAAACGAAATTCCTATTTGTTTGAAATGTGCTTCACTGATATGTCCAAACTGCTTTTAGCTATGGATTCTATGTAAGAAACCATTCCAACTTTTTGTAATCAATAAAACCATTTTTTTTAGTACTCACGGGTTAATGATGAAACCAATTCATTATAATTAAGAATTAAGATGCCATATCAAAAAATGGCTTCTACTGAAATAGCGAATATTTTTGGTGTAAGGGTGTCGCTATGTATATTCAAAGTGGATTTTAATTTATCTGTATCAGTTCATTCAGTTCCAATTCCTTCTTCTGACAAGATGTGCCCTGAGAGTGCTCTAATAGCCTCTTACGAAAAAAACTGCGCTGTGAAACAGTTGGCAACCCAAACAAATGTGCCATGGTGGAACAAGACACTAAACAGGCTAGAGACTCGAGGAAAGCCTTCAATGAAGCCAAAAGACTGGGAAATTGGGATAACTGTCATAAAACCCTATACGAGTAGAACAAAGAGCTTCGGAGATCCAAAAGAAGAACTTTTAGGTCCGTTTGTGAAGGGATAGATGAATTAGCACCGTCCATTCGTTTATAAATAGTGCTATCCAAGGAGCACTCAAACGAAATCGGCCTACTAAAGAATAGAGCTCAAGACACCTATGCTGAGACACCTGAAGAAAGTCTAAGGATTCTTCTAGAAACACACTTTCCCGGGGCAAGCATAATTGCCAAAGAAGAGCTGGCACAAGAAGACGAGTCCATTGAAACCGCTCAGCGGCCTACAAAAAGGGTAAAAGGTCTAGCCAACAAAATCTTTACAAAAAACACAATCAGATGGACGATACATAGCTTTAAACCCTATAAATCCCCTGGAGTAGATGGAATCTTTCCAGCCTTGTTACAACAGGTATAGAGCACCTACTACCACACATTCAATCAATCTTCACAGCCAGCTTTGCATTGGGCTATATTCATACCAAAGACAGGGCGACGATCACAAGAGGAACCAAAGTCTTACCGCCCCATTAGCTAAATCTCCTTCTTTCTTAAAACGATGGAAAAGATTATCGGTAGGCACGTCAGGAGCAAGTTCCTTTCTAATGCTCCACTGCATGCAAAACAATTCGCATACCAACCATCGAAATCTACCACCCACGCTCTTCAAAATCTCGTCCGCGATATAGAGAAGGCACTGGCTGAAAAAAAAGTGGCGCTGTGTGCATTTCTAGACATAGAGGGTGCATTTGACAACACCTCACATGAATCCATTCAGCGCGCCATAACCCGCAGAGGAATGGAACCAACCACTACAAAATGGATAAAATCCATGCTAACCAGCCGTGAAGTCACCGCGACCATTGAAGAAACAACCGTCACAGTCAAAGTAACAAAGGGATGCCCTCAAGGAGGGGTCCTATCGCTCATGCTTTGGTCTCTGTTCGTTGACGATCTACTGGCAAGACTGACTGAAGCAGGCTTTGAAGTCCAAGGTTACGCAGATGACCTTGTTATAATAATAAGAGGCAAGCATGACAACGTTCCCTCAGAACGTATGCAAAGTGCACTCAACTTTGTCAGCACATGGTGTACACAGGAAAGACTAAATATAAATCCAAGCAAAACCGTAGTAATTCCATTCACAAAAAGAAGGAAGCTGAACCTTAAAGCACCCACTTTGGAAAGGAGAACGGTAGGCCTTTCAAAAGAGGTTAAGTATCTTGGCATCGTTCTTGACCAGAAACTAACCTGGAACCCACACCTGGAACGAACTACCAAGCAACGGCAGCGCTTTGGGCCTGTCGACGACTCTTTGGTAAAACATGGGGGCTAAAACCCTCCATCATCTGGTGGTCCTATAGCACTGCTCTTAAGCCTATTATAACCTACGCCTGCTTGGTGTGGTGGGCAAAATCAAAGGAAATAACAACACAGCGAAAGCTAACAGCAGTACAAAGACTCGCCTGTCTGGGTATAACAGGGGCTATGGAAACGTGCCTCACAGCAGCTCTGGAAACCCTACTTGACCTCCCTCCGCTACACATATGCATAGAAAAGGAGGCCTGGACCAGTGCGTATAGAGTCACTCAGGCACAAAAACTGAAGTCGGGGAACCTAACTGGTCACCTTAAAATTCTGAAGGACATCCAGATACAGGCGATGACCAAACCAACCGATACAATGAAAACAAAACTCCATTTTGATCGCTCCTTTGAAGGTATAATTGAAGACCGCAATACTAGAGGGGAAAGACTAAAACAACTAGAGAGGGGATCACTTGTCTGGTACACAGATGGATCAAAGATGAAAGAAGGAGTGGGATCCGGAGTTTACCGACCTAGGTGTCAAATCTCTGCATCTTTAGGAAACACTCTCACAATCTTTCAAGCAGAACTAAATGCTATCAATGTAGCCATCTCTGAATTTGTCAAAAAAACCTAAGAGGTGCAAAGATATATACCCTATCAAGCAACTCCGTCTGCGTGATGGTTGGGTGAACTGAGTAGCCCAACGGTTGCGTTGCCGGTCCTAAGCCCGGATAAAGGAGGAAGGTTCTTGGACCAGGTTAGCTCCCTACCCAAGGTAAAACCAAAATATGCTCACAGTACCAGAAACCAGCCTCGGAACAGGACAGATTCATCGTTGACGACACATACAAGACAAAGGAGAACGAGATGGAAAAATAAGGAAATTCTACGCACTGCCACATGGAATATAAAATCTTTCAACAACAAAGCTCAAGAGACCTTAAAGGAACTAAGCGACAACAAGATTGATATATGCGCTCTACAAGAAACAAAAAAGAAGGGCAAAGGTCAAAGACATTATGATAAATATATAGTAATCTACAGCGTGGTAGAAAAACATGAAAGGGCAAAGGAAGGAGTTGCCATAGCAATACACTCAAAATTTAAGGACTGCATACAAGAATGTAAATACATATCATCATGAATTCTAACTCTCATACTGAATACTAAAGAACAAAAGATCACTATAATGGCAGTTTACGCCCACGAAGACAACAAGCCAAAGAATGATAGGAATAATTTTTCAATAAACTCCACAATGTAATCAGTAATGTACCAAAAGACCAACCCATAATTATTATACTTGGTGACTTTAATGCACGCATTGGAAATGAAGTAGTGCCAGGAATAAAACACAGATTCAATGAGGAAGCAATGAACGATAACGGAGAAATGATGATTAATATGTGCGCATTCAAAAACCTGCGTATTAACAACACATACTATGACCATAAAAATCAATACAAGTTCACATTTGCTAATACCAGAAACTAAAAATCAACAATCGACTACATTGTTACCAGTAGACACTTTCATCCATTGCAGATACTAGATGTCAGAACTCTGAACTCGGCAGATGCTGGCAGTGATCATAATATGGTGCTAGGAAAAATTAGAATGAAACTTAGACCACACAAAAACTCAAATCTAATAGTTCAAACAGAAAAATATAACATGGAGTCATTATGGGATCCAACAACAAGACAACTATATAAAAATGAACATTGGGAAAACTTTTTCGAAAAGAATGGAGAGCGACTTTTATGCGCAAAAAAAAAGAAATAAATGACCTAACCGAATCAAACCAAATCCCTATAGGAACTTGGATTAAATATTTAGCCGAGCTTTACTCACCGGAAAATATAATAGATATCACACAAAGCACACCTGAAATCACAACCAACGTGATGACTGAAATTGAAATTGCAGATATCCAACATGCTCTGCAAAAGCTAAGGAACAGAAAGAGCCCTGGGGAAGACGGCATTCCCAACGAACTCTTAAAATATGGTGGCGAAAGCCTGGAACAACAACTCACAAAGTTAATCCAGAAAATTCTATTTTACCAAAGAGTCCCGCAAGAGTGGCGAAGTAGCACGACTATTCTCATGTTTAAAAAAGGAGATAAAAAAGTACCTTCAAATTACAGAGGCATACATTTACTAAACACTACATTAAAATTAACAACTAAAATCATTACCAACCTATGTAACCAGTTCACAAATTTAGAGGAAGAACAACAAGGATTTAGACATGGAAGGTCGCGCACAGATGCCGTCTTTGTGTTGAGGCAAATAGTAGAAACATCAACAGAATACAACAAGCCTGCATACATTTGCTTCATAGATTTGGTGAAGGCGGTTGATATGGTTAAGCTACATGACGTCATACATCTCCTCTACAATAGAAAAATCCCTTATAACCTAATAAAAACAATAGAGAATATATACAAGGATAATCAAATCCGAGCGAAGATAAACGAAGAACTTACCAAACCCATACCAGCTGGAAACGGTATTCGCCAGGGAGACTCGCTGAGCCCATTCCTATTTAACGTTATAATGGATGAGATAATAAAAAAAGTTCATACTATGAAAGGCTACAAAATAGGAGAAAAAACGGTAAACATCCTGTGTTATGCAGACGATGCCGCATTAATAGCAGAAAACGAAGATTGATCTCCAAAAACTCATCCACCAGTTTAACCAAACAGCTAAAACATTCAACATGACTATATCCGATTCAAAAACACCTTGCATCACAACATCAAAAACACCGGTAAGATGCAAACTTGAAGTAGATAGAGAGGTCATACAACAGGAGATGAAGTTTAAATATTTGGGTATAGAACTGTCCAGCCATGGTGACGTTGAAGCGGAAGTAAGAAAACAAACGGCAACGGCGGCGAGAGTGGCAGGTTGTTTGAACGACTCTATTTGGAAAAACAAAAACATTAACACTCAGGTGAAAAGCAAGATCTATAAAACCGTTATTAGGCCCATAATGACATACACTGCGCAAACTAGGCCAGAAACTCAAAAAAGAAGGAGACTCATGGGAACAACGGAGATGAGAATACTGAGACGAATTGATGGCAGAACTTTATGGGACAGAGAGAGGAGCGAAGACATAAGAACCAGATGTGGGGTAGAGAACATCAACGAATGGACCCAAAACAGGAAAAAGGAATGGAGCGCGCACATTGACCGCATGGGGGATCAGAGTCGTAAAAATCGCAAGAGACAAGTCACCTATAGGACACGGGAGTGTGGGTCGCCCGCGAAAGCGGTGGAGCGACAATATATAAGGCTGGCGGATGAAGATAAACAGGCTTTAAGCCTAAGTAAAAAGAAAGAAGAAGAAGAAGATAGTCAAGCAGTCTTAAAAGTGCTAGCATCTAGCAGAATCAACTCCCGGCTAGTGTGGTATTGTCGGATGGCTGCAGATCAACTGGCAAACAGAAACAGACTCACCTCAATGTGGGTACCAGGGCACGAGAGTGTGGAGGGCAACGAAGCCGCTGCCCATTTCGCACGGAATGGTGCACAGACTCCATTTTGCGGGCTTGAACTATTCTCTGGCATCCCTAGAGGACACGTAATGAATGAACTAAGAAATAGGAAAAAAAGGTGGAAAGAGGCACATTGGGCCAATGCACCTGGGCAGAGACAGGCCAAGAGACATCTCTCATTCGCCTAACTACACAAAAAAATGAGATAAAGCTGGTCGTAGACCTTCTCACTGGACATGGCCTCTGGAGATATCACCTCAAGAAAATGGGGAAAACCACTGACGAACAATGCAGATTCTGCCAAACTAGAGTGCTCAGAGCGCTTACTCTGCAAATGTTAGGCACTAACTCGCCATCTCGCCAAAGGTTAAGGCATCTCGGAAATGCCATTATGGCACCGGGAGATCTACAAAAGCTCAACCCTCAAAATATTCATAAATTGTTGAAGGTGATAGGAATTTTTGTGTAAAAATCATAAAAGATCAATTGTGGTCGGCACGTTAAAGGGCAAATCTTGCCGAGCGACCCCTCTACCTACAATACCATACCATATCAAGTTGTGCCCTGATTATAACGCTTACATCTATTTTGATCTATCTTCAATGAAACATATGACTTACTGTTCGTAGAGCCTTGTTAAAGTATTTCTAGTTCTAGAAGGGTTTTCTATTAGTTACAAAAATAATGCTATCTAATGTTTGCAATAAGAGCGTCTTTTGAAGATAGTGAATATGCATTATTTTGCGAGACTTTATTAATTGTATTAAGATCAATAGAAAGCCAATGCCTTCATCTTTTGCTTTCAAAATATCTGGGACTCTCCATGGACTCATTCTCTATTACAATATTATTTAGAGTGTGCTTCCCTTTATTTCTCCTTCACACACCTCTTAATTATAATTAGGAGTTAACCACCATATGATGCTACCGACTACTAAAGACACGAATATATTTGATGTTCTTAGGGGCTTGAATATTCAAAATATATTTTTTCTTCAAACGTCAGTAAATCCGTCATTACTAGACTGTGTAGGCGGCCGTGAAGTTTCGTTTTTCCTCCGCCGGAGCTTTACTTTTCACTTTTCCGCCGGCGGAGGTAAAAGTGTTGTCATAGCAACATAGATACAATACAAACAGACAACAAAATAAGCGTCAACAACTCACGATTTATTAAACTACAATTTATATTTATCACTCAATTTGTGACTGCATTTCAGTCACTAATTTAGGAACAAATTGGTTATTATTTAATCTGGAACTTACTCAATAACTGCTTATCAATATGGAGTTAAAACGCAATCGGAGACGCAATCTTAAAAAAATAATTATTGTTGACAGTGACCACTGACAGCTTTATGTTACATTACTATAGCAACAACCTGTGCCTATTCACCGACACCGGTCTAAGCCGCCTTGCGAACCCACTTATCTTTAATAATAATAATTAAATATTATTACTTTTAAAAAGAGATGTTTTTGCATTAATTTGTCGACATTTGAAGAAAAAACAGCATATTTTATTTGGAGGGAAAGTTACTTTTCATGGCTTGCTCTCTATTACCACGAGCGCGCCATGAAAAGTATCACTTTTCCTCCATATAAAATAATATACTATTACTTTATGTAAATCAGTTCGAGTTCTTTCTCCTGATATGACGTGCCCCTTAGTACTTAAGATTTATAAAGTATCTGAGTGTATGCTCAATCATGTATATTATAATGTCCATAAACCTTTGTTGAAGTTAATATAATTCTGAAAGAGCTTTCTAATATAGAAATATTGTCTGGTATGAAAATGCTTTATGGTCAATTAATTGAATATCCTTATGCTTTGAAATGGGAAGTTGCCAGTTGCCAATATCTGTTTAAAGTTAAATACTAATGAAAAAAAATGCAATTTATTTTCGCAAAATAGCATTTAGTGGATATGCATTATTTTGCGGGAGTCGATTAATGTCTCTGAAATCAATACAGAACCGCTGCTTTCATCCTTCACTTTCACAATAACTGGAACTCTCCACGAACTGATTGAGGTTTCTTTATTATTTTGAAATATATATTTACAATCCTCTTCACTGCAATATTTTAAATATAATATATTTGGTTTATTAGCCGATCGCTTGTTAACAGAATTTTGTAAACACTTTCTTATTACACCTGTTTAAGTCAAGTAATTCTTAATGTTATCGATATATGATTTTTTGCAGTTGGACAATGACTTATAATATAATCTGTGAATATAACCATGGGCGTAAACAGGGGGAAGCCAGGGGGGGCCATTGCCCACTTTTGGGTAAAAATTGGGCGTGGCACCCCCAAAATTTTAGCCTCCACCGACGGGTACCACTGCGGCCTTATTTACGGTTCGCCCCCCTTGAGAAAAATTCCTGTCTACGTCCATGAATATAACATATGTGATTATTGTCAAAGTAAAATTTCCCTGGGCTCAAAGGAGTTATCGAACTATGAAGCTAGACTGTCGCTCTTAGGCTTGCTCGTTGAAAAACCATTACGAATTAAAGTTGAAGATACAGATACTGATTATTATTATAAATCGAGCAGCATTGTCAATATTAACAACCTGAAGAAAACCTATAACATTAAAAATAAATATAGGTATAAAAGGTCTGATTAGGTTAAATTTATATCATGTATAAGGCTGCAGGCATTCGGCAGATCACACAAAATAGCAAAGCAAGAAAGGCCAACTCGGTTTATGGTAGTTTAGAATGTTACTTAGATAGTTACTTAGTTGGTGAAACAGTTATTCCAAAATTGCAATAATAGCATACCTGTAATTATGGGATCCTGTTCCAAGTAGGATTTTTCTTCGGGGAATACTGGGATTTTCTTGAACGCAATTAACTAAGCTCAACCTTGCATTTTGTCTAGATAGTTTATCTTTTTTAAACTCGGTTAATGCCTGACATAAGAAGTCTTTAAGTTCTTTTTCAATTTGAGATGCCACTTCTGAAGAAGAACATAACGCCGCGTGGCATCTTAATTCATGTCGTAGCCTACGACCCTCGTGTCTATAGACCCAGCAAAATATTCTGGGAAATTCTTCAGGTGCTGCGCACGTTGTTAAGCGATGCGCCCAATATTCAGTGAGTCCATGGTTTTTCGTTACTGCTTTTAGTCCACCACCTGACACTGTTAGATGCATATTAACGTCGGGTCGTGATGACTGAATATAATTGCGCCATAATGTAGTTAACGGTTTTTCAATACACCCTTCACCTGCGAAATGAAAAAAACAATCATTGATACCATTGTTTAGAATTTCAAAATGAGAGGATATTATGCAAGCAATCCAATAGTTAAGAGCCAACAAACTATAATACATACGCACTGACGCGTGTAGCCGTATCAGAAGATAACAAATAAATGCAACATTTCTTTTGAAAAAATGACTTTAATCAGCTTTCGATTGTCCTTAAGAATCAAATATGTTGCAATATATAATAATACGTTCTTAAAACTGCACATGTCTTAATGAGCCGCATTAAAAACCTTTCGCCAATCAGTATGCATTCATACAACCGAATCGTTGTTTACAAATTTAGACCGCGTCAAATTATAATTATCACTTTCGATATTTTCTCTTCGATTGCACGAGATATCTTCAGAATTCTGATAATTAAACTAAAATTCTTAATTTATTTACCATAACAGCATAACTCAAAAATTACGCAAACCAAAAGACAACGTCTAGGGTTAGAGTCAGTTAGAGTTCAAAGACTGGCTTGCGTGAGAATTACAGGTGCTATGAGGACGGTACCCACTAGGGCTTTTGAGAAACTGACTGGGTTTCTGCACTTCCACCTGCATACATACTGAAAGGTCTCGATTATCTGGGGAACAATAATACCCCGAGGGGACACGGAAGAGGGGGGCTGATGAAATTCTAGAACTCTTAATGAGGGCGTACAACATACTGCCCGCTTCAAATCAAGTACACTCCTCAGATTTTACATACCTGATAGGGATGCGTGGCTGTGGGGGTGTAGATCGCAGCCCTCATCCCATAAATGGGATCGTCTAGCACACGGACTCCAAAATAAATCACTATTCATTTTGAAGCCGTCCGTGTACTAGAGGATCCCATTAACCGGATGTGGACTGCGATCTGTCTCCCCGCAGCCACACATCCCTATCAGGTATGTGAAATCTGAAGAGTGTACTTGATTTGAAGGGGAGCAGTGTGTTGTCCACCCTCATTAACAGTTCTGGAATTTCATCAGCCGTCCTCTTCCAGAATTTGACGTGTCCCCTCGGGTTATTATTGTCCCTCAGATAATCGAGATCTTACTGGAGCGAGTGTGTATGGAGAATCATAGGTACGTGACTTGTTTTCGCTTTTGAGATTTATGCAATCGTATTTCAGGCTGAGATGTCTGCGATCCCTAACTATAGGTATGAAAATCAGTTAAGAACTTAGAGGGAGGGATATCTACATCTGCTCGGACACCAAAGCTGCTCTGACGGCTTTTGAATCTAACAGAGTTGATCCTGCGCTAATGTCCGAATTTATGGGCGTCTTGGGGGCCAACCTTGGCTGGGTATAATAGAGTCAGTCTGGTTTGGGTTCCGGGATAAATGAATGAGCCGAGGAACGAGGAGGTCCATCGTCTGGTGGACAAGGTTCCGCAATGCGCCCAATTGGATCTTATCCTATAATTGGTGTGTCCTACAATCTGGGGAATGCAATGAATGCATGGGCCAAGGGTCTACTCTTGGGTGACCTAGCATCTTGTAGGGTGAGGACTTTTCTGACTCTAAAGTGTAATGTCCCCCACATGAGGCTTGTAACAAAGCTCCTTACAGGGCACTGTCGTTTGAACAGGCATTTGTGCCTGCGGCGGATCGTATAAGATCTGGAATACAGGTGGTGCTTAGAGGAAGAGGAATCGTCCACTCATCTTCTTGCTCACTGTTCAGTGTGACTAGAATAAGAGAGGTGCACTTTGGAAGCTGCGTGCTGAACCTGGACGACACAAGAACATCCAGCCGAGAAAGCTATGTGTCTTCATTAGGGATACCCACAGACTGATGGCCTACGTGCTAGGGAAGCCTCGCACCCGTTTCAAATTCTTTGGATCATTCATTCAGCTAAAAATTTCTAATTAAACCTATGTTTTGCCAAATATTATTCAAATTCAAAAATTAAAACACAAAAATGTCACTTTTTGCTGGGGATGTAGATGACAATAAAATTGGGAATCCCCGAATGGGCGTGGAATATTTGAAAAGTACGCAGAAGTGAAGGTACTATCACTATTAATAAATACTCAAATCCCAGAGAACGTCGAGGGTTAGAAAATTTTAATTCCCAAATTCAGCCACTGCTTCTACTACCTCACTGACTATGAAATAGTACATACCTTTTGCCCATCCAGTTACAACGTTCCCCAAATAAGCTACATGGTAAGTTAGTAGCGGTTTTGAAATAGTAGCACTGGCACATTTTTTTAACCTGATTTTATTAAAAACAAATTTGAATGTCCTTTTCTTTTCCTTTTGAATAGCTTTTCGAGGCATTTCATTAAATAGCGGTAATGATATCTTTTTGATCAGTTTGTCTTCATATATCGCTAGAACTTTGTTGTTCCCTGTTACCGATTCCATTTCAGGTTAGCCTCTCCATCCTCTCGTTATGTAAGTAATTATGATGCTACTAGTGCTGTTCTGTTACTTATGTCCATTCATCTTAACTCACATTGTCTTATTGGTCGCTATCTGCAATAAAAATTTAATATTATATTAATGAACTTGATTTTATAATGTGGAAGTTTTAAGACAGCCTACAAGCATATTTACATCAGTAAAAATTTTATTTCAGGCTCTTCTTGTCTTATTGTTTTTTTTTTCTAATTTGCTTAATGGATTGTTTATATATTCCACTTTATTAATGATTGACTTGGTCCTAAAATATATTTCTAGACTAGCCATAGTGTATATGAAGTTTCAAATTTGAAACATATTCATTATTTATTGCAATTTTCTGCTAAATGCATGTACTTAAGGCTTAATTAACACATTTAATGTAGATGATATGGTTTGTTATTTCTTAATTGACATTGAAGATAATTGATTATCATTTTCTAATTGGGATGTAAAATTTAATTAACGCTGACATTTTATAGTGCAGCCCCTTTTTGAGGGTCTTAACTGATTTTTACCAAATGTAGACATGTGGTTGAACCCCAGCGAAATAGTATATTTCATTACCAGTACGAAAACTAGGCTTTTCCGGTGTGCGCACGACAGTTTCTGGTGTGAGGCGTAACCGAACACCGGAAGTCGTGCAAGCATAGGAAAAGCTGTTTCTGGACGTGTAATGAACGATATTTTTCATGATACCTCTCTGAAATCAAAACATAAACATATTGTAATTTTACGTATCCAAAATCATGTCATAATAAATTTTGTATTAAAATATATGTATGATTATAACATTTATCGGAGGGATAGGTCGGTGAATACTAGTCAGCACTCCAGGGGTGGTGGTGTCCTGATTGGTGTGCACAAAACTATCAAAAGCTCAGTACTTCCCTCAGATCCTCATATGGAACATGTCTTTGTTTTGATTGGGTCGGGTGAACATCAGTTTATTGTTGCAACTGGATATTTCCCACCGAGGGCTGCTCTTAAGTGCTACATGTCTTGGTGAAAATCTTGATAAGCTTTGTGATGAACATCCGGATTGCCAGCTGTGTGTGCCTGGTGACTTTAACCTGCCCCATGGATCTTGGTCAGCTGAAGAATTGGGTTCTATTGCCACAGCCCAACCTTCTGTATCAAGAAGTGAGGTTTGAAGCCTTGGATGTGTTGTCAACTATGTGCTCGCTCCACAACTTATTCCAAGTGAATACTATTGCTAATGAAACCAATTCAATGCTGGACTTAGTGTTTTCTGAGGATCGGAACCTGGACATTTTTCTGGCAGATGAGGCTATTGTGACTCCTGACAAATTCCATCCTCCATTATCTTTCATGCTTAGGGGGGCTTCATATGGGAAAAGTGAACTTGTTGGTAAAGGTTTTATAGAGATTTTAGTGTTGTAGATTTTAATGTTGTTTTCATGTTCCTTTCAAATGTTAACTGGGACTTATTTGCTAATAGATCTGTTGATGAAATGATCAATATTTTTTACGAAATAATGTATCTATGCATTGATAGTTTTGTACCATTAAAAAAGTATTCCTCTAAAAAGTTTCCAATTTGGTTTTCTAGTGAGCTGAAAGCTTTGATAATTGAAAAGAAAAGATTGCATAAGCATTACATGAATACTAAATTATATTTAGATTATATAAATTTTTCTAATGTTAGAGCTAGGTGCAAATCCTTGAAGAGAATATGTTGAGGCTACAGAGTTATCCTTGGGTAACGGCTTGAGGAACTTTTGGAAGTTTGTACGGTCCAGGAGGAGCTCTTCAGACATCCCAAGTGTATTGACTTATAAAGGTAATGAATGTTCTGATGGTGATGACATTGTTAACTTATTTGCCGATTATTTTTCAGACGTGTATAGTAACAATAAGTGTAGTAAGTATTCTAGCTGATGTTTCTTTGTGTGTCTCCCATATTTCCAATTTTCAAATTTTTATTTCCGATATCTACACTAGTGTCTCCAGCCTGGATAAAAACCAGGGTCCTGGACCTGACGGTTTGCCACCAATATTTCTTAAACAGTGTAGTTTTTGTTATCTAGACCTCTGTTTATTATATTTAGTTCATCCTTGAAGTCTGGCGTTTTCTCTAGTTACTGGAAGACAAGTTTTATAACACCCATTCCTAAAACTGGGGACAATTCACAGGTGCAGAACTATAGACCAATCAGTATCCTTAGCCCCCAAAATAGTTGAAAAATTTGTGTCTAATGTGTTAACTTCCTTTTTTCGGGGAGGTTTGATTGATGAACAGTTTGGATTTATGACTGGGCGATCTACACAGTTGAATGTCCTATCTTTTGTTGATTTCCTGTCTGGGTCCTTGGAGGAGGGTTATCAAGTGCATGCTTTGTATATAGACTTCTCCAAGGCCTTTGACAGAGTCAATCATAAGCTTCTAGTCTGTAAGTTGGAGCGGGCAGGAGTTGTGAGGCCTCTTTTGAACTGGCTTGGGACTTATTTAACCAATCGGACTCAGGTCGTTAAAGTTCTTGGCTATAAATCACATGAAATTCAAGTGGTGTCTGGTGTTCCTCAGGGGTCTCATGTGAGACCTCTGTTGTTTAACCTTTATATAAATGATATTTCCAGTTGTTTTCTCTACACTTCATTTCTTCTTTTTGCTGATGACTTAAAATGTTTCCTTAAAGTCTCATCCTCGGATGACTGCATCAGGCTGCAATCAGACCTTGATAGACTTGCTGGCTGGTGTAGAGATAATGGTATGGATTTGAATGCTAAGAAATGTAACTCTATTTGTTTTAGCAATTTTATTGGTGATGTCAGGTTGGAGTCTGTGTCGGAGGTGAGGGACCTTGGAGTTACCATTGATAGCCATCTGACTTTTGTTCCCCATATTACTAACTCAATATCGAAAGCTCTTCAAATGCTGGGTTTCATCAAAAGGTGTTCTAATGACTTCCAAAATATTCATTCAATACGTCTGCTTTATTGTGCACTGGTGCGTCCACATCTTGAATATAGCTCTTGTGTATGGAGTCGATTTTATAATGAGCACATTCATAACATTGAGAGTGTGCAGCATAAGTTTCTAAGGTTTGTGGCCTTTAAACAGAGTGGCATACCCATTAATTACCAGGATAATTTAGACTATGGGGTACTTGAGTCAACACTCAGATTAAGTACTTTGGAAACACGTCGTAAACATAGAGACCTGAAAATATTTTACAATATTCTTCACTCAAGAAGCTCGTGTCCCTTCTTTACTTCTTAGTAAGATTGGTCTTCATGTTCATTCAAGGCATACTAGGCAAGCGATTTCTTTCCACATTCAACTACATAGAACTAATTATGGTTATAATGCATTTTTAGCCAGAACTTCAAGACTTGCTAATCAGTTCTGTCGTGTCATTGATTGCTTTGAAGTGTGTGCAAGGTTTCAAAGGAATTTGGGTCTTTTCATCACTTGACTGGCACTGTCTCTTAGGGATATTTTAACATTATTTGATGTTTTTCTTTTTTTTAAGACTTTTAGTTGGGTTAGGTTTATATTGTTCTATATTATTATTATATTAGATGTAATTTAATTTTGTAATACTGGGTCATTCCCGTTGATATATATAAATAAATAAATAAATAAAATGTAAGCAAACGTCAAACTTGCAAGACAAGCAAGACACAGGTATTTATATAATTCATCAAGCGTTGCTATGGAAATGTGTTTGTATGCTCTGTTGTAATTGAATGGGCAGCGAATTTTGATGTATGTGTTTGGTTAAACAAAGGTTTAACATATTTAATATATATTATTCTGTATAGTGTATGTATTAATAATCCCACAAGTTATTCATCATCAATAACACATCAGTTTTATTTAAACAGTCCTTTTTCGGGTTAATACTACATTTACAAATATTCATGCATTTGATTTAACCTCTGCTACATGAACAATTGCTTAAAAAGCCATTCTTACAGCTGCAAAAAATAATGGCTTCCCAAGATTTTGGGATTGGAGACAAAACATTAATATAGGCCTTAACTGACCGCCACACAATTCCCATCCCATCTCTGTTGGAGATGGCAAATCAGATGTTGGAACGAAAGATTGCCTCCACACCAAGCTTTGGAAGTGTGCACGTCTTATATGAAACATTAAAGCGCCCCTTGTGGGAGCTAGTGCATGAAAAGATTTACCTTTTAAAAAGAGTTCAAGGCGTAGTTGATCGCAATTTTCGGTGGAGCTATATATCATATAATTTAGAAACAAATGTTTCAGCTTCTTTAATGGTCTCCGATGTTAAGTCTCCAACACCAAGATTTTAAAAGATGAGAATTTGCCAAAAAAATATTCCAAGCGGTTGTTTTGCTAATACCAAAAATAAAGGAGGTAGAATCATAGCCTGTAATCGCATGAAATGGAACATCTGAAAAACTTCACCTGCGAAAGCAGGCTTTTCTCTAATACTGTGTATAACTATATACTTCCTTGATTTTAAAGTACCTGCTTTTACCCAAGGCTGATTGCATTTCATTTATGAAATAAAGCTAATAACAAAAATATAAACCCGCCAAAGCCTGTCCCAAACCAGGTTGAAAAAGGGTGAGGGGAAGGAGTAAAACCTTACAAAAAAAAAACAGGGTTCATCTGGCCCGGATGATAGCACCCTGTAAGGGCCCCTGCCAGGGTACGGCGAATCTGCTGCCTACTAGTTTCCGGCGTTGGATCGCCAAAGGAGGAAGATAGCCTTGACCAAAAATTCCCAATCCGCACTCAGCACTCAGCACTCAGCCTCGGAACGTAGATAGAATAAAACGGAAGCGACCACGGCAAAGGATAAAGGACATGATATTTGGAACATGAAATGTTCAGGGACTGCGAGGGAAGACGGAGGACATCGTTAGAACACTGGAATTGAGGAAGATAGATATCGCCGTCCTTACAGAAACTAAGAGAAAAGGCAACGGACTCGATCATTCTGGAGACTACATACAAATCTACAGCGGGGTACCAAAGAATGAGAGAGCATCCAAAGGAGTATCAATTTTGATCAGGAAGAAGTATGAGAGTAAAATCACCACATGGGAGACAATAAATGAGAGAATTGCAACAGCAAACCTATCGCTAAAAGGCCACCGGGTATCTATTATCTATTATTGCCCTATATGGCCCAACAGTCAGATAAAGATGCGTTCTATGATCAACTGAATAGAGTGCTATTAAACATGGGTGATCAAAGAGAAATCCTACTTCTTGGAGACCTAAATGCTAGAGTGGGTAGAAGGAATAACAGCAAGATAATTGGGAGACACGGCGAAGATACTCTCAACAACAATGGTCAAAGACTGATGGAAGTATGTCAACAACATGAACTAAAAATTTTGAATGGATTCTTCCAACACAAAAATATCCACAAGTATACATGGCACCAAGAAACAAGACAGCTTAAATCATAATTGACTATATTATTGTAAAACAGAACACCAAAGTGAACATACAGGACACGAGAGTACATAGAGGAATGGAATACGGATCTGACCAATATTTTATAGGTGCAAAAATACAGATTCCTTTCATCAACAACAAAAGGGAAACGGAAAACACAACGAACAATACAGAAGTAGAACAAAAAAAATACAACATAGAAGGACTCTATGACAACAGCACAAAAAATCTGTTTCAGAACCGACTAGACAACAAACTAAAAGAGGAATACCTCCTACAAGAGACAAATCAGTTATATGAACACATCATAACATGCCTTCACACTGCCGCACAGGAAGCACTGGGACATAAAGAAAAACCTACAAACAAATCGAAAAACAACATCACCTGGAACAAATCACTAGAAGACCAAAAAAATACAAAACAAGAGGCCTTCAAGATATGGTTAATAACAGGGGACCCAAATGATAAATTAACATATAAACAGGAACAAGCAAAATTCAAAATAATGATAAACAAAAATAAAATGGGATATGAAATGTACAGAAATTAACACATATATCGGCGGTACAAGGTCATCCGCGGCATGGAAACTGATAAAAACACTTAGGACAGACACATCAAATAGAGTAAACCAATTCCTATGGATAAGTGGCGAGCCCATTACTTTGAACAACTAAAAGAAGATAGGGAACAATACCTCTCCAATTCACCAAGACACTACAATATACAAGGACACCATATGGACATTAATGAAAACATAATATGGAAAGCTATAAACTCGATGAAAAATGAAAAAGCAGCTGGACCTTAAGGTATACCAGCAGAACTGCTAAAAAACGGCACACAAAAACTTATGTCCTTCTTTAAAGAACTATTCTCCCGAATAATTAAAAATAAAAACCCAATTCCTGCGATATGGAAAGAAGCCTGGATAACACCAATTCACAAAAAAGGGAAACGAGACGAATGCACCAACTACAGATGTATCTCAGTGACGAGCAGACCGAGCCGAGTTTATGGAAAACTACTTAAAAATATAGTAGAACAAGAATAATGGCCCTCATGAAATCGAGGAACAAGCAGGCTTCCGAGCAGGCCGGTCCTCCATATACCACATTTTTAGCATAGTGCAGCTGAACGAGAAAAGAGTTTCGAGGAATAGAGAAATACATCTGTTGTTCGTTGACCTAACAAAGGCATATGATACAGTCCCAATCCAAAAACTATGGCAGGTACTAGAAAAATCACCTCTCAATAATACCGTAATAACGGCAATTCAACAACTCTACGACAATGCCAAATCTCGAATGAAGATCGGAAATAACTTATCAGAATACTTTCTAGTCTCAAAGGGCCTCCGACAGGGTTGTTGTCTTTCCCTGACTCTATTTAAAATCTATTTGAATGAAGCTCTGAGGAAATGGAGCAAAGCATGTAGCGGAATGGGAGTAGAAATGAACGATAATACAAATCTATACACCCTCCATTTTGCAGATGACCAGGTGGTTGTGGCTTAAGATAAAGAAGATTTGGAATTTATGACGAGAAGACTTTTTAAAGAATGCTCCGAATGGACACTGACAGTAAACTGTAACAAAACCAAATATATGTGTGTATGCGGCGCAACGCAGGATCTGGAGATGGAAGATGGTAATATTGTAAGCTCATGTGAAGAATATTACCACCTGGGCACCAAGGTAGATAACACTGGACGGACAGAGAGGGAAATAGAAGACCGAATAGTCAAAGGGAAAAAAGTTATAGGATGTCTCAACTCCATACTGTGGTCAACTCACATCTCCAAGGATAGAAAAATACTTCTATACAACTCTATTTTTAGAAGCGTAGTTCTCTATGGATGCGAAACCTGGCAAATGAGT
>MU183124.1:80315-98157 GCA_016904865.1 Pissodes strobi
TTTCTAAACGGCATATTGTTAGGCACCTAAATGCGCAATTTTGCCTTAATTTGACCGACACTGTATCTCTTACGGTTTTCGAGTTCCCCATACATAGACACGAATTCGAGCCACCCTGTACAGTATCTTCAGGTGATGTCACAGGACAGATTCCAGAAATCGACATCAACCTTCGGGAAGCATGGAGGTAGTGAACCAAGAATAATCCATCGTAATTCTATTTTCCATCTAAACTTTGTCAGAGGGAGATTAAAATAAATCCATTGTTTGTTGAAATTTCCAATTTTTATCTTGCACCCTTGCGCAGTGTTTGGTAAATTAAATTACAATTAACTGTAAGGTGTTGGCGCCTTCTTCCTTAGTATCTAATTATTCGGAATCAGCATGGCTGATTCTATTTACCCCAATGGCAGGCAGGTTAATAGGATAAGATAATAAAAATATACATAATATGGCTAGACCTACGTACAAACTGACGTTTTTATATGGATATTAAAGTTCAATGGAAGTTACACAGTTTAAAGGTGATCTTGCTCACCCAGTTTTTTGGGTAGATACCTATATCGACTTAGAGTTCTTTCACACGAGGATACTGTATGCGAAATAGGCGTATCCGAGATACACGTTAAACATACATTCAAATGGACCTATTACACGGCACGAGCGATGCATACAATATCGCGATACCGAATTTCTGCATCCCGCCAACTTCAGCCGCCGGACGCTGAATGCGTATGCCGCATACAAAATTACCATTACGATATATGGACCTGTTCAGGCATGGAAACTTTTGCAACGGAGAATATATCATAGACGCAGGATATTTTTTAGTATTAATTGAATCGTCCGATGCAGCAGTCAAAGTTTTCAATCGAAATTCTGTATCTCGGATACGCGTATCTCGCATACAGTATCCTCATGTGAAAGAGCTCTTAATCGTTAGTTAGTGAATTGTATTGATTAGGTATGACCGAGTACCTACGGAGAAATGCTACGGACCTAAGGGTTATTACTTTGACCTCTGATTAACCACTTTAATAAATAGTCTGCTAAATTAAGCAGGCAGTGAAAGTGACTAATCGGAGTTCGAAGTAGTGAACCTTCATGATTAATTAAACGGTGTTAAACAACAAAATGTATTTATTATTGCGCTCCTGTATAAAATAGCGTGATAAAAAAATATTATAAAAATTATCAAAGCACATTATATAAACGCAAAGTCTTCATGGACACGCTATGTTTGATTTTTTTTTAAGGATTGAACCAGCAGTAAGTGCGCTTTTTCAAATAATAATAATAATAATTGGAATGCAGATGATGCATTTCATAGATGCAATTTCCATCTTGTTACTGTCTCTACTATTACGTTAGATCTACTATCTGGCCTAATGATAATAATGATCACGTAAAAAATAAAACGCATTTAGTTTTAATTTATGACGAACGATAAAATCATCGATTTATTAACGTAAACGTAATTGCTTTTTTTAACATGTATAATAAACTATGTACTTAGTTACGAGACTTTTTTTTGTTAATATACTGTGATCGGTAAAAAGTATGCGGCACATGAAAATAAAGAACAACGTCAATTTACGGAAGCAATAAGCAGGAGGTTGAAATCATTTAGTAATTAGACGCCGGCGTCGCGACGGCCGCCCCACAGTTGAAACTATTTTAAATAAACATCTTGATCTTAAGTAAATATGAGTGCTCAATAATAGATGGATATTTTATTGGTAATAATTACACAACAGCACTTTTACAGCTCAGGAGAAATTAGAATACAATAGTCACAAAACTATATGTAGATTAAATAAACATTTAAAAAAAACCCTTACCAATATACAATTAGTCATTATATAAAACAATACTATTTAAAATAACCGTCACACACAATCATAATTTTTTTTGAGGCATTCCTCTGTTGAGTAAAATGCTTTTCTTCATGAAATATTACTTAACTTTATATTTAAAGGCAGCCCCATTGAACTATCTCACATGCTCAGGCAGGACATTAAAAAACACAACTCCAATGGGCTCGTATGGGCGCCCTTGCAAGCCTGCGGAAGTCAGGCACTGCTGACAGTGCTGACTTCAGTCTCTTTGCCGATGACATTGCCATTAGTTTGATATTTAAAACTTGTGATGGGATTGCCCAAACAGGACGTGAAATCCAGTCGGCGGCTGATGCCTGATTTTACGAGAATAGCCTTGCTTTAAATAAGGCAAAGACCAACCGAATGATATTTTCTTTGAGAAGCTCTGTACTGAACATGGAGACGGAGACTGAGGTAGGATTTGTTGAGGTCACTTTAGACCCAATATTAAAGTGTAACTCTTACATAGATAAAGTTGTTGTTGGAGTTAGCAGGGATGTGTTTCGGCTCCAACATTTCCGATATCCAATATTTGTGTACCTCACGTTGAGTGGTGTATTGTGAAATATTTTTCCTAATATAGGTGAGGCAGGCCCGATTATAGATGGATGAAAAAGTAAGGATATTTAATTCTGGGAAGCACACCCTCAGCAATCCCTATACTTTAGTCTCGCCAATATACGAATACATCTTCTGTGAATACCAAGTCTCTAGCACAATTCGGTGAGTGTCCTCATTTCAAAACTGGGTAGGACATATTTGAAACAAAATGGTGATGATATGCTGCCTTTAAAACATCTTTTGTAACAAGATTACCTAAGTGCCTAACGCAATAGGTTATTCTGGAGAGCTTGGAAGAGAGTCGGTTGACGTGAGTCTCCCAGGTTAAGCCAGGATCTAGACAAATTCCCAAGAGAAAAATGTATATTTTGTGTTTTACCTGCATTGGCACTAAGCTGGTTGGCTATAAACCAGTCTTGTATTTTTAGCTGTACTTATATCACGTGTTAAGGTTTCCAAGGGTTCAGAGGGATGGTAACGTTGCAGGTTGGTAGTGTCATTGGCAAAAAGTATCAACTTGCGCTGAGGACAAGCAGCAGCAAAGCAAGGCAGATCATTATTGTAAATCAGGAAGAGTAGAGGGCCCAATACTGAGCCCTGCGGAACTCTGGTATTCTGATTAAAGAACACATATTGTTGACGCCCATGTAAGTAAGTTGCAATACTACTAGGGTGAAAATTGCAGAAAGTTCATTTAAAAGTATCTCAAAGGAGACACAATCAAATGCCTTTGTCAAATCAAAAAATGAGGCATACGTGTCCAGATCCCTTTCCAATCCCTCCGTCACAAAACCCATAAGACCTTCCACCGAAAGTGTGGTTGACTTGCCATTTTTAAACCCAAATTGGCTTTGAATAAAAAGGTTATTGTCCTCAAAATATGCATTTACTTGGAATTTCATTAGACTCAAATACCTTCGAGAATATCGGCAGCAGGGATATAGGCCGATAGTTTGTATCACCATGAACTGACCCTTTGTTTTAAAAAAGTTGTACAACTTTAGCTATTTTCTGGGCCTTAGGAAAACATTTTCTAACACACACATATTAAAAAGCTTTGTCAAAGGATAGAAAATTATATTTTTAACTATCCTGCTGTTCAGGCCATAACAGTCCAAGCTACTGCTGTTTTTTGAGGAACCAATCGCATCTCAAACCATATTGAATGAAACCTCCCCAAACAAAAAGAATTCTATCCCAAAATGTCCCGATAAGTATTCACTGTAGTTTCTATTTGTAGGCGCAAACCGCTCTACATTATCCACAACCCCTGTAAAGAAGTTATTAAATGCTTCAGCATTTAGATTGTCTGAAGCTGAGGATGGCCCAGGTCGAGAGTTCGATCTTATAATGTTCCACATGGCTTACTGTTGTCAGATCTATTTATGTGCAGATCAATTGCCTTTTTTTAGCATTTGAAAATTCCAGCGTATACTGTTTTCTATAGCTGTTAATTATTTCTTTAGTTACTAATATTGGATTATGTTTGTTAATTATATACAACATATGTAATCGATCCCTCAACTCCTTTAAGTTATTATTAAACCATATAATTTTGTTACTATTAGATCCCCGCTTTAATACTTTTGTTTTATCTGAGAAACGTACATCTGCAGCATTGTTAATAGTTTTCATAAAAAGGTCTAACTTATCTTCAACATTTAATCCACTCGAAGCAATAAAATCCCAATTGTACTCTTTAAGGGAATTATATGAAGGTCGCAAATCTTAGTGGTCGAACACTGCTTGGGCGTAGCCAATGAACGTGGTGACAGGTTGTTTAATTTTCGCCAAGAACATGACATGGTCATAACAAACACTTGGTATCGGCTACACAAACGAAGAATGTTTACTTGGAAGAGTCCAGGGATAATCCAACACACACAGTCAAAAACCAGATTGACTACATCGTAGTCAACAAAAGATCCCGAAACTCTGTCAACAGAGTCACAACATATCCAAGCGCAGATATTGGATCTGACCATAATCCGCTGGTGGCCGATATCAAAGTTAAATTAAAGAGACTAACAAAAAATACACATCAAGCTAAGATCGATATAAACGAACTCAACAGGAATGTACTGGAAACTGCTTTGAACAATAACCTAAGAGACATCAACACCAATGATAACTATTCCAGAACCAAATCTGTAAAGTTATAAACCAACACCCAACTACGAATGCCAGATCCAAAAAACAACGATGGATCACTGACGAAATACTGGAACTTATGGAACAGTGAAGAAAACACAAACATAATATGGTGGAGTATAGGAGTAAACAAGAGGAAATTAAAAACTGAAGACGATTCATGAAGACAATATCGGGATCCTAGTTAAACTATCCAATACAGTGTACATTACTGGAAAAATACCAGAAGATTGACTGAAGTCCGTGTTTATAACATTGGCTAAAAAACAACGTGCAAAAAAATGCAGTGATTACAGGTTGATAAGCCTTATGAACCACACACTAAAAGTATTCCTTAGCATTATTCATAGAAGAATAAGAAACAAATGTGAAAGTGACCTGGAGGAAACCCAGTTTGGTTTTCCAAACGCTCTTGGTAGCCGGGAAGCAATGTTTACCTTCAAATGTTTCGTATGTTTTATAGACTATGAAAAAGCATTCGACAGGATACAACATGAAAAACTTATAGTTATATTGAGGAGTACTGGAGTTGATGACGATACATACGCATTAATAAGAACCTATACTGGCGACAAAAAGCAGTGCTTCGAGTTAACGAAAACTATCCGACAAATGCCAGATTCAGCGAGGCGTGAGATAAGGATTGTGTACTGTCTCCACTGTTGTTCAACCAATATTCTGATACAATATGTAAATGGGCGTTGCATGACCAGGAATTTGGAGTTAAGATTAACAGCGAACTGATCAATACTATTCGCTATGGAGATGACACCGCAATCCTATGTGATGATCTCCAGGGTCTCCAATGTCTTTTAGACTTAGTCAATATGATGGAACAAGAAATGGGACTAAATATAAATGTTACTAAAACTAAATTTATGGTTTTCAGCCGTCAGCAGTATAATGATGCTGCACTGCAAATAAATGGTCAAAACATTGAAAACGTTGCTTATTTCAAATATCTTGGTTGCTACATTACAGAACATCTTGACCCATATAAAGAAGTCAAATGCAGAATCGAGTCAGCTCGCGCAACCTTTCAGAAAATGAGATCGATCTTCTGCAATAATAATTTAAATTTAAAACTCCGCCAGAGGGTGATCAATATACTGTTGTACGGAGGGGAGATTTGAACCTTAAAAACAGCAACCTTTAATCGTCTTGAAGCATTTTAAATGTGACATAGACGTATGCTGGGTGGGTGGTCATGCAGACAAATGAATAGAGCAATAACAACAATAACAGTGAAATGCCGAAAGCTGTCCTATCTAGCCTACATACTCAGGGGTGATCGCTACCGTATCCTTCAACTTATAATGAAGGGCAAGATAGAGAGCCGTAGAGGAGTCGGTAGAAGACAGGCCTCGTGGTTGAGGAATCTTCGAGAGTGGACCGGAATTCGTAGCGCAGAACAACTCTTTACCCTCTCCGAAGACAGAGCACAACTCGCCAATGTGATTGGCAACATGAGGAGGACCTGATATGGCACCAAAAAAGAAGAAGAAGAAGGGAATTATAGAGATTAAACAGACCCACGTCAGTGATTGGCTTATAGCTGTAACGTGTACTTCCTTCCTTATACTCCACTGGTAGGTAAGCACTAAAAAGAACCCTTGAATGATCAGAAAGACCATGCATATCAAACGATTGCACTCTGCGACTGTCTTCAGCAATGTTTGTGTAGACATTATGAAGACAACTCCCATACGTAGAGTTAAAATACACAGTGGGGCCAAGTTCATAGGAAAAAATAGTATTATCGAGGAGTTGGACTCTATGGTCAATACCCACCAAAAAAAAATGAACATTGAAATCTCCCGTCAAAACAGTTTTCGCAGACATACTAACAGAACTCAATATTTGGGAAATAATTTAAAGAAATTTTGTCGCCATTAGGTGATCTGTATATGGTTATAAGTTGTATGTCTGCAGACGCAAGAAAAACCTCAGCTGCGTCACAAAGTATTTCCACTGAGTAATAAGCAACACCGAGATCCACGTACTGAACACTGTCATGGACATATACACCCACACCACCATGAACTCTCACAGTCCTGCTAAAACACACAGCGGTAGAAAATTGATTAAATTTAAGTGCAGAGAACTCACCAGGAGAGAGCCAATGCTCATTAAGACAAAAGCAGTCAAATTTGTTACCTCACATTTTAAAAACTTAATTCTAATGCACTGGATATTTACATGTAAGATGGTAAAAACATTCTTAGCGTTTTCTGTGTTGACCACATTAGTATAAGCCTTCGCATTCAAGGGTTCTGCAGACGTCGTCGAGATTCAGAAAATGGTTGACACGAATTCCACAAGGCCAGAACTCTGGCTCCATCATTTTGTCTTACTCTTCTTTGATACTCCAAGTTTGAAAGAAGAAACCTGCGGGCTTTTAGTAGCCATCTTCACAGAGGCAACCTTCAATGCCATGGCCCGTTAAATAAGAAGTAACATCAGCAACCTCTGTTTTCCACGATGGTCCAGAACAAAAAACCAGTGAAGTAATTGTGCAGCCTCCAGGAGGCCTCCTTATTTATTTGTGCCATTTATGAAAGAAGGTCTATTGTTTGTTTGAGGTCGCTTTCTACCTCTCCTGCTCTCTACGATTTGCCATTTATCTTCATTATCTCCTGTAGGAGGGCTGTCGAAGCACACAGACAATAGTTTTCAACATAAGCAATATTTTTATTTCTCAATTTTTTGAGGATAATACACGAAATTTGGCGTTGTTCTTCGGTTTTTCAACGTACTTATTTTAGTCCTAAGTGCTCTTGAATACGTTATTATTCGGAATTCTTACGATAGTGTTCTTTTCGTATTTGAACACTTTATATTGTTAATCTTAAGTTTACTAGGAATATTTAATATACAATTATTCATAAATCTCAACTTTTCTTCACGCCAAGGAGCTAAAAATAAGTGTACTTTAGACCAAGGCCGTTGAGATACACATTTAATTAATAAACTTGCTTAGGTTTAGGTATGACGGAAAAGCAAACATAATGAATTTAAATTCTGGGCTATTAGGTTTTTCCCAACAATATTTATACCATTATTGTATCTTAAAGAAGTCGTTAACTAGTAGTTTCTTGAGGTCTTAAATCTGCATATTTTCGCGAAATCGAAAATAAGATAATGATGGTAGAAGTACGACTCTTTTTCGATTTGTACTGATCTAGAACAAGACGAGTAAGGGAAAAAGAGTAGATGACTTCAATAATATAACTTACTTTTTTGGAATAATAACCATCAAGTATATCCCCAGGGTTTCTTCATTGTTTCCCAGATTTCCCTATGGACCACTATGTTACAAATAGTCGTGATTGTTTTTCAGACTTCTGCTTAGGCTTTTCCGCAGCAATTTATTTTTAAGATTTTTGTCTGGTTTTAAGTGAGTATCGTCAAAAAATGTCAATTTTGTATTGGTATCAGGTTGCAAGAAAAACCTGGGGATGTAAACCAGAAATCCTGCGATAAATGTACGCAATGATAGTAAGACCCACCCTATTTTACGGGTCGATTGTCTGGTTCAAGGAAACTAGACAACCAATGACTAGAATCACAAGAGAGGGAGCGGGCGAGGGAGGATGGTTTAGAAAGAATGAATTAACATCCCTGACAAAACATATACCACTCTTGGGCTCCCCAGGGACGATATAGTCAAAAAACACAATTTTGAAAAATACTTCACGGTAGCGAAAAGAAGTAGAGAAGAATGGAAAAAGAACACCAGTTATTGCATTCTGCAACAAAGTGCCATACAATGGTATACAGACCGGTCAAGAACTGAGCAGGGGACCGGAGCCGCAGTTAGGAACCAAATTCTCCGAAGCAATATGAAAACACCCAGACATATTCCAGGCGGAAATTAACGCCATAGGAAGATGAGCGCAGTTCAATCTCGACAAAACTATAGGAAGAAAGAGATTGCCAGCTTCTCAGGGAATGCCTAGATAGGCTAAACGATCTAGGCAAGAATAACAAACTATCTCTTGAATGGATACCATGCAGGACACGCTGGGATAGAAGACAACTAAAAATCAGACCAATTGGCAAAAGTAGGAGCACAAACTCCACTTTTAGAACCGGAACCTCTCTGTGACATAGGGATTCAGGAAAAAAGATTGAACCAAATGGATGTCTATGGAAACGTCTTCCAGGGTTAAGGCAATCAAAGATGTTTCAAGGGCTGCCTCACCCAGGAAGATCAAAAAACCTTATAACACTGAGTAAGAAAAATCTCCGCATCCTACCCGGCTTATTTACGGACCACTGCCTGTTGAGAAGGCACCTGGAGAGAATAAAAACTGAAAACGAGGGCAGTTGCCGGTTCTGTGAGAGGGAGGAAACCCCGAAACACCTTCTCACGGAGTGCGAGGCGGTCGCGAACAGGCGAATGGCCTGCTTTGGGTGTTGCATCATCGAACAGGAGGAACTTCCATCCATAGAACCATCCAGACTACTTCATCATCTGTGGCTTTACAACCCTGGGTGGGTTTTTGCCGACTCAACCACATGTCTCCATCCTTCTCTATGAAGCATCCGATCGGGGACATCTTCGATTTTCATGGCTTTTAGGTTTTTTTAATATTATCTCTACACCTGAGGCGGGGCCAGCTTAATGGACGTTTTCCTCCTGGAACCTCCTCCCACACCAATTTTACCATTCTACCATCTAGCATTCTTTTAACGTGTCCTGCCCACTGTAGTCTCCTGGCCTTTATTTCGTTTATTATGCTGGTATCAGTGTGGAGTTCTTTGAGTTCTTGGTTGGTTTTTATTCTATATTGCCCTGTATTTTCGTCTCTGGTTGGGCCAAATATTTTTCTTAGCACTTTCCTTTCAAAGACTTTAAGTCGTTCTTCGCTTGCAACCGTTAGTGTCCAGGTCTCACATCCATATATTACGACAGGCCTTATAATTGTTTTGTATATGTTCAGCTTAGTTTTCCTGGTAAGTATTCTAGATTTTATTAGGTTTTGAAGAGCAAAAAGGCATCTGTTTGTAGCCTCTATCCTGTTATTTATCTCTTCTGTGATGTCGTTGTTTTCACTAATACTTGTACCCAGATATTTAAATTGTCTTGTCCGCTCAAAGTTGTAGTCTCCGATAGAGAAGTTTTGTCCTACTCTATCTCCGTTCCGATTATTTCTACTGAGGTACATATACTTGGTCTTGTCCTCGCTTATTTTGAGGCCTATCCTTTCTGCTTCCTTTTCGAACTTTGTGAAGGAGTCTTTGAGGTTGATCCTGCTATTGCCAATCACATCAACATCGTCTGCAAAAGCCAGGAGCAGTTTGGGTCCCTCTTGATCAAAGATAGCAGTTGGCTTCTCGATTTTGGAGTTCCTAATTACATATTCCAATGCTATGTTAAAGAGTTGAAGTGAGAGGGCGTCACCTTGCTTGAGACCATTATTGATACTGAAGGAGTCGGAGAGACTCTGTCCCGCTCTTAATTTACATCGCGCATCCTCCATACATACTTTTGTCAGCGATATAAGTTTTTTTCGGAATCCAAGTTCTTGCATTGCTTGCCACAACTTTGATCTACATACTCTGTCGAATGCCTGTTTGAGGTCAATAAACATTTGGTGGAGTTCTCTGTCGAATTCCCAGCATTTGCTTTTATCAAAGCACTAAAGCTGGATGAGGTACTCTGATTGAGAATCACATCAACGGAAGCACCAAGGAAGGAGGAGACAACAGATCTATACAGGTCGCGGTGTACTAATACCCCCAAGATCATTAATTAATTCATTCATTGATATCAGGAATCACAAATAGCATAGTATTAAGGTGCAAGCAGATAAAATTAGTTCTATTCCATGCATCAGTTGTTGATTTAAAAAAGAAAATAAATAAAGAAAATAATACATTTGAATCTCTCCTTAAGTTTTGTGGTTAATAAGTAGAAACAACTAAAGAAGATTAATATCAAATTGTAAATGAGCCTTCGATTCTCAGTAAATTTTACGGTACATTTAAATATGTACTACAACACAAAGAGGGATGCTGGCCAGTTGATTTATCCAGTCATACAAAAAAAGAAACCTTGTGCTATTTTTATTTTGTTAATAATTTTTTCTTAGGGCGAAATTCAAGGATATATCGACAGGAGATTAGTCACTCGTCGCGCCTGACGGCTCAAATTCATTCGCTACTAAAAAAATGTACTCAACGCACCTGACTGTTTCTATGTTTCGGTTGGCTGAAGAAGTCCGGACTTTACCCGAATGAGCCTCACATAGTCACGCCTGACGGCTTAGTCTCATTCACTACCAAGGAACAAAGTCTTCAAAACGCACCTTAAGTTCTCCCGTTAAAAATATTTGAATGGTGAACGGTTTCGAAAGGTTTAAACGTTGTTCTTCCTCAATCAAATATACAGTATTAGTCATATATATCTCTGCAACTTCTAATCACGTTTTAATAAAGCTGAGTTAACAGGAGTAACGAAGTACTGCGAAGTTAAAAATAATAAAGACAGTGATGCCACATTTTTACTTTTTCGTAATTTATGCAAAATGTATTATTTTAAATGCAATACCTTGTATATCATATTTTTTTTCGCAAAGATCAGAAAAATTCTGCACACTTCGGCAGTTTGTATTTATTCGGTTTTATTGTGGAATAATTACTACAACTTAATTATCAAGATGATGTAATTATAAACAAATTATTTTTTAAAAAAATGTTCAAATCATCATAGCTCAAGGGATTTCCTTTAATAAAGCCATTCTTGCATTATATTCATCACCGCAACACTTATTTTATTTGTCACGTCTTCTAAATTCGTTGGTTTATTCCTGTACTACTATTTTCAAATGTTCCCAAAAAAAATCTAACGGATTTAGATCTGGTGATCGTGACGGCCATTCCATGGGAAATGATTAGAAAAACAGATCAAGTAAAAGATACCCTAAAATCTGGTCATTTAGTGCAGATATGTCTTTTGATCTTTTACTTTCATTTGAAGAAAACCATAATTTTTTGATTACTCAGGCTGGATTAATTAATTAATAATGTAAACATACAAATAGGTGCAGATATTCATTTCCAGCAGGATGATGCGCCTTCGCATTATTTTTCCATCATTGTTAGGAAATATTTGAACCAAATATTTCCGAATCGCTGAATAGGAATGACTGCCAAAGTCACTGATATGCATTTAAAATACAAAAAATATTTCCTCTTCATCTCCGAAAGAAAGTGAAAATGTGGCATTTTTATTTAACACCGCAGTACTTTGTTAAGCCTATATACTAAACTTCGTAAAAATCTGATCAGCGGTCGCAGAAATATTTGACCGTTTCCATACATATGACTAATCCCAAAAACTGTCATACCCAATTACAAATATAGATTTAAAAGAACTTACATGGATATCTTCCCAAATATTCAACGGAATAAGACAAAAACCTCACAAGACAATAAGCAATGAAGCAATACTGGTCTGTTTAACTAGCTAAAATATCAATACCTCGAGCAACAATCTACCTATACATGTAAATGTATAATAGTATTATAAACTAAAAAAGCTGTCTGTTATACCTGTTCAAAGGCAAAGGACGGTTGTTGATGTATAAAATAGTTCGCAGCTAATAACGTCGGGAATACGTTTATTAAAAACATGCTTTTTAGCTATTAAAGAAATTTATGTATTGACATTATTTTATAATAATTTTGTCAGTGGTCCTCAAAGTGTGGGGCGCGATTGGTGCCTCGCAATATTCTAAAATAGGATTTCCTATAATGAGCCATTATCTCACGAGATCTGTTTGCCAAAGTACCTAAATTAAGGTCCTTGAATAGCATAATTTATTTTGTATGAAAGCGTTATGTTGTTTTCGAATTTTAAAATGCCTGTAAGGTATAGTGGGGTAAGTGTGTGGGCGGACTAAGTGTGAATGCAGGAAAATAATACCTGGGCTAATTCAGATAGGTATATAGGTAGCGAAATCTATAGAAACACAATTAAACTAAGTACCCTGACCTAAACTAAGGTACTTTTATGTTTCTATTATCGAAAACTATAAGCAGATAATAATTGTTCCTGTCATTTTCGTATGTTATATTTGAAATCGGTTCTTTAGCAATAGACGTAAGATTGAACGGTTCAAGGAAATACGCGATCATCCAGTTTGAAAGATACCATTTTCTTGTTGTGATGACCTGACCCTTGTGATCCGAAATCCCCAACTCATATACCGCTGCAGAGCATACACCAACTCCGGAACTGACACAGGAGGGACGCACCCGGTTAAGAAAAGTTTTTCATAGTATTTCACGCTAAACCTGTAATCTCCATTATTAAACACTTGCTTCTTCAGAAAAATATGTTTGAGCAAGTGCGTGGTAAAAAAATATTGGTAGGAGTGTAGTATACTACACGCTTACCCACAACGGGATTTTAACAATTTTATTTTTGTCTCTCAGGCAAGCATGGTGCGAAATTATAAGACAATATCAAATAAAAGAACTACATATACTGCTGAAACATTGGAAAGGGCGTTAGAAGAAATTAGAAGAGGCTTGTTAGCTCAGTATGCTGCTCATAAAAAATACAACATCCCCAAAATGACACTCAGTTATCATCGAAGGGGACATCGTGATCAGAAGAGTTCCACAATGGGAAGAAGTATAGCTCTGTCAGCTGAAGAAGAAATTTGCCTTGCAGATTGTTTAAATACAATGGAGAAATGGGGTTGGGGTTTAATACGTGACATTTTTGATATCGTTGATCAATAGGTAACTCTAAATAATATCAAAACGCCTTTCAAAAAGGGGCGACCCGGTGAGGATTGGCTTCTCCAAACGTCACATATTGTCTATTAAGAAACCCCAATCAGTGGAGTATGCAAGAAAAAGCTGCTTGGATCCATTTATTATTAATAGATGTTTCGATATGTTACAAGAAACATTAAATAACCTTCATCTTCATGACAAGTGCAGACAAGTCTAGATGAAACCAATTTTCCTCTAGATCCCAGCAAAACGAAAATAGTGGGCAAGAGAGGCGCGCCTTCATACAGAACGACTTCAGATAGTGGCAGAGAAAATACTACAGACTACAGTGCTAATAGCCGTTAGTGCTGACGATGACGGTTTTAAAGCCCCACCACTAATTGTGTTCAAAGACAAATATATGTGGGATGACTGGATTGCTTCTCCTAATAAATCATTTCCTGGAACAACATTCGCCACGACGAAGAACGTGTGGATGGAATCGGATATTGTTTGTGATATTTTGAGAAAACCTTATTGGAAACATTTGGCCCTGATCGTCCAATACTGCTTATACATCACACCTGGATGAGCGTCTAATTAGGACTGCACGAGAAAATGGGGTAACAATTCTAAATATACTCCCCCCCACTCATCTCACCTTCTTCAACCGTTAGATTTGAGCGTCTTCAAATCGCTCAAGGTTAAATATGAGCAGTCTTTGATTGAATGGCAAAGACAACGAAGTAAGGAAGATTCCAAAAAAGAAGTTCAGCTCATTACTAGGCAAAATATGGAAGGAAACAAGATGGATAATAATATCTAATGGTTTCAGGAAAGGGGGTATTTTCCCCTACAATCGCAATGTAATCACTAAAGAACAATATGATCCAGTTTCCTTCAAAAAGTGGGACAGTTAACATCCTGCTCCTTCGTCGCTAGAAAATAATGAACCAGGTCCTTCGAATGTTAATAAAGAGCTACAAAGAAACTTTCATTTGAAGAGCTGCTCTTATCTTCTGTTAAACAAAATAATGCTCCAGAAAAAGTAAGGAAGAGAAGGGTGGCTACAGGAGCAGAAGTCATAACGACTGATGCTTTGCTGAGCAATAGAAATAAGATACCAGGTCTAAAACCGAAGGAACGGTCTGACAAATTTTTCTATGGCAAAGCTGTAAATGAAGAAGAAACTATTTTCGACGACAGCGACGATGATATTGAAGAAGAGATAAGAGATGCTTTGGATGCTTGTATGTCTGAAATTAACAAAGCACTAGATGATCTAACTCTGAATGATTGAGTGTTTGTATGCTTAGCAGGGAAAAAATAAAGAAACATTAGATCCCTTTTCCTCCTCAACGTTTCCTTAGAAGGATCCCGAAGAAGTTGTTCCTAGTAGCAAGAGTGATATAGTTTTTCTCTACCAAAGCCATCACTGACTGGAATACGAGCACTTATCAGATTTGATGTCGATCTTTCAGCTTATAACATACTATAATCTATATTTTGCATAATATACTTAAGCACCATTTGTTTTGTTAAAAATGTGTTTATTAAACTTTTAGTTTTAAAACATTTTTTTTGTAATGTCTATGTAATTATTATTTTGTTATTTATGTGGGGTTACACAGCTCACAGATAGGTAATACATACTTGCCCCCTGTTTATCTAGATACATATCTGTGAAAATACCAACCCCAAAGTTGCAGGAAAGTGTGTAGTATGAAATTGTTTTTGAAAAAATATATAAAAACGAAATTCATATTCCCCTGCATATATAGTAAAACATATTGTCTGGACTCCAAAGGGTTAGCAATAGGTTGTTGAGCACGCTACGTTATTATTGAAACTCTTTAGCACCATGCGAACCCGAAATTTTGTTTCTTTACTAAACACTTACCCCACTTCACCTTACATTCAATTCATACAACTGCATGCAAGCCACCATCAAAACGCCCCGGACCAAAGATCACTTAAAGACCACTGGAAAGTGTAGACCAAGAACCTCTCGGAATATCTCCAGCCAGAGTCGCACCAATAGAATTAACGATTATTTAAAATCTATCCGATGGGAAGATAAACTACGGTCTTCTAAGAAGAGATGTATGCAATCCTAATGATGGAATGAAACGAACACGAGTACCGTGAAAAAAATACTAAGATTGTCAGAGAACCCAAGCACCGCAGAAAGACCCAACAGCAAGAACAAATTCAGTATCTGGTAAAACAATTAGAAAAAGATTGCGTGATTCAAATCTAAAATGAAGGAAGAGAACATAGAAGAGCAAGAAGATAATTTACTAATGAACATTTGGGCTGGAATGAGAAAGAAGATGGGGAACGTGACATTTACGGAGGAATCTAGGTTAACTGAGGTTTACGCTGTGAAGAACTGATGAACGAATAATGGTTTGGAGGGAAGTAGGTGAAATATATTTAGAACATTGCATGGTAGCACCAACAGAACCAACGAGTATTTAAAATCTATCCGAGGGAAGGATACACTACGGTCTACTAAGAAGAAGTGTATGCAATCTTAATGGTAGAAGGAAACGAACAACAAATTGAGTAAGTATGTATCTGGTAAAACAATTAGAAAAATATTGCGTGATTCAAATCTAAAATCAAGGAAGAGCACATAGAAGAGCAGGAATATAATTTATTAATAAACATTTAGATTAGAATGAGGAAGAGGATGGGACAACGTCATATTTACGGATGAATCTAGATGTACACTGTGGAGATCTAATGGACGATAATGATTTGGAGGGTAGTAAGCGAAGGATATTTAGAACATTGTATGGGAGCCCCAACAGAACTAACGAGTATTTAAAATCTATCCGATGGGAAGATAAACTACGGTCTTCTAAGAAGATAATAGTGGAAGGAAACGAACACGAGTACCGTGAAAAAAATTAAAATATACTCAGATTGCCCGAAAATTGTCAGAAACCCCAGAAAAAGATTGCGTGATTCAAATCTAAAATCAAGAAAGAGCAAGAAGATAATTTATTAATGAACATTTGGGCTGGAATGAAGAAGGGGATGGGGTAAGGTGATATTTACGGACGAATCTAAGCTTACGCTGTGAAGATCTGATGGACGAGTAATGGTTAGGAGGGAAGTAGGTAAACGATATTTAGAACATTGTATGGCAGAGGAGCCATAAGGAAAAGGTTCTGTTACTGTTTGGGGTAGAATATATGGAGAAAGGAGAACGGAGCTGATTGTGTTTGCGAATCAGACGATTAATACTGAACGATTATTTTACCATTGAATTAATTTACATGGATCATAACGCAGGACCCCATCGTGCGAATGTGGTAACTCACTTTTTTGCAGTAAAATATGTCGTAAGAATGAGTTGGCCATCGTGCTCGCCTGATCTTAATCCCATGGAGAATGTATGGGAAGCTCTAAAGGACAGCAAAACGAGTTGTTTTGAGGCCAACCTCTTTTAATGAACTCGCAGTAGCAGTTGCTGAAGAATGGCTTCTGGTTGATTAACAGATTATAGATAACTACCTCACTAGTATGCAAAGAAGATGTGAGGCTGTTCTACGTGCAAGAGGTGGACCAACCTGGTATTAGGGTCAGTTTTCATTGTTCTAGTTTCAGTTATTATGTAGATTTGTTATCGTTCTTTTAAAATAAATTTTTTAGTATTACCAGTACACCATTTTTTTTTTGGGAAAAATGATATAATTTTCATATGTTAATACCTGCCATACCTGACGTTTCCACAAATTCTATTTATAAGTATGTACTGGTACTATAAAAAAATAACCCCAAATGACTGTAATGATAGGAGGCTGGAGCTAAAACACTGTAATTCCTAAATTCATAGTGGCAGTCCATAAGTAATGTCAAACTTCTCCAAAAAACATTTTACTTTACGTTTTATTCCATTACTTTAATCCAAAAACATCCTGCAGGTTTTTACACATAAGCATAGTATAGCCAATGGATATGCCGTCAAAATATCTTTTTCAAATATGAATATCTTTAAATTTTCTTTCGATCAGTTCGAGTGTCTGGCAGTGTACTTTAGAGAATGCCGAGGGCACAGCTGAAGGTCTATAATTAGCAATAAACTCCTTTTGTCTGAATAGGGTTGACTTTACTTTGTTTAGTAGGGAATTATCTTTCAAGAAAGGAGGATGGATGAATTATGTGATATGGAGGTTTAGATCTAAAGCAAGAAATTTATTTCAATAGATTACATGCAATCTTCTGTTCATTTACAGGCCGCAAGGAAAGAGAACCACTGCAACTAGCCCTGAGTCCACAGTAGTCCCCGGTTAAACCCCTGTGTTTAGAAGGGGCCTTTCGCTAAAAAAAGCAATTAAACATATTACATATCACATTACATTGCTACAATTTGCAATAGCTATTAATTTGTCAAAGGTTTCTCAACGCGGAGCTATTAATATAGTGCATATAATTGCAGGCATTAAAAAAGGCATTTTGAAATTTGGTGAGAAATTATTCGATTCAATTAATTGGCAGTTGCCAAT
>MU183124.1:113157-161115 GCA_016904865.1 Pissodes strobi
CCTAAAATCAATAATCCTTCGAACTTTGATTTTAAACCCTCATTTTTAAGTATGTAGCTCTTGTGATTAACTAACAAAATTTCCCACAGATTTTGACAAGCTGTCATATGAACGGGGTTAATAGCAGCAACTTCAAACTTGGAGGTTACAATCAAGGTGAAAATACCTTTGAAATGGGGTATGCAAGATTCGACATCCCTTCGCCTTAAAGGCGGATTGAAGTTGAAGGGTTGAAAATACAATAAAAAATTATTCCCTAAAATCAATAATCCATCTAGCTTTCATTTTAAGCCGTCATTTTTAAGTATGTAGCTCTTGTGATTAACTAACAAAAATTTTCCACAGATTTTGACAAGCTGTCATATCAACAGGGATAATAGCAGCAACTTCAAACTTGGAAGTTACAGTCAAGGTGAAAATACCTTTGGAATGTAGTATGAATCGACACTCCTTTCCATGGAGGTAACTGTCACCCCTGTTTAGGGATTGAAGATGAAGAGTTGAAAATACAGAAAAATATTGTTGCCTAAAATCAATAATCGATGGGTTCGAGCTTTCATTTTAAATATTAAAAAGCGAGATGCAAAGTTTTTGTTGGGTTATAAGTAAAGATAGATAAACAAGATATAAAAACATCTGTAAGCAATAAATTAAAATTTCTTTGTCAGTATTTCTTGTTTATTAAAAATTTTAGATCTTGAAAACAAACAATAAATATAACTCAAGGCACTAGTGAGATATTTCTTAGTAATTTCAAAAAGATAATTTATCATTTTTAATAGCCATCAGCTGTCTGCGTTAATTAATTAATCTTTGGACCAAACAATTTTAGAACGCATAAAAGGTGAATCAACGGCAAAGTATCATGTTTACCAAAAACACGTTTTTTTATTGCATATTTTGTATCATTAGTACTTAATGAACATTGTCAAAAGTTTAAATTAGCTCCACTTGAATTTATCTTCTTCTTTTTTTATTTGCTAAAATCGGTACCTACTCTTGGAATGTTATCGTCAGTATTTAGATTAATAGTAATTTTAAGACCTAAAGAATGATACTGTAATTGTTTATGAAATGCTTTAAATTTCTGAAATGTAAATATTTGTTAGTTTAACCCTTTTGCCGCTACGGTTATACATATGTACCAATCAGATGCCATCCAGGACTAAATGGTATGTTATATATCTGGGAACTAAAGTAACTCATTTAATACCGCTAATGGAGTTTGTTTGGGTTAACTTTCAAGGCGCAGTACATTATTTTTTTGTATTTCCGGGAACAGTATTACCAAAATTAGGTAATATGTAGGTATAAATCAGTCATAAATCGACAAAAAGAAACGTCTGGTTAGGAGGAACGTGAAGGGTCTTTTGAGGCCTGGTAAGTTGGTTGTACTTGAGAGATTCCGGAACGCAATACAGAGGGAGTGGATATTTTACATCTTCCGAGGACAATTTTATATACTTTTCTGGCAACCAAAATCAGCGTAGAAACAGTGATGGATTCTGGGTGGCCAAAGAACTGGCAAATAATATACTCGGAATCGATTGAACGCCAGGCCTACAATAATTAACCTAATTCAGATCCATGCCCCAACACTCACGCATCAGATGACGAAAATAAAAACAATCTACGAAAGTCTTGCGATCCATTCCGAATAAGGAGATTACCGTCTTGACGCCAAAGTCAAGAGCACAGAAATAGATGACCACATTAGACCAAGGATGCGCAGGTTTGGAATCGGTGAGCGTGGCATAAGAGGAGGACGCTTAATTCAGTTCTGTCTGGAAAATGATTTTACAATAACCGCAGCACCTTCGTCGTCTCTATGATTGGTTGTCACCAGATTGAAGATACAGCAACCAGAATTATTGTCAAAAATCGATGGGGAACATCGGTAAGGTTGTGTAAGATATTGCCAGGATCGAATTGCGGCTCCAGCCACCAACTGCTTGGATGTGTTTTCCAATAAACGTTTCAAAAAGGCTTAGAGACACATACACAAAATATATCGAAGATCACCGACGACGTGGCGTCCTGTCAGGCTCGGGTTAGATTGAATATAGCGAGTGACACGGTGTTATTAAATATCCAGTACATGCATGGCAATCCCTCAAAAAATGTATTACAGAGGCTATCAGTAAAACGCATCAGTAGCCACAACCTTTTGTATAATAGAACAACGAAGAACTCAAAACAGCTAAATATTATGACTTAACAAGGCTGATTCAGAGATTTTTGCATGTACATCCAGGAAATATCCAGGGAAATACAATCTCATGCAAACAGTCACTCTTGCAGGCTCGGAAAGTTAAATATTTCCAAGAAAACTTAGTCACTGATTTGGACTGGGTGATTGGGGTTTGGCAACAGTACATGTGAACCTTTATGCTGACCATGACTATGCTAAAGGTCGTGAAGATTCTCTCATTCAACTTGAGACAGATGTTCTGCCACCTGAAGTACAAGCTGCCATAAATAAGCTAAAATCCATTAAATCTCCTGGAATGGATGCTGTGACCGCTGAAACACTGAGTTCTATGGGATCGGAAGGGTTGAGGGTGCTTCATAATCTGTGTTAGTGGATGTGGATGACTATTTTGTGGCCGGAGGATCGAATACCATCAATCTTTATTCCCGTTTATAAGAAAGGCACTACCAACAATTTTGATAACTGTAGACTACTTGCCTTGATCTCCTATGCCAGCAAGGGCTTCTTGTTTGTTTATTCGGCGGGCGCGTGTGGAGCAGATATCCATTGAACAAGCACGAGAGGCAGAGGCACTAGGGAGCAAATTTTGAATGTTATGCGAATCATTGAAAAGGCGAGGGAATACTACATCCCTACATAGTTATGCTTTGTCGATTACATAAAGGCATTCGACAGCGTAAAATGTGAAAAGCTTTAGAATGTTCTGCTGTCAATGGGCAATCCAAACCTCATAGGATATTTTTATGATAATAGCTCTGCTCGTAAGGGTTGATAAAAGCAGGTCTGAGGAATGTGTCACATGCAAAGGTGTGAGAAATATATGTTCTCTCGCCGCTCCTTTTTAATATCTACAGTGTATTTATTACGAAACAGGTACTGGAGAATTAGCATTGAGATTTGCTGATGATACGACACTGATTGCTGCCTTTCAGGCAGCGATGCTTAATCTCTTGAAAAGGCTTGGGAATATTAGTGCCCAGTATGGACTGAACAATAAATCAATAAATCAATAAAATCAAAATTATGATCGTTGATGGGGACCACAAGAATTATAAGGAATTACACACTATCGGTCATTGTGTTCTTTGCTTTAGTTAGCCATTGCGTACCAAAATAAAAAAAACCGTAGTAGCTTGCTTGGTTAAGGTTAATTTCTGTTAGATTTGGTTAACTTTGTTAAATTAATCTTATAAAAAATATGTCTGGTATCGTATATTGCTTTGGTTGCAATTTCTAAATTAATAACTATATATCTGGCAGTAATTGAACGTGCTATGAAGGTCGTTACCTTCAATTTGAGCTAAACATATTAGAAATGTTTGCTACTTTTTTTTAATGTTCATTGTCGGTAAGTCAAAGTTAATGTCAAAATTTACAGTAATACTTTAGTTTTGTTTATAATTATATTTTTATGCAAAATGAGTTATTATATTAATGAGAGATACAAGATGAAGAAAGTATTGAAGATGAACAAAGAATTCAATCATTAAATATATCATAATTACATGATGGAAAGAGAAGAAGAAAAAGAAGTGAAGAAACGGTCCTAGTTATTTTGTTATCTAGGTATGTCATTTCCCGATTGTATGTGGTACCTCAGATACGGAAGAAGACATAAAATATTGACTTATAGAACAGTTCAAAGAATGTTCAAATTATACGAATTCGAACGCTTAGTGTCGATAAACTTTAGTCACAAATATCAACGAAACGATTGCAAGAAATTAATTAATTTCATACTATCGCTTGGACAGGCGAAGGAACTTTCTCAACTGCGAGAATATTTAACTAAGGAAATGTTCATGCTTGGTCGGACGGAAATCCTTTTACCATCGGAGAGATTGCTTGTCAGGGGCGTAATTCAATGAACGTTTAACGTGGGATATTACAAAATAAAACTCTAGGATCATTATTTTTTCGCAATTTCTTAAACCGTCAGTTAACGAGTGGATCGATAGAATGGAACGTTACATTGGCCTGCAAATAGCTCAGACCTCACACCTTTAGCTACATTGTAACACTATTTGATAAATGCTTAACAGGCGGTCCATATGCCAGATTTACTCAGGGTATTCAATAATAATTAATGGCATGGGTCTATGTTTTGTCAGTTAGGTGAAGGCGCCACTAAATTTTTAACTAGAAATATATCAGTCATTTTTACACATTAAAATCAGGGCAGTAAAATTTAGAAACATACCCTTGTTTCAGATTTCATTTTGTTCGATTTTCTAAACAAACAGAGAGTGCTCGTAGGCACTTTAATTTACCATAGGGACTGGTTCTTTTATCTGAAAACAACTGAAAGCTCATAAATAAACAAAATATAAACATTAAATCATTGTATGTAGTCAGTGCTACAATATGGACAATATCAGTCGATGCTAGGTATCGACCTTGCAGAATATCACAAGAAATATATCTTAAAAGCTAAAGCAGTGCATAAACAATCGTAACCCTAAACAAGTATCTGATTATAAATATTATCTTGCAGCTAAGTACAGTTAAATGTCCATTAAAGTTCCTGCGGAACTGCTACGTATGAGCTCGGTTAGCTGAGATAACTTTGAGACGAAATACAGCAATTTACGAGCAATAATAACAGGATAAATATTACCTTAATGTCCACCTATAAGCTACTATGTAACCTATATTCACCAATTACGTTCAATCGTTCAGCAGTTCATCATTTAGCACATGGGAAAGTCACTTAAAACACTTACTAAGTCTCTTGTTAGCTTCTATATACAAAGTACTTCAATTTCTTGCAAATAAGAATGACTCGATGTCAAATGGTAGTGGATTGAGATGGTATGCAGTTATATAGGTATGTAATGGCATGACTGGGATGCCCTTGTGAAATGCGGTTTTTTATACACGCACAAATGGATACTAAAAGCGTTATGCAGGTCGCCTAGGTAAGCTGAAATCCGTGTAGGGGAAATAGCATGGAACCTTTATATTATAATAAAGCATAGATAATATTGGCAGGCAGGGTGCCGGGGAATCCTTATATTAGAATAAGCCAGAGTATAACAAAATGATATTATACTCTGATAAAGCATAGAGAATATTGACAGGCAGGGTGCCGGGGAATCTTTATATTAGAATAAGACCATAGTATAACAAAACAATATTATACTCTGATAAAGCATAGAGAATATTAAATCCCCATGGACAAGACCAATGGGGATGCTAGTACAGCGCTCGGTACAGCGTCTTAGTTGTGAGAGAGTAATTGTAAACGTGTGAGTTTACTTACTTGGAGCTCGAGACAAGACTCGATTGAAATGAACCCCCATGGGCGATTGCCATGGGGACGCTAAATACTTCGTTCGGTACAGCGTCATACTGACTGAGAGAATAATGGCAGGCAGGGTGCCGATAAATACCTTAACTTGTAGACTTGAGACGATGACGACGAACTGTCGCAATGGCAGGTTACCACAAAGTCTGTGTGAGGGTCAAGAGTCTACTTGCTACTCAATTCTAGAACGTGAGAACTAGATCAACTCGAAGGTGTTGTCACCGCCCCTTGTTACCCCCTTCTGGCGGGATAATCTACATCACTACGGAAATAGGAAGGGCAAATAATGTGAATACTGAGAAGATATATAAAACTTAACGTCAGCGATTGTCTAAAATAACCTTATGAATTTTAACACAAATCTGGTCGAAATATGTTAACTAGTTTTTAAAAAATTCGATTGTTAAAGATCGGAAATTTAGGAGCTAACTTGAGCATTTTAATATCCTTTACAGGCGTAGCCGACTATATCAAAATCAGCCTCTCCTATTGGTCGATCCGCATGGCCCTCCGCTCGCTTCGCGCGCTACGGGGGCTCAAGAAAAGGAAACTAACCAGGTGCTAACCCAATCTAACCCAAGACATACCCAAAATCAAGAAAAAAAGCTGTTTAGAGACATAATTTTTAAATAAAAATAAAAAAAGCAACGGGGTTCGAACCCGTGTTTTCCAGGTGACACCCAACGATCTAAACCTCTACACCACGAGAGCTCTTGCGAGAAATTGATTGCATCACGAAGACATATTGTAATACGAGATGGATCGACCAATAGGAGAGGCCGATTTTGATATAGTCGGCTACGCCTGTAAAGGATCTTTAAATGCCTAACTTGATTACCTCCGTTAATCGCTTGTGAAAGCTCAGTGACTGTTCGACTCGTCGTAGGTTGCGGAGCCGCGTTCAGATGAGTAAACGTTGTTACAACAGATGGCGCTAGTAATATCGCCGGGGTACAGTGGCCTTTCTGTAGGAAGCGCTATGATTGGTCAAATGCCTTTTGAGGCCGATTTGCTTTTAGTTATCTAGACTGGCTGATGCAGTGGATAAACGTTGTAACAAGAGGTGGCGTTAGTAGTATCGCCGAGCTTTCTTTGATTTCTTGGAATGCGAGCACAGTGGCGTGGAATGTTAAAATAGTACAAAATTAAATCGTTAGATTTGAAAACGTGTTCAAATGGTCTTTGAACAAACCTAGGTATGACTAGCAAGAGATTTAGAAATCAAAGGTGTTTATTAAGGAAAGGTAGTGCGTTTGATATTAATTTACCAAAATAAACATCGGGATAAAAAGTTAATAAAGACATACTAAATCAATAAGATAACCAATGAGGTAAATATATATAGATCTAAACGATAAGTATCTATAGGTAAACCCGGATTAATTATTAAACGAAACTATACTAAATGAATCTCATGGAAGCGATAATATCAATATACCAATAAGCAGTTACTAGAGATCTATTAAATCAATGAATTACTCTATAAAGTAAGTAAATACTAGCCGGTAAGCACGTACGGTTAAAACGAATTGAGCTCAGTTCGATTCCGGTTTTAAGGCCAAAACTTAAAATTACAAATTTCAGCTAAATAAACCCATTCACTGCTATGAGGCATACAGCTGATTACAGTAAAAATAAATCAATTAACTATTCTGACAACAAAATAGTATCTCCACAGCGACTATGAAAAGTAGCAGAAATATATATGATACGCGATATTAGACTCTGACGTTTCCTGCGAAAGTACATTTTCACCATGTGGTCGTATCAACTTGGCAAAAAGCCTCGGTGCGGCTAAATGACACTAGGAACTCGGTTGCCCCAAAGAAAGGTAATCTGTTCCCTCACAGAAGGTCTCCCGGAAGGTAGCGGAGGAAATTATAAATAATGTTCACTTTTCAATACAGACACATTTACATGTAACAATCCTTTTTTCATAGGAAGGGTAACCACACTAGTCGTTAAACATCTTGATCGGTATCAAACGATATGGCTGATAATTTCAGAAACTACACTGAGCAGTATGTTTACCGAGTAATTCCATTACGAAAGCAGACGGTAATTAGACCGGATGGACAAAAATAATTATAGATACCAAATTGGTCGCTTTTACCTGTCTGAATGCTATGACCAGATGAGAAGGCCTGACAACTCTCTCCAAAAAGGATATATACCTACCACATCTGTCAAGTGGCGCTCCAAACGGATGTATCAATGTTTCGAGCAGCTCGGAACACCGGAAGTAAGGCCGCGAGCAGTAAGGTAGCGAGAGTATCGATAACACAAATCGACCAGTAAAAGGAGAAAATCGCACTACTGTATTTAACTTCGCATGAGGCCATACAGCAATCAAAATAAAAATATCGAAGAAATTCAAAAAAAGGTGAGAAATGAAATTCTGAACGAAAATGATGCTGAAACTATTATAATAATTATAAACTATTATAACCACCCTTCAAAGGCAGGAAATAATGCACGAAGAATTATTTACATGGCGGACATGTTCAAAAATTTCTTTTGGCATTTATTTGATAATGAGCTTTTATCAGTTTACACTATACATAATTTGTTATTGTTTATAATCACTTGTTATTCGAATATTAATCACAAATAAAAAAATCAACATTTGCAAAATTGGAATCCTCTAGCAATGAGAGTGAAGAAGATTCGTCATACATTAAGAGGTGTTCTGACCTGAATTATGGACTTGAATATGCGCCTGCTCTGCCTAATTGCCTCTCTAGAGGCACCACGAAATACAGGAAAAAGACAGATGGCGACGAGGCTTTATGGAACGACGCCCAACGCTCTCTTTGGGAAAACCAGAAAGCACAGCGTTCAACAAGTTGAAGGTGGATCAGTTCTTTGAAACCTTCAAAAACTGCTTCAACGTTTTAAATTTTCTCCAGGAAAAATATTTAATCTCAATCAAACTGGAGTCACTATCGTAATGAAGCCATTTAAAGTTGCCTCCGCCACAGGGAAGAAATAAGTATCACAAGCTCCATCAAGTGAAACGAGAGAGTTGGTGACCTTTGTGGGTATAATTAGGGCTTCTGAGGTATTACTCAGGAAAAGGAACGTGGGCGACTTCATGACAGATGCTCCAGCTTCAAGTTTCGCGCTAGGAAATAAATCTGGCTGGATAACGTGGCTGAGTTATTTCTCAGTGCACTGCAGCACATAGTAAAGCATAGTCGGTGCTCCCTTAACGAGCACCAAATACTGCAATGAAAATGGAATTACACTATTAAGCGCTGCTCCCCATTCGACTCAGATGTTGGAGTTTTCAGGTCATTTAAAATTTTTTGCAACATCGCATTCAATGGCTGGATGCTATAAAATCCTGGCAAAAGCATTACAGTGAAGAATATTCCCTAATTAACCTATCGAACGTATCTGAAGACTTGGATATCGTAAATAGTTTAAATAAACCTGGAATTGGACTATTGAACAGACTGACTTTTACTGAGGTCCATTTTATTTAAAGTTTTGTAACTGATCAGCCCATGTTACCCAAAGAAATTGTCGAAACTAGAAACAATAAAAAGATGGAAGAAGAGCATATAGAAAACGATACTGAAAAAACGTGCAAAAAAGAAAATTATTAAAATTACAAGTTACAAAAATACACTGAGGATATGAAACTTACCGTAACAGAAAAAGTTACGGAATTGTCAAGTGACATAAGAATTTTACCATCCACACCATCTTACAGTGAATATAAGAAAAAAGTAAAAATCACACCGAGGGTTTTAAGGCCTGTTCCAAAAGCGATAAAAAAAGGAAACTAAAAATAAGCTTTCCTCCAGAAAAAGAAAACAAAAAGAAAGGTTTTATTTAAAAAGAAATATTTTAAAGAGTAATTTGAAGGTAAGAGAAAACAAGCTCTCTCCAAAAAAACCTAAAAGTTGTAAATTTTTCTGATTCATCATCTACCCTTCATGATAACTCGGATGAAGATGACAGTGATGAGTTTGATGAGATTGAAGAAATTAACAGACAAGATCTAAATAATTAAGGCTTTGTTTTAGTGAGATTTAAAGTTAAAACTAAATTGATCTATTTTGTGGGCCAAATTTTAGATATTTCAGAAGACGCGATGAAAATTAAATTTTAAAGAAGAAAGGGCCTGTCAGCTACTTCTTACATTCCCACTTATTGATGATAATACCCTATCACAGGTGAGGTTGCCAACGACGACATAATAAGCAAATAAAGAACTCCTCCAAAGTCTGGAGTAGAACGGCACCATATTTTCGCTGTTATAATTTTAACGCTTTGGTTGTAAACTGACTTGCAGCTATTTATATTGTTTTAGGTCTAATTTTGTGTTACCACTTTGTAATTTACAAAGTTGGTTTTCTAAAATTTACATTGTTTTTCATTTATTTTTTGGCATGGCTGAAAGCTCCTGACTCACTGACCGAATGCACCCTAGGGGTAAGGAGCTTTCAGCCCTTTCCAATTAGAGTTTTTTTTGTCTTCAAATGATCATATTTTAAATTCTGTCTGCATTCATAAGCTGACCAATAGTTACACACATAGGCATTTACTGTACGTCTACATTATTTCACGTGTAAAAGATGACATAAACGCTGTAAATAAGGGGTTTTACTCCAACATAGCATCCTATGGTCAGCTTGTAACCACGCAGCAAGATGCTGCACCAAGTATACAAAGACATCATTTCTCGTTGCTCTGAAGTTAGATATGATTAAATCCTTGTTTATGTCGTGATCTGAAGCCGTTTGGTTCAAGTCAATCCTATAATATTTTGGACTTGACTTAAACATTCTAAGCCGCTTGGAAAGTTAATCCTAAGTGTTAATATACATATTTTCAGTGGGACTGAGATTCAATTTGAAGCGGCTTCACTTTCAAGCGCTCTTGAAACTGTCAAAATAACTGTAATGATAAATTATGAAAACGGCCTGAATTTTGCGTTTAATTCTCTTTTCCATCCAGTCTTCTGCGTTGGCGTATGTTATCTTAGTTTATGGAGCGTCAACCAACGCTTAAAAATATATCCTTAATAACGTGTTTAAAGTATTCCTTAAGTCGTAAAAACTGTGCACAAAATTTTGCAATTCTTTCATATTGATACATTCTAAATGGAAAAAATAGCAAACAAAAACTAACTTCTTAATTTTAAATCCATGATCTGGAACCGCTTGGTTGAAATCAGTCCTAAAATAATTTGGATTTGACTTGAAAATTTTATGCCGATTGGAAAGCTAATCTCAAGTGTTTATATTGCCATTTTCAGTCAGACTGAGAATCAATTTGAAGAAGCTTGATTTTCAGGCGCACTTGAAAATAAACGTAGTGAATGAACTTCGAATTGGGAGGAGGCCCAGTCACCTGCAGTAGTAAACATATCAACGATCTAATTTGTATTTTTCTTAATATAGTCAAACCGTAAGCTGTGGTTGAAATAATACAATAAATTTGTGCTCATAAAGGCCCCTCGCGGCAAAGTTTTGGGATAGTTCGAGTTTCCCCATTCTTTTTGCTTTTTGGGGTGCTGAATTAGAATCTGAGGTTTGCTAACAAAATTTCGTGATGCAACATGTAAAAAAAAATTTAAAACAAGATAATAAGTGGTAGTTTTGCTTATAACGCAAAAACCATCAATTTTTCGAAAAAAATGTTTATTCAGAATTAAAGTACATAAAATTTTCTATGAATTACATCCTTTAAATTCTTTTGTCCGATGAACTGTTTGGGCTCAGGCGCTAGTTGGAAATTGTCGTATTTTATTTGTCTCCCCAAAAGCCCACCTACATAACTCTAATTTATTATTAAAAGATCATTTAGTAAATTCCTCCTTGTTTTAGATTACTAAACACAATGTAGACTACCATCTCCAGTTCTAAAAAAAGGATATTCAAAATCACATTGTATTTAAATTTTGGGCATAATTCCCCTTTTTCAGAGTTTTACCGAACACAGCGTTATTCATTAATTTAGGAGAGTTTTCAAATTTATATAAACTACACATATTTTTATAATAGTTTTTATTAACTCGGTTTATAATAATAATACCTTATTTTGCATTTGTTTATTTAGAACTTCTACTTTTTCTCCAGTTTTATACATTGCTTTACTGAACACAGCTTTCTCTTTAATTAAAAAAAATATTTTTACATGAACTCGTTCTTTAATAATAAGCATTACAGCTATATTTAAAAATAAAATTATTGTATTTTTAGAAAATTCGTTTATTAGACATTAAACATATATATTTAAAGATGTGATACTATAGGTTAAATTAGATGAACCATACAGCATATTTAGTAATGAATTTATATACGTAAAATAATACTTTTTTTATTATTTTTTTATATTATTTTTTTTTTGTGAAATGGGCTAATAAGAAAGTAATTGAAAAGTTTAAAGACGAATTAAATAGTAAAATTATTAATGAGTGTGTTGGGCGAAAACCAAAACAATGTGGATTCAAAATTAATGATGATGAAGAAAATAAGAAATCCAAAAAAACTATAATAAAAAAATAAAAAATGATAATTATTAAAGTTGTTTGTTTGAAAATAAATCAGATGATTAGAATTCAGGAACACCAAATCTATACTATAAAACAATATAAATTTGATGATGAAGAAGAATTTAAAAGATATATACGTTAGATAATAAAACACATTAGCTCATGGTTATTACAGAATTATTCTATGATAATTTGAATTTGAAAAGCTGATAATTCTATAATTTGTTCGTATTTAATTACTTACCGATCATTAAAATTAAAGTTATATAATTTTAAAACATTTGTTTTAATTGTTACTAGCCAAATTTTGACAAAGCAGAAAAAACAATTGGAACTATTCGAAATATTTTAAAGTTTTTCGGTTTCTGGTACATAAACGTGCACATAAATATTTATTTTTACTTCTGAAAGGATATTAATATTCACTATTTTCATCGAAATACTCAACGTATATGTTACTTGATGTACTTCAATTGTGTCTTTCAATTTTATTCATTTTCTTCCGGTACTTCCTAAATGATTTTATAATTGCAACGGTTTAAGACCTCAAAGGGCACCACGGCCACTGCATTAGTTATGTTTCCTATCTAAAATCAAATTACAAATGGAATGCCATGGTCACTTCCGATGGCTACCCCGACGAAGCTCGTGAAAGCACCAAGCGAATAGAGCGATTGAGAAGAGCGCAAAGAAAATATTCTGCGGCAATATCATTTACTGAATCGATGGTGCCCACTGTCTCGCAGGAGAGTTTTCTTGCAAATTCTACAAACAAGAGCCGGTTGATATTTATGCTTATGAAGAAGTTGAATGAAGCAAACATTGAGTCACAGCACAGGTTGCTGATATCCTAATAATCACAACAGCACTTAAGTTGGCTCCTTCAAATGAATATGTGACAGTGGTGGGGGAAGATATCGACCTTTTGGTTGTTTTGATTGCCCTGTGTAGTCCTGATATAAGAAATGTCTCTTTCATGAAACAAGGAAATGGAAAGTTGTCTCAAACCATCTACGATCCTTACCTATCAGGCATAACCCTATCAGACCATATATTGGTCCTGCACCCGATGAGTGGTTGTGACACCACTTCCGCTCCATTTAATCAGGGGAAATTTAAATTTGCAAAGTCCCTCAAAAGAACAATGATTTGGTACCAGTTATTGATATTTTCAAAAATCCTCGTGCTCACCAGGACGAGATTGCCCACGCATGCTTCTCATGGCTTTGTATGAGAAAGGCCGAGAGACTAAACAATTTGAGATACAGGCATAATATATCATCTTACAAAAGCAAACCCAACATTGTCGCAATACTTCCCACTCAAGCTGCGTCACGATAACATTCACTGAGAGTTTTTTTTTCAGGTGCAGCAGTGGATAAACCATATTCAATGAACAACAAAGAGATCCGAATGAGTGGAGGTGCAAAAAAAACAAAGAGTGGTCTTGTGTTCGTTGCAACCACGTGCAAATCAGCACATTTCTTCTTGTAAATGCAAGAAAGGCTGCCAGCGAATTGTGGGTGCAGGAAGACAGACCTTTATGGCTCTCCAATATGCGCAACATGAAACGGGTTGTGTGAAAACGTCCAGCCCCCGGGTGACAGCGTTGAGATAGACGAAGAAGAGACCGAACAAAGAGACCAAGAACTGTTTGAAGACACACATTCACACGATGTGGAAGGTATGTCTAATCACAAAACCACAAGTTAATGTTTTTTCGCGATTTCTCTTATTTTCCAGCTCAATCTCCGATGCTGTTTATGGAAGAACCCGATCCTCTGCCAGGACATTCCGCCATCGAGGAGCCTCAGCCATGACCTTCCGCCATCGAAGAGCCTCGGTCAGGACCTTCTAAGCGAAAGCAGCTCAAATAATATGATAATATAATAATAAAGTGATGAAAGTAATGCTATTTGATAATAAATTTGGAGAACCCGATTGATATAATAATGAAATTTGAAGGAAATTTTATGGACTTTCATTTTGAATAGAAGTGATTTTCTAAAAAAATAGAAAAATACTGCCAAAAATACAATTTTTACCTTTTTTGTATTTTTCAATATTGCATCACTAAATTTTGTTATCAAACGTCAGATTCAGGTTCAGCATCCCAAAAAGCATAAATAATGGAGAAAATCAAAACTACCCCAAAACTTTCCTACCAAAAATACTATTTTACTGCAGTAAAAGGATCCAAAACATTTGTAAAAGTTTGGCAAATAATATCTTAACGAATTATAGGGACTTCAAACTATTGACTACTTTGCATAAATATTTATGAGTATTTCTCAAATTTTATGACTAAAATTAATAGATTAGTTAATTTTTTAATTCACATTTGTAAAAACAAATTTGCGGTACGGCCCAAAACGTACTCTCCCTCTGTTACTAGGTAATATTAAAATTAAATTCGATTGAACTAAGTTTTGCTCATTCACATCTCTTCCTTTAATTTCAAGTCATTGACAACCGTTCTAAGCTTTTGATTGCTAAGAAAAGCTTCTTTAACACACTAACCTTTTCAATGTTAATTCATTAAAATTATCAATATATCAATTTACAATTCTAGATTTCCCCCACAATAGCGCATTCAGCTCAAAACGACCAAAAAGTATGACTGTGACATATTATTACACTGATGCTGTATTCAATATTCATGGTACCAAGTTGAGTGGTTAAGAAAAGAATAGAGAATTACATTAACATACAATTAAGTCAGAAACAGAAATTACTTAACACTTGAATTTATAAATTAATTGATTCAACTTGTAACGTTTTGCCTAAAACAACAAAAGAAAATGATTATCACAATTTACCTTATTGCACTACTGTTTTAAATACAGAGCACTGAACATATTTATGAAATGATTATCTAATTAATGAATCAACATACCGTAATGGGAGTGATAATTACTGTTTCTCTTTTTTAAATTGAAAAGACAATAGAATTTTTTCACAGATCAGATTAAGTTGTATTTTCATGGTGCCTTGATAGCCGCACTAACAGCGCTGTAATAATATTAAGCCATATAACATATATTTTCCATTTATATAAAAACAAGTTACCTAAACAAGCATCATAATAAAGCGTTCGTAGGAAGCTTACAGCACAGCAAAAAGTGGTATTTCAACTTTGTCAGTCACAATAACGTAATTAACATGCACAAACAATGAAATACAATTTTACGTTCGGAAACAACACACATTATGTCTAAACTAAACTAGCCACCAGTTGAAACTGTTGGAGAAAGGTATTATGTAGGACATCGCCGGCGTACAATGCTTCGAGTTCCTACCTACTATACCGGTACTATTTACGTCTACTTCAGGTGCCTGGTTATGAACTGTTGAATTAGACCCGGTCCGTTCGTAAGGTTGTTCGCGACGCGATGTTGTGGAATTATCTTTCACGTCAGGACCGCATTTAGGACAGGACTTAAGAAAGAGACATGGGCTAGCCGATAAATTAATTTTTTGGGTCCCTTTAATATCAAAAATACGCTCTCATACCGATTAAGCCATGTATTGATTCAATACAAACACACAAACATAAAATAACAGTTTTCAACTCACAAAAAATTCGCAAACAAAACCACGACTGAAGGGAAAACTGCATCAGATGATTAAAACTAAACGTAAAATCTACCTAACTCTTTGCTTAATCAAGCGAAACCCAAAAACAATCAATATTTAGATCCTACTCGATTTTTACTGATTATCATATACTTTGTTTTCTTAGTATTAAGTTTTATCCCATATGCTACACATTTTTCAACTACTTGATTTAGCAACAGCTGAAGTCCTTCCATTGAGTAAGTCATAAGGACAGTGTCGTCAGCATACCGCAAATTACTCACGATTACTCCGTTTATTTTTTCAACATCTTCATCGAAGGCCTCTTGAAATATTTGCTCGGAATATAAATTGAAAAGCAATGGGGACAAGATGCAGCCTTGTCTCGTGATCGTAATGTCCGGAGTTAATCTATCGTTGATCTTCAGATTTTCCTTTTGATTCCAGTAAAGATTTGCAATAAATTTGACATCTTTACTGTCTATTCCTGTAGACTGCAGTCTATTTATCAATTTGTTGTGACGGGCCTTATCGAATTCTTTCTCGAAATCAATGAAACACAAGTACACGGATCAGAACCTGAATGTCAAACAACCCCTCTCTAGTTCCTAAACCTTTTCGAAATCCGAACTAAGTACCGCCAATATGCTCTTCAGTAGCTCTCTACTCTCTTCGATTTTCGGGTATATTTTAGGGTTTATTTTTTTAGGGAGTGCAACAAAAGTAGATCTTAGCCAGTCAGAAGGAATGATAAGTCTATCATAAATAGCGTTAAACAGTCTTGTTAACAATTTAAGAGAGTTTTCTCCGAGTACCTTTAGCAGCTCCGTCGGTATTTCATCGGGATCGGGAGCTTTTCTGTTTTTCGCATTCAGTATTGCTCTCTTCAGTTCGTCCATTGTTATAGATGGGCCAGCCGAAGGGTCTCCTTTTTCGTGATTTTCCCCCCCTGTCATCAGCGAATAAGTCTTCTATGTATTCCTTCCATCTAGTCAATTTTCCCTCTATATCCATAATCATTTGACCATCCTTGTCCACTAACCTGCTGTCTGTATTGGAATGCCGTGAACCTATCGCATCTTTAATTTTCTTGTGTAGATAAAATATATCATGTTTTTTTGTCAATTTCTTCCATTTCAGTGTATTCTGCCGAAAACCAAGTAGATTTTGCCTGTCTTATCTTCATTTTTATTTCCCCAATGAGTTGTTTATATTTAAGTTCATTCTGGTTTATAAATTTTCTTCGTGTTTCCATCAGGTCCAATATCTCGTCAGTCATCCATGCCATTTTCTTTTGTTGTCTCTCCTGTTTACACCTTACCTCGAGCATACCGTTAACGGTCTCTTTAAACGCTCTGTAGGTTTCCTCAATTTCTATCTCTCTGTCGGATGTCAGCGTTCTCTCCGCTTCATTCTCCAGCGCAGAAGATATCCCCTGCTGGATATCAGGATCCTTCAGCTTATTTATATCTAATCTTGGACGATGATTTCGTACTTTAACTTTCTTTAGCCGCACCCGAACTCTTGCAAGCAGGAGCCTATGGTCAGTAAATACATCGGCACCAGGATAAGTTTTTATTGATTTTATTATATTTCTGTATCTTTGTTTAATAGCGAAATAATCGATCTGGTTACGTATTAGATTATCTGGCTTATCGTTTGGGGACTTCCATGTATAGAGACGTCTTTTAGGGAGTTTGAAAAATGTGTTCATAATGGGCATATTATTCTCTATGCAGAACTGCAGAAACCTTTCACCCCTTTCGTTTCTAACCCCTCAAACCATACTCTCCAACTATCTCTTGTTCTCTGCCGTTTCCTATCTTAGCATTCATATCGCCCATCAATAATGTGATATTACTAGATTTTATTTCCTTTAGCAATCTGTCCAGGCTTTTGTAAAAGTTTTCTATTTTGTCGTCACCCCTCTCACTTGTTGGAGCATACACCTGGATAAGAGAGATGTTAACTGGGCTGGCCTGTATTTCAAGCATGGCAATTCAGTCTGAGATAGGTACGATATTTATTACAGATTCATTGATCTCCTTGGTAATGATAAAAGCTACTCCATTGCGATGATGCGCGCTATCCTCGCCCACATAGTACACAATATGGTCATCGACCACATTTACTATTTGCATAAATAAAATAGACATTATACAAAATAAAACGAAGTTTAATAAAATGTAACATCAAGTAGCAAATTAAGCGTAAAAGCAATATATATACAGCTGTATAAAAGTCACAGACAAAATAGGTTAGACAAAAATAAAATAGGAAAAACACAAAATATAATAAAGAGCTTAAACATTTGTATAGTTTAAAAAGAACTCCTCTAAAGTGTAGAATGTCTTTGATAACAAAAACTCCTTCGTTCTATTTCTAAACATCATAGTTTTCAATTTTTCTTATTTCTAAAGGTAAGCAATAATTTTTTTTTCATTCTAAACAAAAGAGTTTTTGACCAAAGCTGAATGTGGAATAACTGAATGTAGGAAATAAGGACGGCAAACATTATAATGACTCTTTCTAAACAATTCATTTCTATATTTTTATAATTAATGAACTGCGCCAACGAACTAACACCCATTTTTTCCAGATTTTTTTCTCTGTCCTACCCAAAGAGATTAACCCATCTTCTTGGAACGTCGCTCGATTGCAACTTGTTCCAAAAAACGCAAGAAAACCACGCCCTCAAACTATCGCCCAATTGCTTTGCTACCAATAATTTCCAAAGTCATGGAACGTGTAGTCAATCAGCAACTACTCAAGTACCTTGAGAGCAACAGATTAATTAGTGATAACCAATACGGCTTTCGCAAAGAGAGATCGACAGGAGATATATTGGCCTATGTTACTCATATATGGAGTCGGGCAACTGAGAATTACGGATAACCTGAAGCTATTGCGTTGGATATTTCGAAGACATTTGACAGAGTTTGGCATGATGGATTGCTCAACAAACTGCCGTCCTTCGAACTGCCAGCGTCTCTCTACAGCTGGCTTGCCAGTTTCCTTAAGAACCGATCTCTGCACGTTGCAGTTGATGGACACATCCCAGACACATTCACCATTAATGCGGGCGTACCTCAGGGCGCAATACTTTCACCAACTCTCTTCCTCATCTATAATAATGACCTGCTGACTTAATCCAATAATCCTGTTTACAGTTTTGCAGATGAGAGTACCATTGTCTCCCAAAAAACCTTTACCAGAGGCTGAGTCTTATCACCGACCTTTGCAGCAATTAATCAAGATCTGGAGAAAGTTCGAATCTGGGGCGACAGGAATTTGGTCCAGCTCAATACAGCCAAAACCCAAGCAGCCACGTTTATCAAGAGGGCCAATAGGGCGCGCCCTGACTTCATTATGGCAGGATCGACCATTTTTTCAACCTCGTCAATCGAACTACTGGGTTTTGCGGTCAACAGCAATATATCATGGCATGACCACGATGCTAACATCGCAAAATCAGCCTCGCAGAAGCTTGGTGCGCTATTTCGCAACAAAAAACTGTATACACCGCAGCAGCTGCTCTTGCTCTACAAAGCGCAAATAACACCGTGCTTAGAATATTGCTCACACATCTGGGGTGTCGCATCTAAGCCCACCCTAAAGCTGCTGGATTCCATTCACAAGAGAGCCGCGCGTCTCCTCGGCGACCCGGGATTTGGATAGTCTGGAACACCGCAGACATGTGGCCGATATGTCCCTGTTTTACAGATGCTTTCACAGCTGATGTTCCCAGGATTTGGCCAGCATCATCCCGCCACCAGCAACGACAGATGGCGAGAGTGCACCCGTTCGCCGTACAACTGGAAACACCTAGAATATCGCTTTACAAGGACTCCTTTGTCTGTCGCACTGCGTCACTGTGGAACTCACTCCCAGGATATCTGTTTCCATCTAATTACAACCTACAACTATTCAAAAACCGTGTCAATCAACATCTTCGCACACACACCGCTCATCGAGTGCCATAGGATCTCCCTTTAGTGTATGTGCTACTGCCATAAAAAAATGCAGTTGCCGGTATAAAAATACAACAAAGAGTTAAAGTTCTTTGTTCCAAAAACAGATGACGACAAGAGTAACTCTACACAAATTTCTAATGGCTCTCTTCTTAAGAACAAACACGATTCCCCAAAGCAAATTCCATATGAAAGGTTAGATTGAACTATGGCAAAATAAGCAGTCCTAGCAATATCCACTCGGGTTCGATTCCCGGCCGGAGAGATCTTTTTTTTTATATATTTATTAATACTAACATTATTTTTCAACAATTGTATTTATTGTTAGAAATACCTATAATTTTTTTAAAATTTATACCTTATCTTTTTAATAGGAATAATAGTCTAAAAAATAAATTAATTCAGTCTATTATTCATTATTTAGTAATATTTAGGCCACTATTTATATAAGAAAGGCATAGGGTAATTTCAATAGGTTCTTTATTTATGTGAATTAAGCTCTGCAAAAAGTACAACGTAAACATATATCCTTTTGTGATCTATTTGGCACAAATAATTATAAAATATAAAAAAAATAAATTTAAATTGACCCAACTGTCCAAGAAGGTAGAGATGGACCACCAACTATAAGAGAGATGGACAATCATTTTATTTTTTCTGGTCTTTTTTCATAAAGCGCAGGGTTGGCTTGGCACATGTTGGTGTAGGATGTGTAACCTTCGTCCAACCATCTAGAACAGAGAATGCATCGTAACCAATCCCTTTTTTTCTTTGTAAGGTGATGAGACACCAGACGCATTGATTTTCGAGGTCATCTAAGCTAACGTCTCCATTAGAGTCTGAAGAAGTAGACTTGTGTCTGCGTTTTTTTTGCAACACTTTTTCTGTAGATTTTGGAGATTTGTATTGGGAACGTTCTTCTTCCTTCTGCCTTTTTGTCTGAGGTGTTTTTTTACCTTTGCTTCGTCAGTCATGCAACTTGATGAAATTAACATACCCATTTAGTTAGGACGAGCTTTTTCCATTACTGATGTTATTTGGTGCACAGGAGAAAGCTCTTGAAGTAGTTCGCCGGGTGTAACTTCTTCTTCAGTAAGTTTTTCAACACTTTCCAGCTGCATTCCACAAGGGCCTGGTTAAGGTGAGTCAGGTTCGGTAGGAAGGATTTTGGAATAAATGTCTTGTTTCTTTTGAAACTCTCTGAGGTCAGCTCGTTTCTCAAGTTCGTCTCTTGGAGGTACTGCAGCCTCATTTAGTGTAGACAGTCCAGGATAATTTCTGATGTCACGTACGCCGACTTCTACGACATGCGTACATGTAATCCGGGTGGCATTCCATCAGCCTTAGTTTTTTTTCCGTTAACCCGGCAGTACGGAGACAAACAATCTTCTTCCGCATTACGGCAGGAAAGTACCCTTTTAGATTCTTCCTCAGCTAGCACCTGCCCAGCTCGCGTGTTCATCTGTAGACATTTCTCATCTGTATTATAAATGTTGCCAGGCTTGCTGTAAAGTCTTTAACGAAAAGTTCATCTACTCGTCATGTTCCCAATTAAATTTATGTTGATAGGCCATTGTGCGCATTTTTCTGTAATTTTTCGATGTGGATAGTTAGCTTCGTTTCTGCTTCTCTACCAAGCACGCTACCAGGGCTCGAGCAATCGATTTTATCCAGATTTATGCAAGTCTGAATTTAAAAGTTGTTTTTGAAATACGGAATGACTTTGCTGCTTTGTTCACATCCACTTCGCTGAACGCTACTGCATTAATGGCAGAAGATAAACCGTCTGCCGACCAAAAACCTCTTTTAGCCACATTCCGTTTGCGAGTTTACTGATTGGGTATTATCCTGCAACAAAAAAACATCGGTCCATCTCTCCTATACTGTACTGGTCCATTTCTCTTTAAAATGCATAGATGGATCAGTAAATATTCAAGCAGTTAAACACAGTATGCAACATTTCAGTGACGATTCAAAATGAAATTTGCAGATAACTTTGAAAAAACTGTACACAAAAGCGAGTAACTGTACCACTGGTCAGCAACTAATGCTATTTCATCAATCTACATCGGCGTGGCAAGCATTGCCGCCACAGTATAGGACAATCGCGGGTGATCCATCTTTCCTCCTTTCCCTACCTACCTAATATTTCCTAGGGATGTTCGATATTCCAGAAAATAGCAATATTCCGTATCGATATGGATCGCAAGAAATGGACCGATAGATCTATACTCAATATGTCGAAGTACTGTAGCTTTTAACAAATTGCAAAAGTACCTCAATATTTTACGATTGTCAGGGGTCCAAGGTTGTCCGATATAACTCAAAGAGCCTAGCAGCTCGACGCAATTTTGTTATCTAAAATTTTGATATGTTCCTCAAATTTTAAACCTAGAAACTTGTTTGGTTCAGGATTTGATAATATCTCATCCTCCAAACGGATATCTCTAATATCACATTTAAAATTTAAAACATTAGTTTTAGAAACATTAAAGGATAAACGATTTGCATCGCACCACTCCTTTATAAGAGACACATCATTCTGAATGACCACAGGATCTAAACATCAGGATCATGCCATAGAACCGTCTGATCATCTGCAAATGCAGTAATTTTTCAACTGATTAGAAGGTGAGCAAAGTCATTCACAAAAAAAAACTTAAAGTGGTCCCAGTATGGACCCCTGAGGTACACCTACATTCAAAAATTCAGACGTGGAATTTTCATTGTTAAAAATGACAGACTGTGATCGCTCTGGAAGATAGGAACGAAACCACTCTAGGCCATCCCTCTAATTTCATAAATTATCAATTTCGCCAGCAGTATTCCATGATCCACGCAATCAGACGCTTTCGATAGCTGAAGCTTTTTCACCATTATTTAGTTGGCTGTAGAGTTGTTCCAAAAAAAACAAAAATACCATAAAAAATAAGAGTGGTTGGATAAAAAAATCAAAAATTTGTACAGTAAATGGAGTATTAGAAGAAGAAATAGAAGAATTAGAGCATACAAACTATATAAAAAACTAACATTTAGATTAACAAAAATATTGAGCACGAAGAATGATACGAGTTCCTAAAAAAAATGCCTTTAGTAATTGATACAAAATACACCAAGAAAATGTCATCCATCAATAAGAAACGTAAAAACTCAGGAAAATTAAAGTTCTTAGGAAGTCGTAAACATTGTGGTAAACCAATCTTCTTAATATTTTGATAAAGTTAAATTGGATCTTTTAAATAAAGGTCATTTTGCATTGCTTTCACCAAAAGATAACTTACTTAATATGGTATGTAATATATAAAGCTCTATTCAACATCTTACTGACTCTACTAAAGGATTTATTAGAGAAGCATGCAGAAATCAGATCTCAAAAAATTTAATTAATAATAATTTTAACTCTCGACCTAGAAAAGGAAAAAGTATAATCAAGAGATCAAAGGAGAAATGAAAGATGTTTTCTATCTAAAAGCTGACAAACTAAAAAAGGTAATAAGGTTGTTATATTAGACAAAAGCAAATATTTGATAATTTAATCGAATCCGGGCTTTATAACAAAATTTCGAGGAATCCATTACCTAAGATGGCAACACAAGTTAAAACACTTTGAATAAATGTACCAACCGTATTTCTGATCAAATGAAATACAAATTATCTGTGTGCAATCCTACTATGCCGAAACCAGATTGTCTTCCCAAGATTCATAAACCTGGGTACGCAATGTGTCCCATAGTCTCGACAATAGGAACACCAACTTATAATAAAGGGGTTTCCAATAAGAATGATATGATTTTAACATAAAATAAAATTAATATTATTTCAGTTACAACCAAACTCTATATATTATCTTAAAGGACAGTCGATAACATTTATGTTTTGAATAACACATCGTTTATATGTCCACCTCGACTTCGTCTACACGAGCGAATTTGGCCTTGTCCAATAAATGCAGGCTTCAATGTTCAATCCTAATGCATCAAGTGTTTGGATTCTGTTTACATAGACCTTAAATTTCAAATAGCCCCACAAGTAATCTAAAGGAGTTAATCACAGCTCCTTGCAGGCCATTGAACAGTTGCATTCCTTGAAATTACCCTTTCGTCAAGCTTTTCTTGCAATACGTCGATAGTTTCATGAGCAGTGTGACATGTGGCACCGTCTTGCTGGAGCCACATATCCTCCAAATTAAGTGCCTCTAGATTTGACCACAAAAAATTTCTTAACATCTGTCGGTATCGTTCACCATTCTCTATAACTGCATCTCCTACCTCATTTTGGAAAAAATGGTCCGATGACGCCACCATGCCGTAAACCACACCATACATATAGCGAATACAAATGCTTGTCGTGAATCTGTTCTGTATTGTTTTCACACCAAACACGGCAATTTTGATTGTTAACATATCCACTTAACCAAAAATGAGCTTCATCTGAAAATATTTTTTTTTTCACAAAATTAGGATCCCTTTCAAGATGTTCCAAACGCCAAACAGCAAATTTTCGGCGCCGACGCCGACGCGACGATGGTCCAGTTCCAGTGGCTTAAGTTCTTGGATCAAATCAATCTTATACGGGTGTAAATTCAAGTATTTTTGCAAAATCTGCCAAGTTGTCCTGTTTAAGCCCTAACTGATATGTTTGGATCCTCAGCAACACTAGCTTTTACAGCAGCGATATTCTCAACAGTTCTGGCATTTCGACGTCTTGCTGGTGTTTTTACATCGTGAAGAGTAAAATTATTTTCAAATTTCTCAGCGACACAAAGAAGGGCGATTATTTGGACCAAAGTTTTCGTGAAGTACGCGATAAGTATTCACAAAAGAACGTCTATTTTCATAAAATCTTTGAATAATAGCCAAACATTCTTGAAGAGCGTATTTAGCCACAATGAATTGTTACAATATACTGAACTTAATGACAACTAGTGGCAGGTATAACTTTATTACCATGGTTACGATATCGTTTAATAATCATATCATTCTTATGGGAAAGCCTTTTATATCCAAGTGGCTAGCAAACCAACAGAACAATTTGTACGCCAGAAAGACTATACCAACTGGAAGAGAAGTTAGACCACATCAAATGGAATATGCTAGGTATTAGTGAACATAAAACAAAAGGAAATGAGCAAATTCCATATTCCATTTGAAATGGTCAGAAGATGTAAACGAAGGAGGCGTAAGATTTCTAATACATAAGAGACACGCGCGAAACATAATAGAGATAAAAAGTATCAGCACAAGGGTGATGTACCTTGTATACGGGCTAAATAGCAGATGTAAATTAAAGATAATCCAGGTCTATGTACCCACATCTACGCCAGCAGGACAAGAGATCGAAGGTTTCTATGATGGCATTGAAGCAGCCTTTTAACAAAGCCCTATTAATTATACAGTTATAATGGGAGATTATAACGCCAAGCTCGGGCACAGAGATGACACCGCGGACCTCCCTCTTGACCCACATGGGATGGATCAAGAAACGAAAGAGGTTAAATGCTTCTTGATTTTTTAATGCAGAATAACATGTTCGCGATGAATACCTTTTTTGACAAAGCACCACAACGGAAATGGACCTGGTCTAGTCCAGACGGTACTACCAAAAACAAAATTGTCTTTATAATAACGAATAAGAAGAATAATGTACACGATGTCACGGTCCTAAATAAATTTGCAATTGGTAGCGATCACAGATTGGTATGAACGCGGGTGGTGATAAATTTGAAAAAGGAGTGATCCAAGATTATCAAAAAGACCAGCACAAGGTGGACACCTCTAAAGAACGTACCAGATTACTAACTAGAAATAGAAACTAAATTGAAATTTATAGAAAACCCAGGAGCACTGAGTATGGATGAGTTCAATGCACAAATCACTGACATTCTAAGAACAGCTAAAATAAACCACAAGAAAGCCCACGCGAAGGAGGACTGGCTAAGCGAAGATACTAAGGGACTTATGAAGGGAATACAAGAACTGCAAAACAAATATGGAGGATGCCAAGATCGATTAAGACAGTTAAGCAGGGAAATATCGAGGGCAGCAAGAAAAGACTTGAGAGAATTCATAACGAGGGAAGTAACTAGAGTTCTTGAGGAGAATAGAGGAACGAAAACTTTCTCAGAGGGCAAGAAAAATATAACTAAACTAAATAACCCCAGTGGAGAAGTAACATCCAATAAATCCGAAGTACTGGATATGGTTGGGTCATTTAATTGGGCATTGTATATTGAGCCCGACACAAAAAGAATAGGGGCAGAAACAGTGATTGCTAATATTCAAAATCAATGTTCTCAGGAATTATCTGAGATTATCCTACCGGAGTTCCAAGCAGCATTAAGAGAAATGAAGAACAAAAAATCAGCCGGTGAATATCAAATAGAAATAGACGCAATAAAACAGGGAGGAATCTCTCTACTCAAGATCATTTGCAAACTTTACACCGTTCAAGATGGCGTCAACTGAAGACGTGAAGTTAATGTCGGCTGATAAAAGACGTTTAAAGTGCTGCAAAACCAAATATAGCAGTGTAAATACGTGTATAATATGTGAAAATGTCTACCACAATTCATGTGCGACAAGAGATTGGGGTGAAAAAGTAATATTTATAGATAAATCCCATCTGATGTGCAAGGAACACGAAGGATCGCTAACCTCTGTTGATGAAGCAAAAAACGCAGAAATACGTCTCCTGAAGGAGCTGGTGGCTGACTTAAGAAGCAAGAATGCAATACTAGAAGAAAATAATGCATTGCTGAAAGGAACAATCAAGGTACAGGAAGAAAAACTTGAGGAAAATGCAAGGTTAGTGCAAGAAAAAACAGCAGTAAACATCGGGACTCCCGCCAAAACCAGTGCTTCATCATCATCGGAAGGCGCCCGCGCCGATGAGAGCGTGGCTGTCGAGATTCTAAATTCTAAAATCCAAAGGGACAGTAGTAGTTCAAATGATTCGGCACTAGTGTCAAACAACGACGTACGTCATGATGACACCACAAATGTCACAACAAATGACTCAAATGGCGGTGTTGATAATGGAAAGCAAAACCAAATCCGAGAAAAGGGCCCAGAAGTCCCGGAAAACGACTGGGAAAGACAAAGGCAACGGGGTTTTAGACGCCCAAACAATCCAAATATCAAAACCTCTGATCAGGAAAACCGAAAAACAAGAAGCCGCCCAGAGCCTCTGAGAGGCAGTTGCAACAACCCCGCCACTGCCACACTCAAAACAGCTCAACGAATGGCATCTTTATTCGTATCAGGATTACATCATAGAATTTCTCAAATTGAGCGGCCTTGATGGTGGTTGCTTCTGCGAGAAAATTAAAACAAAAAAGGACAAATACAGGGGATCCTTCAAACTTTCAGTTCCTCACATTGACAGAGATAAGTACTTGGCGTCCTCACTCTGGCCTGTGGGAATCATTATCGACCATTTTCTGAATATCCAGAGCCGCATGATGGTAAACCAGAGGGAAAACAAGTAACAAATCTAAGCATTATGCATATTAATGCCAGATCTCTCCGAAACAAAACAAACGAACTGGAGTCATTTTTAGCAGACAAAACTATAGACATACTGTGTATTACTGAACATTGGCTTACTGAAGAGGAAATAGGTGTTCTGCAGGTGGAGAACTTCAGGGTTGGTGCCTTCTCATCTAGGAAGGAATTCATTGGTGGATGTACTCTCATCCTAGTTAGATATAACCTTAAATTGACGTGCCCAGCAAATATAAACACAGACTTTATTATTGAGAAAACTATTGAATATTGTTGTATTTTTATTGAACCTTTAAGTCTTTATATTTTAGCCTTTTATCGCTCACCTTTTGGCGACCTTGACACCTTTTTGGTGGCAACTGATGGAGTTCTCTCCAGACTTGCCACAAGGGGAAAGGTTCTTCTTGCGGGTGATTTCAACATCAAATTCAACACTGAGGCAGCAGATACAAACAGGTTTTGTGACCTGATCGAAAGCTGCGAACTGAGACAAACAGTGTTTCAGCCAACACGACAAGAGGCATGTCTGGACAACGTTTTCGTGAGTCCTGAGGTAAATGTAACATCGGTAAGTCTCATTGATGTGAATGTGCCAGATGATATATGCCAGATTTTAGAGTGTGAGGTAGAAAGTTGCATGACTGGCCCTCAAAAGGTATGCATACCCATAACTCAGCAGGGTTTATGTGTTTTCCATGCCATTCTCAGTGAGGAGACATGGGACTTCCTGACGCATGATGTGGATGTTCAGAGAGGGTGTGATGTTTTTATGAGGGTCCTAGAGAGTGCTTGTACACAGGCTTTTCCTGAAAAAATATATAAGGTAAGATCTGACCACCTTAATAACATTCCCTGATGCAATGAGCTTAGAGCAATGCGAGACCATCTTGCTTTCCTTGGAGAACTACAACGCCAGTACAACTTTGTTCAAACTAGGAATGAGTATAAATATTTTAGAAAACTGTACAGAAGGCGCGCTTAGGGAAGTGAAAATAGATTTCAATGACCGTATGATTCAATCCTCATCAAATCCTGCTAGAACAATGTGGCAGATAGTAAATAACCTTAGGGGTAAAAATACAGTATCAGAAAGGGAAAATGCCAGCATAACATCTAATGAATTTAACACTTTTTTTTCTGGTATTGCCCACTCTGTTGTGCAAAATATCCCTAAACCTGACAAGGATCCCAATGAGTACCTTTCAGCTCTGGAGGCCCCGACTTTTGCATTTAGGGAGGTCACTTTTAATGAGGTTAGGGAAGTAATTAATGAGCTAAAAAATAGAGTTAGATATCTATGGGCTGAATGTGAAGTTAATCAAAACAGCAAAAAATTGCATCCTATTACCTTTAAGTAAATTAATAAACCTATGCTTAAAAAATAGTGTTTTTCCAGATTGTCTTAAGTTAGCTGTTGCAAAGCCAATTTTCAAAAAGGGTGATCCGTCAGTGCCTAACAACTACAGACCAATTTCTGTCCTTCCCATCATTTCAAAGGTTTTTGAGAAGTGTATTGCTATGCAGATAGGTGAACACTTTGAACTAAATGAGTTGTTTACGGTACACCAATGGGGGTTTAGAAAGGACAGGAACACTGTCAAGGGAATTCTAGATCTTGTCTCGGGCGTAGCGGAGGCATTTAATAGGAAACAATACGACTCAGTTTTGTTTTGTGACCTAAGCAGGGCTTTCGACTGCGCCGACCATGGGATCCTTCATAGTAAACTCCAGCATTATAAATTTTCGACTAGCGGCATCCAACTCATCAAATCATATCTGGAATCCAGGTACCAAGTGGTGAGGGTTGGTGAGGTGACATCAGCAAGGAGCAGAATTGACATTGGAGTCCCCAAGCCTCAATCCTAGGGCCTATGCTCTTCTTAATTTATGTTAATGACTTGCTAACTAGCGATAGTAATGAAAAATACACACTCTATGCTGATGACACAACGGTGGCCTTCCCTGCTGACACTTTGGAGGAGTCATTGAGGGGTTCCATGGCGGCGCGGGAGAGAGCCGAGGGCTGGTTTTGCTCAAATCGATTATTGTTAAATATGGAAAAGACTAACAGAGTCATCTTTACAATGCGCGAACTGAATGTACCCAATCCCAGTGAGGTGAATTTTTTGGGGGTTGTGTTGGACCCGAAGCTGCAAGGGGGAAATCACATAAGTGCCCTGTCAAATAGGCTTAATAGGTCTATATTCATATTAAGGCATATATCTCAATGTGTCTCGATCAGTGTTTTAAGAACAGCATATTTTGCTATATTCCAATCACACATTGTATACGCGATCTTGGTTTGAGGTCATTCAGCGAATGCGCACAGAATATTTGGATTGCAGAGGAGAGCTGTGAGAGTTGTGAGTGGCTTGGGTTATCGCGATGACTGTCGGCGTGTGTTTGTGAGTATGAATCTGTTAACTGTACCGCCTTTGTACATACTGGAATGCCTTCTGCATGCCAGGAGGAATGTTGAAGAATTCAGGACTCACGCAGACGTTCATGACCATAACACTTGAGGTAGTGGAAACTTCGTACCGGAATTCTGGCGCTTGGGAAGGTGTCAGGATGGTCCGGGGTACTGGGCATTAAAAATGTTTAATGCTCTACCATTAAACATTAGAAGTTTACCAATTTAGCCCTTTAAAGCAAGACTAAAAAGGTTCTAAATAAGTGAGGCTTTCTATTCAACAAATGATTATTTTAACTCTGATTTTGGGTTAGTTAGTGTGACACTTTTTTTGTGATTGACATTAATAAATTATTAAGTATTGGGTATTGAGTAATGCCTTTCTAATAAATGTTATTACCCCCTCCCAGTGGGATCCAGCGGCAATTACCATGTTCCATAAGAAGGGTGACATAGCGAACCTGAAAAACTCCCACCCGATTAGTTTGCTCTCACACCTGTACGAATAATTGTTGATGAGGATTATTACCAAGCGAATAACAAATAAGCTAGATCAATGCCAACCATACGAACAAGCCGGGCAAAGTTATGTCACCTAAACTTTTTACAACGGTTCTGGAATAGGACAACCAATAAACCTGCGAAATAACCAGATGAATAGAGCTTTCATGGGCAACCTTTGGAAAGCTTAGTCATATCCTCAAGCCAAGCATACCGATCTGCCTGAAGAGAAATGTGTTCAATCAGTGTATCCTCAGCGTTCTCACGTATGAAGCAGAAACTCTCACTCACAAGAAAGTCTGCTGAAAAGATACAAGTGACGCAGAGAAGGGTGGAGAGGGCAATGTTGAGCTTTCCCTTGAGGGATCGGATAACAAATATCTGGTGTGACCGACGCGATTAAGAGAATAACAACACTGAAGTGGAGCTGGGCTGGCCATGTAGCGACGCACGATGGACAAGACTGATACTGGAGTGGAGACCACGCCAAGACGCCTTTAGAAGCACAGGGGGCCCGCCACAACGAGGTGGACTGACGACCTTAAAAGGATTGAGATGAACTGGATGAGTGTAGCACAAAATCGGAGACGATCGGAAACACTCTAAGGGAGGCCTATGTTCAGCAGTGGACGCGGATGGGCTGATTAATGATGATGATGAGTTGCCGAGCATGCTTTTGAAAGTAATATAGGATAACAATTAAAATTTTAAAATTATTTCATAATATATTTGATAGATTATTAGGCGCATACGAAAGCATGGAAAGTATTAAATGTAAGAATAGTTTAAATAGAGATAGAGGGCCTATTCCGTATAGTCCATTGTATTGGTTGATCGACCATGACTTGTATTATCCCAGGATTGGTTCTTTATTAAGCAAACAGTTACTATAAAATAGAGTTATGTAGATTTTAAGTTTAGTTTTAATAATCTCCTGATGATGCAAACATGGTTAGCGAAACGCGCGTCGAGTGCAAAAATTCTGTTTTGGTATTGTAGATAAAGCTCTGTTTTAATACATTCAGCCGAAGGATTCAAGAAATTCTAAAATGTGAAATAAACCAAACTAACCCGTTTTTAAGTTATGACATTTTAAAAATTTTGCTACCGAAACTGTATGTTTAGTAGAGTATTTAAATCCAACAACCGGCAAAAATTATGATATGGCCTTGTTAACATACATATTGCAAAGCTTAAAAGAATTTTGTGTATTTTTGCATGACTTTATTAATAATTCCGTATATCATGGCAATATCAACTTTCCTGAAAAATCTCTTCCTGCAGCTTAATGTAGAAGTGACGGGCTTTCAAAATCCGCCAACTGCATTCGAAAAGGTTTACTTATAGAAAAGTGACAGCAATTTTGCTTTTGGACTAAAAGTTGCTTTTGCCGCTATTTTGTTCACCAAGAAGAAAGTTGCAATTAATTAAAGATATCGACTTACTTGAGTAAAACTGTAGTTGAAGACTAATATCTGGATAAAATGTATATCTAGATGAAGAAAAACCAGGTATTTAATTATGACAGACACTGCACTACTGATATCTTTAGAACAACTAACTTTGTACACTGAATTACTTTACCACAGTATGGTGTACAATTATATGTTTAGATAGGTGACCAAATTTCCACTGTGTTCAGATTTATTGACTTTAAACATAGAAAAGTAAATTGATCATTACGCATTGACATCGAAAATTCAGCACATATTTAATTGACACATAATAGCTTTTGCTGCGAATATATCGTTAAACAATATACCATTAAATACAAAAAATTGCGTTTACCGCTTAAAATGATAACCAGCACTCAAGCAACATAAAAGTGCACTTAACACAAATCACGTGCTTCCAACTATCTTACGCAAAAATGAAAGAACACATTCAACCTATTTTTGTCGATTGTTAAATTAAATTAGACGGGGGATTTAAAGACACTGACAATTTGAAACCTTACTATGGTTATATTTTCTACACTAAAAAAGATGTCAAAAAATACCGTAGGGGGATAAAAAAGCGGTATGTTGCGAACCACCCTCACGCACCTCTGAAGCACTACTCTCGCCCAGTTTAAAATCTTAAATGGCACTACCCGACTTGAGACATCTCTCTGTAAAGCTCATCAAAAATATTCTTCAGCAATATCAAAATTCATGGAACTCAAGTACGAAATTGTGAGAAAACCCTTTAAGAGTAGCTTTTGCTAAATGTTGCAGAAAAAATTAGTGAATAATCGTGAATGATGAAAAAGAATCCCTCCTACTGTATCTGTTGTTATAGCGTCCTACGCCTTCCGATTCCACATTTCCAGCCTCTTGGTTCTCCCAGTGTTCTGGCCATAGATTTCGCTCAGACGTTACTTGCGCTATTCCTCTTACTCTTATCTATTTTTTTTGGTCTATCCCTTTTTTTCTTTCCGTTGGCACCCATTTCATTATTTGTCTGGGAATACGTCCTTCGCCTATTCTTTCGACGTGTCCAAACCACCTTAGTTGTCGTTTCTGTATTTTCTCTATAATGGTTGTTGGTACCTTCCTTATTTCTCTTATGTGTTCGTTCCTAATTTGTTCGAGCCTTGACTTGCCAGCAGATCTTCGCCAATAATTCGTTTCCGATTGTGCTCAATAACACTGTAATGTACAGGAGGTGTTTTCGATCGCGGGATATGCATTTTGAGCTTTTTGCTTGTTCTTCCTTCATGATTCGATGTTAAATTTCTTTTTCTATTCGTCCTTTTCCATCAATTTTTGTCTCTAGGTAGGTATATTCATCACAAGCATCTATGGTCTCTTGTTGATCGAATTCGAAAACCTCCATTTTATTTCCCCCAACTCGACAATAATGCGTTTTTGTCTTATTTATTGATAAGTTTCATTCCTCGTAGTGTTTGAATAGTCTTCGGGTCATGAACTCTAGATCTTCCTTATCCTGCGCAATAGCCACCTTATCGTCTGCAAAGTGAAGGGTATATAGGGTTGTGTCTTCATTCAGTTTTATGCCCATTCCACTGCATGGTCTCCGTCAGTTCTTCAATACTTCGTTTAAATATAAGTGTGGGGAAGTGTGTCTCAGACCCTTTGTAACTTCGAAGCTATCTGACAGAGTAGTTCATATCTTAATTCTTGATATTTGGTGTTCATACAGTTGATAGATAGCTCTTATTGCAGTGTTATTTTAGGATTTGCCAAAGTTTTTGTATCGGTGCATTATCATAGGCCTTTGTTAAGTCCACGAGTAGTATAGGTGTACTTCACGGTTCCTTGCTACCATATTTTCATTAAGTTGCACCATCGATACACGATCTGCCAGCGCGACACCCTGCCTGCTGTTCGATCTCTAGGGGTCCATAATCTTTCTCTATTACATTCCTCAATATTTTCCATACAAACGGCTCATGGGGCCTGTGACTGATATGCAAAAATCCTATCTGTAGTTTCCACATTTATCCATATGAATTGGTGTTATCCAGGCTTATTTCCAGCTACTTGGAATTTTTATGTATCTGGTTAACAATTCTCTGAGGTGTGTGATTAGTTTTGTGGTTCCATTTTTTAGCAGCTCTGCAGGCAATATCTCCGGTCCGGGAGCTTTTTTGTTTTTCAAGGATTTTATGGCTTTGTTTATCCTGGACCCGCTAACGTCTATCGGTTCTCCATGTAATTGGTATCGTCTTGGTGACTTAATCAAGTATTTTTCTCTATCTTCAGTAAGTTCCTTAGCGTAATGTTTTTGCCATTCGTCCAGCTTGATAGGTTGAATATTGACTTTATTTATAGTGTTTGTTCAAAGGGACTTAATTAGCTTCCAAGCTTCTGGGGATCTTTTGCCGCCTATATGCGAGTTTATTTTTGTTAGTTTTCATTCTCAGGTTTCGTTTTTGTTTTCTTCAAAGATTTTTCGAACTGTGTTTGTTATTCTTTATATAGTATTTTATCCCTTTCATCCTTGCTGGTCATCCATTTTTAGTATGCTTGCTGTATTTTACTTCTTTGTTCCTCTAGCCCTTTGGTCCATGTGATGTTGTTTTTCATAGGAATGTGTTGACTTGTCTCTCGGAGAGCTTCATATGCTGCTGAGTGAATGGATTCTATTATATGTTTGTGTAGCTCTTCAGTTTCACGAATCGTGTATTCATTTTTCAATTTCATGTCCAGTCTGATCTGATATAATTTCCAGGTACTATCAACGTACAGTCCATTTAAGCTGGATCTGGGTTGCTCTACTTTGACCATCTTTTTCTCCTTTTTGGTCTCAATTGTTGATTTGAACGGAATATGAATTTTTGTTGCCTGGAAGTAGTGGTCTGACCCGCATTCAAGACCTCTATAAACTCTAGTATCTTGTACTTTCCACTGTTCTCTGCTTGATTATTACATAGTCGATGAATCCCAAGTTTAAATAAAAACACCAGTGTCATGATATTTTTTTCGCAATAATAAAAATACTTATTTTTGCTCTTTTTTGTAAAATCTTCAATAAAATTTGCAGCTTTTAAATCATTGAAAATTTAACGTTGCTTGCTGTTGCGATCCCTTGTGTCTGTATGTTTTCTTCAAATTTATTTTAATTTGGAAATGATGTACTCTATGGAAGAACGAGTAAACATGATTTTTCGCTGTGGTTTTCTTTTTTTCTAAATGGCCACCTGAGTAAGCAGAACTGTCGCTACTGGAGTGACGTTGATCCACATTTTTTTACAAAGGGGCTTGCCCAATATCCCAAAAAGTTCGAACATACTGGGATTGTAGGTTCTTCTTTTATTGAAGGACATTTAACCGGCCAAGTTTACGCTGAAATTCTCAACCAAACTATAGAGTCCTCGTTTGTTCATGAACTTGAAAAATCTAAAGACATAAGGCAATCTAAATTTGAACGAAAATCTTCTAATATTTCCAGATAGATAATGCATTTCCACATTATACTACTCTGGTGAGAGAGTGGCTGGACCAAATTTATCCAAGCCATTGGATTGGCAGAAGAGGTACAATTAAGTGGCCGCCAAGTTCACCTGACCTTACCCTTATGGACTGCCTTTTATGAGATTATATTAGCTTATCTAGAAGAATGGCGCCAGAGGATAATTGGTGCTTGTCGAAGTATTGCAAGAAACAAATCGACTTTATTTCTATTTAGAACAAAATATAAATTATTTTGATCACTTAGTAAAGTTGGTAGAAAAAGAGCAAAAACCAGTATTTGCGTCATTGAAGAAAATAGAGAGTTTTATCACTACAATGGTGTTTTAATTTAGGCTTGGAATCCTTTTCCATCATTTAAACTTTCTAATTTTTTCCGACAAATTTTGCAAAAGCCAGTTTTAAAACGTTTTCTCAAAATTTTGCTAACAGTTCGTATTTAAATCTCATTAATAAATATGCTTTAATTAAAATAAGCTTTTAAAAAAATATTTTACCTGTTTATCATCAGCATACATTTGTAATGCATTTATTAATACCTTTAATGTAAAGAAATGAGATGAAAACAGATTCTTTACAGATATTTATCCATAAATTAATGATGCCAATTAAATTTTGTAGCAAGGACACTGGCGGGCGCCCGCGGGGAGGGTCTTGCCCCCTTCCTAAGGATCTAGTTGTGAGAAGCTTAATATAGAAGCAGGTAAACCACGGGTTTACGGTCGATAAACACATAAATATAATTTTCCAATTCGACTGAAGATTACTTTAGAAAACCTGTATTTATTCCATCTTTAGTAGAATAATTGATTATTGTCTTGAAAACAAGGGTTTCAAAAAAACATGAAATTGTCTCTTTGTTTAAAATGTTGTTAACAAATATAAATTCCTTAGATGTTAAGTCTTTCGTAGCTAAAGTTGGATACTTGAAATCAATCTCAAATATCTGAAAACATAACCATTATCATTTAACTTAACTTGAAACCACTACTGTCTTTGATATGTACCGTTTAATACTTGTACCGATTGAGGGCGGTTTTAGCACATTCGGCAGTATTATGGAGAGAGGTTAGGGTGGTGTTTATTCCTAAAGACCGGCAGGCGTTCCCCCGAGATCACAGGTCTTACCACCCCATACATATCCCCTCTTTCTTCTTAATTAAAAACTAAATTATATCTCTTAAAGAGCTTGATGTACCTAAGCCAATCGAAAATAAGTACTGTGAGTTGTATAACAAAAGACATCAAAAAGTCGCTTTGTGCATTCATGGACGTAGCGGGAGCGTTTGATAACATCTCATTTGACTCTATAGGGAATATATGCGTACGTAGAGGAGTTGAACTTTTCGTAATCAAAATCGATGCTAAAAAGCAGAATCAGTTCAGTTCCTCCTGTATTGGTCTATGATGCTTATTGACCTGCTAACAGAACTAACAAACTCTGGTTTCAATACAAGGCTACGCAGATGGCCCAGTAGCCACACACAGTAAAAGACAAGCGTGAAAGCGTCATCTCTAGCCGAATAATCAATAATCAATAATATCGCAAACAAGACCTAAATGTATGTACATCCGGATACGACGATTCTAGTGCTGTTCACTAAAAGGAGGAAGCTCAAGTTTAAAGTGTCCCCACTAAACGGACAAGCATTGATGTTCTCCAGCGAGGTTGAATATCTACGAGTCATACTGGACTCCAAGTTATTCTGAAATCAACATTGGGGAAACCCAATTGACAAGGCGAAAGTAGCACTATGGGCATGCTGCGTTCTACTTGGTAAGTCGTGGAGTCTCAATCTTAAAATGATCTTATGATCTTACTCAAAAATCGAGGACAAAATGGCGCAAATCAAACTGCAGAAAATAACATGGCTAGCCTGCCTAAACAATACAGGCGTTATGTAGACATGCCCCACAGCTACAACTGAAGTTATGCTGAACCTCGTTCTGTTTCACAATTTTGCAAATATATTAGACCATCGGGGAATATTATTGGACACTTAAGGATATTGAACAAAATGCATCCGCAATACTTAAACACTTCGAAGAACTATACACCAGCACAGTATGATTTTAAAACGCCTTTTGAAGTGATCAATCAAAATAGCTGAGGAGTTGCTATTCTAAAATAATCGACCGAAACTAGTATATTAAATGTGCGAAGGAATTAGCATTGGGATATACGGTCCTAACTGTAGGATATCACAGTCCCTGGGCAAAACACCATCCATCTTCCAGACAAAAGTACTTGATATTAATGCATGTACTAGGGAATATCCATTTTGCCCGATAGTTAGGCAGCACTGAAATCTTTGAAGTCTTGAACTTATGGGTCTAAGGTTGCCTGGAAATACATAACTACTCTAAAGCAACTGAAGGTATAGATGGAAATAAGGAGGCTGCTTGAAACTGAGTCGGATCATCATTCTGTGGCGTCAATAAAAGCCACCTGATGACAGACTTAGATTTGGGGAAAAAGGAACAAAAGGAGTCCTATTGGAAGAACACATCGGGGCAAAGGTAATCGAAGAACTTTTTGAGTTACTTGCAAAAGAATGCCCAAGGGCTCCTTTTGCTTCAAAATAATGAATTAACACTCATCGCTGGTCTTTCCACTGGATACTGCCCCTTCAGATCTCATCTGAAGAACATGGGTAAATGTGACAGCGAATACTCCAGATTCTGCAATGAAGGTCATGGTTACAGCGACTGTATGATTAGAGCGACACTAATCCCCATTCATTCTGAGAAACACATAAGCAGCACTCTAAAAAAAATAATGCGTGGGCTGGTGTCTTAGGAGATAATTGTTGGACCTTTTTTATCAATGGAAATTCAAAATGGTGAAAAATACTTACATATTCTTCCGTCAATCCCAGGATAACTGAACAAGATGAACCTTATCGAAAATGAATTCATGTTTCAGCAAAATGAGGCACCTCCAAAGCTGCTTGCACATTCAAATATAGTTAGTGCGATAAGCGCTCTTGCTCTCTAGTGCGAGAAGAACTCTGTTAGAATGTTTATGAGTTAATGATGCATGAATGGATTGGTGAAAAAGGGAGAATGAGGATGGGAGGTAGAGGAGAGGTCGCTGCAAGCCTGAAGGCTTTACAGAGAGGCATTATGGGGCTCGGGGGGAGCTTTTAGGTTTATGTATAAGATTCTGTTAGGATTTATATCTTTATCATGTAGCTTTCGTATGAGTGGGTTGTCGTGATTTAGAATTTGTTCTATGAATTTTGTGTGCATGTCTTTTACATAGTCCTTTATTGCTTTTATGTTTAAGTCTGTCTGTGTGTGTCTATATTTCTTATATACCAAGGGGGTTTTATTATGTTTCGTAACGTTTTGTTCTGAAAGGCTTGTAGTTTACGTTTGTTTATCTTCTTTGTGTGTATGTTTGTGAAGGCTGCGTAGAATACTTTCAGTTTAATGACTTGGTTGTAGAGAAGCAGCTTGTTTCTAAGCATCATTTTGCTTCTCCTGCCTAGCAGTGAGCCTAGCCTGAATAGGTACCACTCCTTGTCCTATTTTTAAGTGTGTGTGTTTGTTGGAGGTCAATCTGTTGTCTATAGTCATCCCTACGGAGTCTTTTCTGAGGTTTGATATGTTTTTGATGTTTTCTGCAGATTAATGTTGCTTGTGTCTTGTCGTTTTTTCCACTTTTATCTTCCGATCACTGGTCCATTCCGTAATGAGGTCTAGGTGATGCTGTATATGAATTTTCAGTCTAGGATGATGTTTGTCAGTAGTCTATATGTATATATCGTCTACGTAGATAGAAAGTTTAGTACATGGGTGTGATGGTATGTTTGCTGTGTAGAGTGAGTATAGTGCAAGTGATAGAAGGAGCCTTGAGGGACTCCTGCCTCTATTTGTCTGGTGTTTGAGAATGCGTTGTTTACTTATACCGTGAAGCATATGTTGTCTAGGAGGCTATTAGTTGTGTGATATGGATAGGAAACTGGTGAAGTCTGTTTGTAGATTATGGCGTTATGCCATACTTTATCGAACGCTCTTTCGATGTCTAGAATTACAAACGTAGAGGCCCTTTGTTGCAGTCCCATCGTAGCCTCCTCGACTAGTCTGGTTACTTGTAGTATTGAATGTATTTTCTGAATTCAAATTGTTCATCAGGAAGTATGTCTTGTTCGTTCATATGTGAGTTGATTCTGTCAAGCATTAATCTCTCCATTATTCTTCTTGGAAAGTCGCTTGAGTGCAACCTATTCAAAAAAAGGCAAGTAAACCACGCCCTCAAACTATCGCCCATTAGACTTGCTTCCAATAATCTCCCCAAAGTCATGGCATGTGTCTAATCAATCAGCAACTACTCAAGCACCTCGAGAATAATAGAATAATCAGCGATAACCAATACGGCCTTGGCAAAGAGAGATCGACAGGAGATATATTGGCCTATGTCACTCATTTATGGAGTAGGGCAATTGAGAACTACGGATAGTCTCGAGCGATTGCGTTGGATATTTCCAAGGCATTCGACAGAATTTTGGATGACTGATTGCTCAACAAACTGCCGTCCTTCGGACTATCAGCCTCTCTTTGCAGCTGGCTTGCCAGTTTCCTTAAAAACCGATTTCTGCACGGTGCAATGCCCCATTAACGCAGGCGTGCCTCAGGGCGCAATACTTTCACCAACTTTGTTTCTCATCTAGATTAATGACCTGCTGACTGAAACGAATAATCCTGTTTACAGTTTTGCAGATGACAGTAGCCTTGTCTCCCAATTTAGATCAGAAAAACCTTTGCCAGCGACTGAGACTTATCACGGCAGACAGGAGCAGATTACAGCAATTAATCAGGACCTGGAGAAAATTCAAACTTGGGGCGACAGAAATTTGCTCCAGTTCAATGCAGCAAAGACCCAAGCAGCCACGTTTACCAAGAGCGCCAATACGGCGGACCCTGATATTATTATGGCAGGATCGACGATTCCTTCATCCTCGTCAATGGGACTACTGATGGGTGTCTTGGTCAACAGCAATATGTCCTGGCATCACCACGTTGCTAACATCGCAAAATCAGCCTCCCAGAAGCTTGGTGCGCTATTTCACAACAAAAAATTGTATACACCGCAGCAGTTGCTCTTGCTCTACAAAGCACAAATAAGTCCGTGCTTAGAATATTGCTCACTCATCTGGGGTGCCGCATCAAAGCACACCCTAAAGCTGCTGGATTCCATTGGGAAGAGAGCCGTGCGTCTCGTCGGTGACCCGGAGTTGAACCGGAATCTGGATAGTCTGGAACACCGCAGACATGTGGCCGGGATGTCCCTGCTTTACAAATACTTTCACGGCAGATGTTTCCAGGATTTGGCCCTCCTCATCCCGCTTCTGGCCTATCAGATAGTCACGACAGACGGCAAGAGCGCGCCAGTTCGTTGTACAACTGGAAACACCTAGAACATCGCTTTACAAGAATTGCTTTGTCTGGCGTACTGCATCACTGTGGAACTCCCTCCCTGGACATCTGTTTCCCCTCTAACATCTTCGCACACATATCGCTCGTCGAGCGCCATAGGTTCTCCCTTGAGTGTGTGTGCCACTGCTATAAAAAAAGTCATGGAGGAGATTAAGCTTATTGGTGGCCTGTTTTGAGGGAAGGTGAGGTTTTGAATGGATTTAGGGATGAGGATGATTTTGGAGGTAGGGAGAGGAAGTGTTTTTAGTGATAGCGTTATGTTTATTAGTGTCTTCAGTTTGCCCGTGTGTTGAACTGGTCTAAGTTGACGATCATCTGCGCCATTTCTTCTGTGCTTATGGGTAGATCCCGTCATCCGGGTCTTCGTTTCCTGTTGGTAATATCTCTCTGTAAGCTCTATCTATCCTGGCTTCGTGATCTATGTCCTTTGCTCTCCAGGCTAAGCTGAATTGCGACTCCAGCGAGTCTGCGGTTCTACAATACGCTGCTCCCGTGCGTCAGTTTTTGAAATAAAATTTTCTGGACTATGGATTAGCAGGAAAGGTATCATAGAATGACCTCTTAGATCAGCCGATCTGACGCCTTTGGATTTTTTCTTATGGAAACCCAAAATTTTCAGATTCCCGAAATTGGATTATTAACGAGTGTTTTAATAACGCGTGAAATGTTGGGTACTATACGCAGTTCTGAAGAGCAATTTTGTTTGTATGATGGTCAATCGAGGTCATTTTCAACATTTAATAAAATAACTTCAGAAAAGAGTGTTGTAAATTGCCCAACAACGTCCAATCTTATTTCTCGAGAAAGCATCTATAAAAATGTAAAACAAAGACAGGATCATGTAGAGAATGAAAGTAACTTTCAATCAATGTATCACTCGACCCTCTTCCTAATTGAAAAATTAGGGGAATGAAGTGAGGGAAATGCATCGAATTCCATAACATGTCCCCCTTGATATCAGATTTGACGTATTTCGCCGTTTTTGGCAGAAAAGTCTGGGTGGACCGTTTTCCTTGGTCTGGAAAGGTCTTTAAAAAGTAGTCAAATTAATTTTGTCTTAATGTCCCTACATAATACGTTGCCTCATAAATTTTGTCGTTGTCAAAGCTAAATAGTTTGGGCTAGTTTGGATTCATTAGGCCAAAGCCATAATGCTGATTAGAATAATAATTCTGAACAATTTCAGCTTGTGTATCACATTATCCGAGATTTCCTATGTAATCTGGGCCACTATTTAGCTGTAGAGACGTGTCAGATTATTTACAGCTCATTGTGGTATTTGGGGTGTGACTTAATTGTCTATTTTGAATCGAGAGGTTGTTTTGAAAAATATGGCGGGCGCAATGAAAACTATGAATACTACTGCATTCATGCCAGATGAATCAGAAAAAAAGCTCTCTTAATCTCGTGTTTTTTCAGCGCAAAATGTATTCGAGCTAATTTCCTAAAAGTTATCTTGCATTCTTCCATCTACTAACAAATTTGGCTGTATTTTCGCTTTTATTCAGCCACACCTCATTTATTTTTAACAAAATATGTATCTATCAGGGGTAAGTTCAGGTGGGCGTCTGCGCGAAAGCTCGAGCTCCCCTGTTGGCAAGCTCGGAAAATCGAAGATAACGTTGCCGCGTACAGAGAGAACGTCGATAAATTAATTTTCTTTTGATAATTTTAATTTTAAACTTTATCAGTTTATTTCTTTCAGTGATGCTATCGTGTAAGAACTAAAGGTTACATTTAGTGAATTCACTGTCATAAAAACACGTAGCTGTGACAGTGCTCAAACATTTGTAGTCTACTTTAGGTCATATTTAGAATGGGAGCCAAAGGAAGTGTAGAAGCAGCTAAAATCAATGCACAAAATTGGAATGATCTTGAGGTATGATATTTTTCACATCCAGAACTTATTGAAGCAAAAATAGCGTTAAAGGTGTAATAGGCAATTTAGGATTTATTTGAAAGGCTTGGTTAGGTTACCCATGATATTGATCTTGGGCGTATAAATAGTAGTTTAGTAAATAGTCGTGAGTTAAAAGCATTACATCTAGTAAATTCACTGCAGCTAGTAAGCTATTTGATCTTAATTTAGAACAAGTGTTTTAAAAAGTCAGGATTGCAATGATTTGGTGTGAAAAAAACTGCGTGACTCCCGATAAATCATAAAACATGATTCCTGTATCGGCAATGCCCAAAAATAATTAAGGTAATACTGACTTTTTGAATTTTTAATATGTTGTTTATATAGATGGCTCATATGAACTGATAATATTATAATTGCCCACCTTTATGTCCAAAATCTAACATACGAAATGCTCCGTTCGCGTCTTATAAGCGCAAAAGGAAGTCATTGTTGGGAGGATTAATTAGGCGGATCTATGTGATTAGATGCAAATGCGAAGAATAATCCAAGAGCCATTTATCAGATTTGTTATATATTTACATATATTTTTAGGTAGTTGCACACCCATAGGTCGGCCATTTTTATGTTGCAAATATAAACAAATCTACCTATTAGGCGGGGTCCTTTCTTTCTAGGACACTTCATAAAATAGTATTGTTCGTTTCGTTACAAGCGATCAAGAACATGCATCGTTCAGTCAGAGTGAAAATTTGGTTCAATTATACATATATTAATTTGTGTAGATGTAAAATTGTGCCGAGGAGGTGGCTGGAAGGTCGATAAGATTTTTTGATTTGCTTTGACCTCTATAACGTGTGCCTCGTCTGAAACCTTTTCAACAATAATTGATATTGGTGTGATGGGTGATGGAAATTGTGTAAACAACAGTGTCTCTAAAAGGTTTGTAGAAAACGCTAAAGAAAATCCTGAGACTAAAATGAGGACCTAGCCCATTTTACTTTAGTCCAAATGTTGATGGTTTCCTAGATCCAGGGTGTCAAAGTTATTATTGAAGCGAAACTCCTTTAGGTGCGCTGTACTTAAAGCGTAAGCCGATGAACGTGAGTGATGTAATTATTATTGAAGATCAACTTTTAAAAAAATTTATTTTATTCAAAATAATTCTACACGAAAGTTTTTGACTATCAATAACTGCGATCATTATCTTTCGAGAATTAAATGATAAGTGAAATGTAAAATGTAATAATAAGTGATCGGCAGAAATGTTGGGTCATCGGGTTATCGACCTGGTTGCATCACATAACTCCTCCCTCCTCAAGTTCGGAAAATAAGGACTGCAGTGGCTGATCGTTTTTCGACTCTCTTCTCAAGGGTCGTCTATGAGGGCGTTCTTGCAGAGGTGATTTCTTTGGGATGAAACAAACATGTTCCATTTCTTCCATCCAATATCCTGGAGGATTCCGCATACAAGGGCGGCAATAGATGAAATTGGAGCGATCCAAAGGTTCGTCGAATTTTCGGGAGTTTCCAGAGGGTGCAACTGGATTGTTGACAATATTTTCTGGGCTGTCTTCAATTCATCCAAGTTTATTTCTTCGAGAGTTAACTTGGAAATATTGTTGCTACTTTGGACATTCGAAGACTTTGGCAGTTCTAACACATATTGAAGTTATGTATTTCTTTCACCTTCGTATGTTTTATTATCTATCTCAACAAGGCACATAGATAAAGTAACAATACTCGGCTCAGAGATTTTATAGAGTTCTCGATGGCATTTGTCTCGGGAAATTGTCTCGTTCACAGGAATGACCAAAATTTCGCTACTATTTAGGCGTGGAATGGTAGTTAACATTGATCAACGGGCACGAATTGTTTGACGTTGTTAGCAACTCGAAGAGGCAATGTTCGTCTTTCAATATAGGGCGGTTTGTTTACAGATAAATAGGTCTTCTACTTGCAGATCTTCTTCTTCTGTGGTCCAGTAATCTTCTTTGTGAGTATGACATAAGGATTAGATATAGAAGAATGGTTTTGTTTGCAACAGGTATTGGGTAGAGTTTGTATAGGATGTAGTGGTTGGGAAAAATAATTGGTGTGTGTATTGAAAATAAAATTCAGTTATTTTTAATAATGACTTGGAGAGATAAATAGTTATAAAAGTTTATTAGTTCTTTAAATTGCGGTATCCGATTTGGACCGTATATTGTTTTCATATCTTCTATTAATATTAAAAGTTGGTTAGGATTAAGTATGGAGTTGTGCATTTTATTTACATGAGAAAATAAGATTGCATTTTCGATATTATTTATTACAGAATTTAAGGTGTAATTGCAACATTATATTGTCCAAAAAAAGACATATACATATAAGGCATTAGATATATCTAATTGGTTCTTTTCTAGTAAACTAATTTTCTCTGTTATAAGTATTTGATTAGTATTTATTTTGTCTAAATGTTTAGTATATTCCTGTGTAACAGTGGATAGAATTGATTGTTCTTTGTAAAAGTTTTTATTCAAGTTTTCTTGGTTTTTTGTTAGCATCTCTAAATAATTATTATAACGGGTTTCATCGTCTGAGTCTACAGTGCCAAAGAGCCATTTGTCGACTTTGCCAACTATATCAAGTAGGCGTCTTTTTGTTCGATTGGGTTTGTGAAAAATTTTGGTGTTTCTTAAAATTGTCTGCAAATATTCATAAGTTTGATTAAATTTAGAGGAAGTAAGAGTTGAAAAGCTTTCATTTTGCTTTGTTCCATTAGGGCATCTTTTGTGCCTTGATTTAGGGAATCATCAGCAGCGATTTTTAACGAAATACGTGATTTTAGATTAAAAGTAATCTTTTAAGTAAAATGGACTCTCTTCTAGATCGGGTCAAACAATTTAGCTGCTGAGCGAGAACTTGTCGGTTTATTCTATCGCCAAATAGTTGTCTTAAAGCGTCTTCTATTTTAGGTGGTCTGCAAAGTAAAAACTCGCCTGCTTCTTCGGTTAGTTTAGAGCAAATTGAAGCAAAGACAAATTCTTTAAGAGATTCCTCTACAGTACCTATATAATATCTATTGTAAAATTTATCTACGCTTGAAATAAGAAATTCCAAGTGGTCACTGTTGCCTGTAAATGCTTTAAATGTGTGAGCAATCTCTTTTGTGGCTGTAAAGGTAGTTAAGTTTGAAAAAGAAATATTTGAAAGGTTTTGTGTGAGAGTGTCAATTTCACTATGTGGCATTAAAATGTAATTAATGTAAACGAATTATCGCACTTTTAGTAATTTAAAATGTACACACAGCCATTTTATGTAAAAAATAAATTTCTAATAAATTTAATTAATTAACGAATTATAGAGCTTTTAGTAAATTTAAAATATACACACAGCAATTATTGTAGAAAACACAAAAATTGAATGGGAGTGGAAAGGGAAACTCACGGGTTTTCTTGTTCGTAACTGTGGTTTTCTGCCCTGGGTTGGACTATGTCTCAGCAAATAGTTGAAACTGGCGATTTTCTGGGCTTCAGCTTTCTTATGGGACTGCTTGCAAAATCAGGAATCTCTGAGACACCTACACGAACGCCTGCGCCAGTGATGTAATTATTATTGAAGATCAACTTTTTAAAAATGCAATTTTATTCGCAATAAATCTACACAAAAGTTTAACTGTCAATTAACTGCGCTGCTGTAATTATGTGACCTAATGATATAAAATGCCGATTTTACTAACTTATAAATATTGTGTACACAATTAATAAAAATAATGATAATAATTGATCGGCAGAAATGTTGGGTCATTGGGTTATCGGCCTGGTTGCATCACATAACTCGAGTTACAAAACGCGTGATACGGCGAACGGTAACGAAAGTAGAGAGGGAGATTCATGGAGTAATGTTTGAGTCTGGCCAGTTCACAATTCACACCAAGCATGGGATAACCATCACGTCATCCTCGGCGATCTCATCTACCTTTCCCTGACACGAATCGATCATTGAATGGGCCGGAGTTTCTTGTATTCGTGTCAGCTAATTTGCATGAAATAAAAATATTATTCTGTTTTGTGTTAATTGAAATGTGAAATTTCACTTCTGGTATGTGGTCCAGAAGGACACCACTTGTTTTACTTTTTTGTAAATGTTTGTCTTAATAATAGCATAATTTGCACGAAATTTGGTACTTAGGGTCTTTTTAGGATGATAAATTGAGATCTGATTAGAGTTTCGATATACATTGCAGAGGGCGTCACCAGTAGCACTTCATCTACATCGAAAGCTTCATAACTTTTTGTGTCATCTTTTCTTCAGAAAAGGTGTATTTAGTGGTTTGGGTTAGTTTGGGTTAGATCGGGTCAAAAAATTTAGCTGTTGAGCAGGTACTTGAGTGGCTCAGAACCAGAGGTGCCTATCCAATTCAGTAGTCTTGAGATAATAGGGTGCAAAGTTATTTGGTTTCAGAAAATTGACGAATAAATAAAAATACGCATTCCTACGTTCATGGGAAGTAAAAAATATATAAAATTTAGTTATAATGAAGCAAAAAATATTTAGCAAAAAATTAACTTTATTTTAAAATAGAAAAAAGTATAAGCGCTTTTGGCTCTAACAACAACAAAAATTAACACAGTAGCAAAAGAAAAGTTTTAAAATAACATGAAAAAAAAATACAAACAGAAAATTTGAACTACTCAATTGCTCCATCTTCAGTATCCTCTGGATCTGCAAGTCCCGTATCGATTTCACTATTGGTTTTCAATTTCTTATAAAAATCGTGGTAAACAGATGGTACCTACATACTTTGTTATAAAGCAATCAAGTCTTTCTCTTTCCTCTTCTGTTATGCTTTTACCGGAAGGGAACAATAAATCTAATTCGATATAGGAATTCAGGGAAGGGCGGCCACGTACAGTTTTCTTTAGGTCCATTTCCGAAATGTAAGATTCATTGTTATAGTTGTATTTAAAATACATCATCCTGGTTTCGCACTGTCTTAGTTGAATCCAAGACATCTTAAGCCATTCGACTTTTTCACCTGACGCAGTTTTCTTTATATTCACTATATCGTTTTCGAGTTTTTTTGTGTTAAATAAATCTTTGTTTGTTATTTTTATGAATACAAAACTTAGGCTTTTTCTTCTTGGCATTCTTTCAGTTACCCAATGTTCCGGAATAAAAATGTTGCCATGATGTTTCTTTTTCTTTATCTATCACCCCAAAATTCTGATCACACGTTGGAAAGATGGCCAGACACAAAAAATTTTAAATTTATTTCTTTGATTCTTCTTCTCTACATTTCATTGAGGAGGCCTAACACTACTTTAACGTTCCGGTTTTGTCCTCCACAGCTGTCGCTGTATAAATTGATAACCTTGTCTGGAGTTTCTGGTAAAAAAGAAATGTATTTAATTAAAATTGAGACAATTCCTTGAGTTCCACGGGAAGAAATACTCTCATCCCATATAAACATGTGTCCAATGTTGCCCACCTCGTCATGGATGCATACTACATTGCCTCATTCCTCTTGCCTCTTGTAATATGCTACAGACATTGTCAGAAATTTGGAGCGTCCAACAGGCCAACAACAAAAAATTTACATAAAAACGAACATCGAGCTAACAACAATGCTCAGAATGAACTGGCAAAAATCAATGGGTATAACACACAGAAGTCAATAACAAACCAACAGTAAATTTATATTATAAATTGATCCACAAAACTCAGTAAATGCTCAAATTAACCTCCAGTTTCATGTACAGGGTGGCCC